>CM060377.1:77149061-77644061 GCA_030545235.1 Helianthus tuberosus | reverse complement strand
TTTAATGGGTTGGGAAGTGGACGGTGGAGATTAGATGGTGTAGGGGTGGTGAGAAGTAGGGGATTCGGGTTGCTTGAATGGAATGGAATGTAGAGGTGTTTGTTTGTTTCAAGTGGGCCATTAGCCCAAGGGCACCGAGTGCATCTATGATCAATCGTCCAAATCACAAAAAGAGGTGTATATATATTTCCTGAATATTAATTCACAAAATTTATGACAAAAACACTATTCAGTTTTGTACAACTTAGATGAGCTATATATACAACTAAATAGAGCATAGGTTTCTTTCACCACTAAATCTCACTTCACTCTTGACTCCACCTTCCATTCCCATTAGCTCCACCCCGGTTCTCTCCCTCTTAAATGTGTTTTGTCGAGGTGGTTGTCGGCGATGGCGTGGGGTGGAGATTTACGGTTGTGTGTATTAAAGTGGAGTAGGAGATGAAGTTGGAATAGAGTTGAGGTTGGTTCAAGAAAGCATGGATCATATTCGAAATTGGTTACCTTAAAACGAAGGTGGTTGCCGTCATGGAAAGAACAATGACGACAATGACTCGACAATGGCGGTTTGCGCTGATGAGAGGAAGCAGTGAGATTTCCAGCTAGAAACAGCGGTGGAGGTAGGCGACGGAGGAAAAAAAAGAGCGGTGGAGCAGCAGCGTTGGTTCGTTGCTGACACCAGCGAAGGTGTGTGGTGGCGGTGGCATGGTGGTGTTAATTAACCATTTTCATTTTTTTTATTTAACTATATGATAGTTAGTGGCGGACCAGGAATTTTTTTCTGGGGATGCGGAAAAAAATTTAAAGATTTTAGGCCCCTAGCTATATAAAAATTTCGGTTCATAGCGGGTCGGGTCATGTAAAACCAGTAAACATAAACAAACAAAGTTTTGCGGGCCGGATCAGATCTGGTTGGGTTGGGTTAATTTCAATTTTTAAACAGTCAAACCCTATTTTCTAACTTCCTATCACATTAACAAACAAAATTTCAAGTAAAACAGTAAACAACATCAAAAGTCTTCATAAGTAAGTAAATTAATAACAAAAAATCATCAAAGTTCAAATGCTACCTACTTCTATTTCTCTTAATCATTAAATAAAAAAAAAACTTATCAAAGACATAACATGGTCTTTAACTAGAAGAATCCAACAAAAAAAAAGTGGTCCAACCATTTTTCTCTTGAGAAATCGCGCCATAACTTCTCTACGCATGATTCTTTATCACATATAAATTTGCTCCGTAAGTTCATAACACAACACTAAACACTAAACACTTAAACAAAATAAACAATCATGTTCAACCAATACCCTAGTCCATAATTTTCAATTTTAATTTTCAAACATTCAAACCATAGTTTTAAATGTTGATTAGTAATCATTTAAACAAACAAAGCTTAAAATAAAACAACAAAATTATTAAATACATATATGATTTCTCATAATCACCATATAAAACAACAAAAAACAATCAATAAAAAAAGGATAAATCTTTGGGTTGGGTTGGGTTTGAGCTTGAGTAGTTGGGTTAATAAAATTAGATTCTAGATTGGATCAAGTAAAGTGAATAAGTGGTTAAAAAATAATTATAGAAATTGTGTTATATACTTATATATTCGTAATAATCAGTGTTTAATTTTTTTTTTATAAATTCATAATATTTTTGTCTAAGGAGGGTGGTTGAAAATTTTCAGGGGGTGCGGTTGAAAAAATCCAAGGGGTGCGGTTGGGATTTTTGACGAAAATTGACACTAAAAACCTTTTTTCCAAAGGGTGCGGCCGCCCACCCACCATCGTGGATAGGTCTGCCCCTGATGATGGTACACTTATGTGAAAGATTCATCCGATGATGTTCGTATTAATTTCTCCTCAGATAAAGGAAAAGAAGAAAACGACAATTTGTATTCTAGCTTTTCTTTTGATGTGAATCTTAAACAACTAGTTATTAGACCCACGCTCGTTGCGGCGTGGGAATATTGCAAACATCGAACGGATTAGTCCAAGTGTTATGTGATGCGTATACCATATGAAAATGCGTGTTTTGACATATCTAATTTAACTCAATAGCATCGCAGTTGGGTCAAAATGTATAGTAATCAAATTTATGTTGTACAATCATAACGTTTATATGTGACCGGACTCATACATAGGAAATGTACAAAAAAACATAAAAGTGTATAAGGGAAAACTGACACGTGTAATCAAATGACATATTCACATCAAGGGTTGAAATATTACCCCTAGCGCGTTGTGGCGAGCTCGAATTTATACCGTCGAATGAGAACATCATATATTTGACCCCATTCGGTTCAGAACCACATTTACGGCGAAACGTAGACCAATAGAAAACGTATTACATTTGACTTGACTTGCTTAAAAAAAGTTTACGTCGAAACATAAACTAACTCGAATTTATACCGACATATAAATAAAAATACACACATGAAAATACTTTTTTGGGGTAAAGGAATGAAAGAGGTAAATTCGAAACTTTAGAAAAACTCGAGTGGGTCAAAATGATATTTTACAAAGTTCGTAAACACAACAACAATTTAGAACATCATATATTTGACCCCATTCGGTTCAGAACCACATTTACGGCGAAACGTAGCCAATAGAAAACGTATTACATTTGACTTGACTTGCTTAAAAAAAGTTTACGTCGAAACATAAACTAAGTCGAATTTATACCGACATATAAATAAAAATACACACATGAAAATACTTTTTTGGGGTAAAGGAATGAAAGAGGTAAATTCGAAACTTTAGAAAAACTCGAGTGGGTCAAAATGATATTTTACAAAGTTCTTAAACACAACAACAATTTAGTTGTTTGAAAAGGAAATTAGTGAAAGAAAAATTAGTTAAATATGTAGGATTAGTTTAATTTAAATAAAAATTGTAATTTTCAAAAGTTGAAGGGATTGTAAAATGAAGTAATAGTGTAGAGTTAAAACTGTACTTTTCAAAAGTGGAGAGGTTGTATCGTGGGTTGGAAAAAAGATGAAACATTTTTGTAAATGCTACAAATTGAAGGGTTGCAAAATGAACTAATAGTATAAGGGTCATAATTGCTATTATCAAAAGTTAAGGGGTTATAAAAAGCAAGGAACTAAAAATGCATTTTATCAAGTTTTTGGAGGTTGTCGGTGGAAATTTCCACAGACTTTGCTTTTAAGATAGTATGAAATGGGCATATATTATGTTAATCAATAGCTTTTCTTTTGATGTGAATCTTAAACAAAGGGCATAATATTATGTTAGTCAGAAGACTTAGATGTGCCATTTGTTTTAAAAAAAAATAGTTATAAGGATAGTTTGTGTGATTTACCTAAATTGTATATGGTTACGAGCTTACAAGTACGCAGCAACATGCATTCCCATGGGTCCTCAATACTAGTTATTATAATAAATTATATCGAAACAAAATTATTTTAATATATATTTTTTGGTTGCATGTTGCACAACAAGTTTCATGTATTTTACTTATAAAAAATAAGAATTTGGATCTTGTATACGTGACAACAAGATTGTGTACAAGACAACAAGATCGTACGAAGTATACGTGACGAGTTAAGAGATCAATGGCTCAAAACTAGGCAATGGCATTTTTGTAAATTTTAGGTTCAATCAATTGAATAAACAAATAGAGAAAGGGTATTCTGGTCATTTACCACTTGAATTCCTTCCTTGTTTGATTTTCAAACGGCTATAACTTATTCATATGCTAATATTTAAAAAAAATTACACCGTATTAACGAGCATTTCCTTATCTTCAATTCGAGCAGCATGTTGCTATAGTTTTCTTAAGTTTTTTACATGATTTTGAATACTCATTACGTGATTACCTGATTTTGAATACCCAGCACATGACTACGTGATTTTAAATACCCATTACGCGATGTCATTATAAAATGTGAAACCACATTAAGTGATTACGTAATTACGTTACAATAGTTGACTATGTATTATTACGAGACTACGTGATTTTGAATTCACATTTCGTGATTACGTGATTTCATTATAGTATTTTATGTGATACTACACTGAGTGATTACGTAAAAACAAAAACACTTAATACATAATATTTCATATGAAATACCTAATATTTTTGGTCTAATCACATATTAAGGATAAATTATATACTAAACATTAGCCAAATCAACCTATAATAACCACAAAATGCGGTATATTAGAGATTTAGTCACATAATAAAGCATAAACAATCAAGTTCTTACTATTGAACGTGTAATCACGTAATAAGCATAATTGTAATAACATTAGTTATAGCAAATCATATTAAATATGTAATCAAGACGGATTTTTATTGAATGTGTAATCACATAATGGATATTCAAAATCACGTAATCATGTGTTGGGTATTCAAATTCACGTAATAGACTAATGGGTATTCAAAATCTTGTATTATTTTAAAGAAAACTATAGCAATAGGCTGCTCGAATTAAAGAGAATGAAATGCGCGTTAATACGGTGTAATTTTATTTAAAAAATATTAACGTAACAAAAAGTTATAGCCATTTGAAAATCAAGGGGGAAGTTGTTTCAAGTGATAAATGACTAAATTACCCTTACTGCCAGTGACACTTTTCCTCTCCCTCTCGCGTATACTTCGTACTTGAATGTGGTCTTGTATAGGATCTAATCTCATAAAAATAATTTGCTAATACAACTAATGCATCAATTCAAGAAAGTGATTGAGTATAAACAAAAGAATAGACATAAAAGGAAACAATATAATCGATGGTAGATGGCATTATGCATATAGAACTTATTACAAGTTGTACATCATGTTTTTATTCCTATAGTTGTTAATTTGGTTTAAATAATTCAGTCGGAGGTAGGGATGTTAAAAACCGGATATCCAAAAATTCGGATATCCGAATTCGGATATCTGAAATTTTCGGATACCAGATTTCACTAATTGAATCCGTATACGAAATTTCGGATATCCGGTCGGATAGGGAATCGGATATCCGAATATCCAATTCTTTATTTAATTTTTATTTCTTTATTAGTTTTTTGATATTCGAAACCGAATATTTCGGATAGTTTCGGATATCCGAATATAAGTTTTCGGATATTTCTTAGATATTTAGGATATTTTTCGGATACTTCGGATATTTTCAGATATTCGAATATCCGAAAAAAGTAACATTTAATTTTTTCGGATATTTCGGATATCCGAAATATCTAATTTTTTTTAAAATCACTATACGAATCCGAAAATTCGAATTCAGATAGTTTTGAACCCCCTAGTCGGAGGCCTTGTTTTATATTTTGTAATATAAAGCTTCCGATTAGTTTTATAGAAATGTCTACCTTCAAATTCCACCCAAAAATGTACCAACAGTATCAAAGTAAAGAATAAAAGTTCGCCACAAAAGAACTTACGAATCTTTTTAAACCAGGCTATCACATTTACCATGTCAAATGAGATAGTAATATAGTATTGGGCCATAATCATCGTAGACCATGATAAATTGGTGTGATATGGTTTGCACACCTCACTGATGGCAACTATATTGGGCGTACTAGGCGGTGTGTTTTTAGATCGCTTCGTTGGTAAATCCTTTGGTGGGTCACAATCACTATAGGAGGCATTTGTGAAAGCAATGTTTTCCTTTTCTTATCCTGCTTGACGCTTGACTGGCGGCAAGGATGTTGTTTCAGTGGTAGATGCATATTACCAATGTTAAATTTTGAGGTACAAATGATTTGTCTACATATATGAGTTGAAGCATAGTGGGTGTTTTTACGGACCATTAATTGGGGGCTTTGCTTTATTTATTCACTCCATGGTCGACCTGTAGTCTCTGAAATACAATGGTTTAGTTTTAGCAATGTTTTTGTGGTGTAGGTAATACAGTGTGTGGTGGTGTTAACAACTATGGTATAACGATCAAACACAACATACACAAGATGTAGCGACAAAAAACAGCGACAAAATCTTATTTATCCAACCCAAAATCAGTACCCACCAAATACCCAAAGATCTTACAAACTGTAAGATCAACAACAAACAATACAATGGTATCTTGATGATCAACCACTGATGATCATCAATACCAAGAGTACAATCTCTTTGAAATACAGACGAGAGAATCAACAATGACCTGAACAGATCAATAGCAACAACTATAAGAAACCCTAAAACTACAGAGAGAACCAGAGAGTATGCGTAAAGATGAAAGAGGGGTGAATCAGTGAAATGTACAAAAACTGCTCTTTTATACCAAGTCCCTGAAATATTACACTTCAGTCCAAAAGTTATGCTGCTGATGATCGCAGTCCTCAGGAAGTTACACATAGCTCCTCAATCTTTCCAACTTCCAACAATCTGTTATAACAACTTAAACAAACAATAACAACCAGGCTGGCCCATTAACACATCACAACATAAGCCCAACAATAATAACCAATAAGCACATATGAATGATACAGTCCAAAACAACATTTTAACATCCCCCCTTCATTCATATGGCTTAAATAAGTTATCCAAACCCAGTTTCTTGCAAAAAAAATCAAGTTGAGTAACACTCAACCTGTGAGTGCATATGTCTATCACTTCCGTCAATCACGTATCGTAGCTATCAGATGAGATAAGACAAGGTTTAGAAGTGTTGAAGTATAACATTCATAAGATCAAAGCAGGTCCGCAGGGATGAACCTTGTTGATTCGCACGAATGCGCTGGATTAGGTTTAGGTGTTGATTCGTGCGCATGGACATAAGTAGGTCTGTATGAAAGGCTGATCCGCACATGTTGAGTCCATCCACAGTTAGGGTATTGCGCGAACCTGGAACTAGTATAAATACTTGTTATGTCTTGTTCATTTGCAACTTTGTGGACTTGAGTAGCGAAGCTCTGTCCAAGTGATTTCGTGGTTTTGTATTGTTAATCAATCAATAGAAATCATCTTAAATTTACTTGTTCTTGTTCAATCCACTCTCGTACTTGGATTCCGCACAAGAGACGAGATCTATGCAATCAACGGGACATCAGAATCGATCCAAACACGTTCTCTCAAGTGGTATCAGAGCAAAGTTGATTCTCTGAATCAATCTTTTCTGTATTTATGAACCCAGAAGATACCTTTTCCCTTAGAAAATACAAATCAATTTCAAAGTGCTTACTTCTTTCATAAAAGACAGGATTAGCTGCTATTGATATAGCGGCACTACTGTCACAATACACTTTTATGGGAAATTTGCAAGTCACATTTAATTCATTAAGCACACTAAAAATCTAAGCAAGTTCACAGGCGGCTGAGCACATTGCTCTATACTCAGCCTCTTCTATTGACCTAGAAACAGTGCTTTGTTTCTTGCTCTTCCAAGAAACAAGACTGTCTCTTAAGTAAATACAAAACCCAATTATCGACTTTCTAGTAACTGGACACTTTACCCGGTCAGAATCAACATAACACGACAATTCAAAATTAGTGCCTTTTGTAAACATAAGACCTTTTCCAGGACTTAATTTCAAATATCTCAAAAGTCTTAAGGAAATTTTACGATGAACCACTAAGGGTTTATGCATGAATTGACTCAAATTTTGAACATTATAACTAATGTCATGATGGGTTAAGGACAAATAAATTAAATTTACCAATTAACTTTTGATAACTGGTAACATCCTTTAACTGTTCCTTTTGTTCACTAACTTTATTGTTAACAACATGACTTAATTCAATTGGTGTGTTAACCAGTTTGCACCGATGATAACCAAACTCAGACAACAATTCCAAAAAATATTTTCTTTGGTTTAAACATATACCAAAATTATCATAAACCACTTCTAACCCTAGAAAATATTTAAGAATACCTAAATCTTTAATTTGGAAACTGTCACTTAGAAGGTTTTTAATCCTACTGATTTCTTCATCCTTATTTCCAGTAATTACAATATCATCAACGTATACAAGTAGGACAACAAATATAGAACTGTTAGACAGAATATACAACGAATGGTCACAACAACTTTGCACAAAACCTACGCTAACAAGAACATCAGTTAACTTTTCATTCCATTTCCTCGGAGCTTGTTTTAACCCATATAAAGATTTAACAAGTTTACATACCTTGGTTTCATTTTTAGAGTAGTAACCTTCAGGAAGGGTCATATAAACATCCTCAGATATTGTCCCATACAAAAAAAACATTGTTAACATCTAATTGATATAAGACTAACCATTTTGTACAGCAAGACTCAAAACACATCTGATCGTAACCATTTTAACTACAGGTGAGAAAGTCTCATCAAAATCTAACCCTTCTCTTTGGTTGTATCCCTTAGCAACCAAACGAGCCTTATATCTCTCAATTTCCCCATTTGCTTTATATTTAACTTTATAAATTCAATTGCAGCCTATGGGTTTCCTATTAGCAGGTAAATCTATTAATTCCCATGTTTTATTCCTATGTAAAGCTTCAATTTCTAGATTCATAGCTTCAACCCATTTAGGATCTTTTGAAGCTTCACTATATGAACATGGTTCAACAGACTTGTTTAAACTACTAATAAAACAAACATTATCAGCAGATAAACAAGCATAACTAACAACTTTACCTATGTCATATTTAAAACTACTATTAAGCACATAATCTTGAAAATGTTTAGGAACATAAGTATTTCTAAAAGACCTTCTAAGACTAGTAAATGTTCCCTCAGGTGGGTTGACCTCAGCATCTGACACAGCAGTGTCCTCTGCCCTGCCAGACTCCGCCCTATCACTACTATCTACACTAGACTCTAAGTTATGACCTAAGTCAGTTGGTCCAGGAGTGGCAGATGTAGAGGGCACTAGCTGCTGATCATCACTGACTGTGTCATGAGATCTAATTATACCCTCTTCATCATTGGGAGTTTGAGATACTTCAGGTGTGTATACTTCATACAGATCAAAAAAAATTTCATGATTTAAACTTTTATCAATTACCGCTTGATCAATTTTATCACTAAGGAGTTTAGACTTAAAAGGATAAACATGCTCATAAAACTTTACATCTCTAGAAAAAAAGTTTTTTTTTCTCATCTAAACTCCAAAGTTTATAACCTTTTTTAACATTTGAATATCCAATAAGAACACACTTATCAACATGATAAGCAAATTTATGAGACCCATTTAAGACTGTGCTAAATCATAAACACCCAAAAGACCTCAGATAGGACAAGGAGGGTTCAAAACTAAACATAAGTTCATAAGGACTCTTTCCTACTAACACAGAAGACGGAAGCCTGTTGATTAAATACACAACAGTTAGCACACAATCACTCCAAAATCTCAGCGGTAGATCACCCTGGAACATCAGGGCTTTGGCTATGTTTAAAAGATGCCCATGTTTCCGTTCAGCTACACCATTTTGATGTGGTGTATATGAACAAGAAGTCTGATGTATAATACCCTTTTCCTTACAAAAAAATTCATCTGATTATTCACTAATTCAGTTCCATTATCACTGCAAAACACTTTTATTTTTGTCTTAAACTGAGTTAAAACAAGTTCATAAAAAACTTTTAAATTTTTAAAAACTTCCATTTTATTTTTAAGTAAATAACACCAAACTGATCTTGAATAATCATCAACCATAGTTAAAAAATACTTGTACCCTTTATAACTAGTAACTCTATAAGGACCCCATAAGTCTAAGTGTATTAGATCACAAATACTCTTAGACTTACGATCACTTAATGGAAAAGGTACCCTAACTTGTTTAGATTTGTGAAAAATTTCACATGGACCATGTTCAACAAATTCTAAAACAGCCAGAACATGATCTGAAGGGTGTCCTAACCTACTGTGCCACATATTGGACTTTAAAACACTACTAAAACACATATTCACAGAATTACCATGCCTACCAATAAAGTATAGCCCATTATCTTGACTACCAATCACCAGGATTTTCTTTAATTTCAAATCCTGTAGCATGCAATTATTCTCATTAAACAAAACAACAATGTTATTGACTTTGGCCAATTTATTCACAGAAAGCAGATTAACACTATACCCAGGAACATAAAAAACATCTTTTAAAACCACATTGTTAATCAACTTTAAATCACCAATTTCAAAACATTAACACTAGTCCCATTGGGATGACTAACTTTTAAACCACATTCAGATACATCTATACAATTAATCATATCTTTATCGGTTTTAATCATATGTTGATTTGCTCCTGAATCAACAACCTAATTATAATCAAGCTCAAAACTAACAACACTAGAACAACTAACAAAATTATTCACAAAAAAAGACTCACCTCCCATATTAGACTTCAACTGATCTCCCCCAGATTTCTTACCAACCAAACTTATCAACTTAGAAATCTGCTCAGGAGTAAAAGGTAAAGCAGATGCAACCGAACTAGATGGAGCAGCAGTCAAATTAGACTTATTACCTACATTATTTTTACCAGACTGACCTACATACATTTTTTTCATACTAAGAGGATAACCAATAATCTCAAAACAACGATCAATAGTGTGAACTAACGTATTGCAATTAATACACTTTAGGTTTGGATTAGGTCCCCTAAAGTTCCTTTTTCTAGGGTCAAAAGACTGATTTGACTTTGATACAAAAGAAGCAGATTGACCTTTTGACCCAGTACATGAAAGCCCATAAGACTCTTCTCTAGAAATCAAAGCATATGTAGCTTTGACTGAAGGAAATGGTTCTCTTGTCAATAAGTTTGTCCTTATAGGCTAATACACATCATCAAGGCCCATAAGTAAGTGCATAAGTTTTATTAAGGATGAAACATCATTGTAGTCTTTGGCTGCTTGACAAGAACATGAAGGCATATGCACCATAGCATCAAACTACTTCCACATTGTTGTCAATTTGTTATAGTATTCAGCCACAGTACTACCATTATGTCAAATACAATTGATTCTTTTATACAAATCATAGACAATAGAACCATCTATCTTATCATAAGTCTCTTTCAAGTCTGTCCAAACTTCTGAAGTAAGTTTGGAAAAGACTTGGCCTAAAAACAATTCTTTAGACACAAAATTTAATAACCAAGTTAACACCACAGAGTTGCATCTATCCCATTGGGCAACCAACACATCATCGTCATCAGGTTTTTCACACTTACCATCTATAAAACCATATTTATTTTTGGCTTCTAGTGTAAGCTTCATTGCACTAGACCAAACAACATAATTCTCAGTCCATTTAAGTTTTATAGTAACTATGGTTAAGGCACTTGAATCACTAGGATGGAAGTAAAAAGGGTTTCCTATAACTAATTTACTAATAAGAGTAACAGACGTACTAGCATGTTCACACATAATGACAAAACAACAGATGTCAAATACACAAACAGATAAGCAGATAACAAAACACAGCACAAAGGAATGACCACAAAGAGAACACAAGTTATCAACAGATAACATATCACAAAAGTAAACAACGATAACATAAAGAAGAACCTAGGGCGAAGCTGAGTCAGAGACCAGATTCTGGGGTCATCACTCTATGGTGCCTGGACAAGCCTTTACTCAGAAGCCACAAACTAACTAACAACCAATAGACACAGAACAATAACTAAGAGAAACAACCAAGAATAACAATCAAGTAATAACAAACAACACAGAGTATACACAAGAAGAATCAATCAACAGACAAACCGCTCCTCACTACCCTGGTAACAACTATATCAATCAATCAATCAAACCGGTCCTCACTACCCCGACATCAACTAAAACAACAACAAAGAAATAAATCAGAGATAAGAGAAGAACGATCTTACAAATGCGTTTAACTCCTTCCAAGTGAATCTGAATTTATAACCTTCTAGGGTTACAAATCACAGATTAATGAGCCAAAGAACACAATACACACTGGTTAGTTTGCCCTGAACCTTCTAGGGTTTTAGAGACTAACACATATCTGAAAGGAACCTTGGAAGACAACAAACCCTAAGTTAAGGTTTCGTCCAACAATGACAAGCACACCTCCTAGATAACAGATCTAAGCAGATCTATCACCAATAATAGTTCCCGAGACCAGAAACCCTAGAACAAAAGTACAACCAACAAATAATCAAACATAGAACATAAATCACAGCGGAAGAAATAAAGTGATCATCAACAAGAGCTCAATTGCTCCGATACCATGTTAAAAACTATGGTATGATGATCAAACACAACAAAACAAGATGCAGCGACAAAATCTTATTTATCCAACCCAAAATCAGTACCCCCCAAATACCTTAAGATCTTACAAACTGTAAGATTAACAACAAATAAACAATACAATGAACATCCTGATGATCATCCACTGATGATCATCAATGCCAAGAGTACAATCTCTCTGAAATACAGACGAGATAATCAACAATGATCTGAACAGATCAATAGCAACAACTATAAGAAACCCTAAAACTACAGAGAGAACCAGAGAGTATCGTAAAGATGAAAGATGGGTGAATAAGTGAAATGTCCAGAAACTGCTCTTTTATACCAAGTCCCTGATATATTACACTTCAGTCCAAAAGTTATGCACATGATGATCGCAATCCTCAGGAAGTTACACATAGCCCCTCAATCTTTCCAACTTCCACCAATCTGTTATAACAACTTAAACAAACAATAACAACTAGGATGGCCCATTTAAACATCACAACATAAGCCTAACAACAACAACCAATAAGCCCATATGAATGATACAGTCCAAAACAAGATTTTAACAGGTGGTTTGTTTTAGCTTTTCATTTTTCTACGGTTGAATAGTGAGTCTAAATGCAGATGACATCATTCTTTTAAACATGTTTTTTTTCTAGTAGGATTTCTCATGCTTTGCTTTAGACATTTGATCGTATTGTTTTGAATTGAATTATATTCTATAAAATATTATATTTTAAAAGTTATAACAAAAAGACAATATGTATATAAAAACATATTAGGTTTGTGCTTCGATCACTCGTACTTTAGTATGTGTAAATCAGTTGAGTAAAAATTATTCCCACAAAGTTATATTATATCGTTTTTTAAAGTTTGAAAAATGAGTTTGTAATTCGATAACTGTACTATAGGTAACCTGGTTTCCCGATTATTTAGACTTTACGGAGTGGGAGAGCTTGAGGGGGGGGGGGGGGAAGCACCATGTGGCAGCCACGTCAGCACCTGTCAGAAAAGTGACATGGTGTAAAAAAGAGGGGGGTGGGATGGGCATGCAAGGGTGACGTGATGTGATGTGACAAGTGGCATACACTTTTTATATTTAAAAAAAGAAAAGAAAATAAAAAACCTACCACCCAATCAAAACAACCCACCTCATAACCATCTTCTTCACCACACCAGTGAAGAATCCAGCGCCCAAACCTCCACGCCACCGACGGGCCGATATGCCCGACTTAAAGAGGCTTCCACACCCACTCCGTATGGTCTCATGGATTATATAGATAAAATTATAAAATAAAAATGAAAGAAAAGAAAAAGACATTAATATGTTGTAAAACAAAGAGCTAATTACCAAAATAGCCAAGAAAAAGTTTGACTTACCAAAATAGCCACCTCATGAGTCTTTGGAGAGGGGCATCACAGATTCAAATGCGCGGGATGCCTCTTTCAAGACCCCTCATGCGTCTTTAAATATGGAAGTGACACGTGTCTCAAAGATTAGGTTGACTCCTCCAATGCCTCAGGCAGACTCATCCAATGCCTTCATCCAATGCCTCAGCAGACTCTTCCAATGCCTCAGGCATACTCTTCCAATGCCTCAGTGAGGCATTGGATGAGTCTGCCTGATGCATTGGAGGAGTCTACCTAATCATTGAGACACGTGTCACTTCCATATTTAAAGACGCATGAGGGGTCTTAAAAGAGGCATCCCGCGCATTTGAATCCGTGATGCCCTCTCCAAAGACTCATGAGGTGGCTATTTTGGTAAGTCAAACTTTTTCTTGGCTATTTTAGTAATTTTCTCTAAAACAAAACTGTGGTTTGAGTTATTAAATGACACGTATGCTTCCTGTGTAACCCATTTTCCTAATATATATCTATACAAGGCATATGTTCAAAACTTTTTTTTTAACAACCATCTAAATCACCGGATAAATATCCAGAAAGAATTAGCATTCACCCAGCAACATCATGCAATGACGTGTTATACTTTCTCTGCATTAAAATCTATACCTTTTTATGGATCGTAATTATGTGAGGGAAATTGTCTTTGATAAATGTAATATTTTTATATAATATCGAAAGAACAAGTAATTTTTTCTATGGGATGAGATTTGATTACACAGACTCCACAAAAATCTAAATGAATGAAAACAACTTTTTGCAAGAACAAAACAACCGTTTGGTAGCCTCTGAATGGTCATTAAGAGGCTACCTCTTAATGGAATCATTAAGAATTTTACCAATGAGAAGGTAGAAGAATGTGACATGTGATGATTTACCATTCAGACTTGAGGTTACCTCTTATTCATTCAGAGGTTTAAAAACATTAAGAGGTGTCATTAAGAGGCTACCAAACAGCGCAAGTAATTAATAGTAATTATTATAGTGGGTCTTAAATGTAACTTATATTGCCTTCTATTCTCGTTCCAAATCAATACAAACAAACCTATTGGTTTCTTTTGGTATCAGAGCCAAGGAACCGAACAGCCTACCCTTTCCCTATTCTCCTGCCAATAAACTTCTAATATTCTGGCCAAAACAGTAAATTCCGATCAACAACCATGGCTGCAATTGCTGCCTTTACCACTGCTGAAAAGACTGGCCACAATACTCACAAATTTGCTTTCACCCTCTCCCCAACAAATTATGGGTACTGGAAGGCTATGATGGAACCGTTCCTCATCACTAATCATCTATTTGAATACATTAATGGCACTGTTCCCTGCCCAGAACCAACAATCACCATCCAACCATCCAAAGAAGGTGAGTCCTCGTCAACCACTGATAATCCAAGCTATTCTCGTTGTGTATCAAATGATGCTCACGTCCGGATGATCATTTTTCAACCATATCTGAAGCTTCTTTTCAACATGCCCAAAACACCACCACTTCCAGAGACCTTTGGCTCTCCCTAGAACATGCATATGCACCAAATAATGCCTCTCGTGAATACATGTTGAAAACTCAATTGCTTCGCATAACAATGAAGGGTGATGAGACTCCTATTGCCTATCTAAGTCGTGCTATGGAATACACATCAGCCCTAGTTAATATTGGGGAGCCTGTGAAAGATAAAGATCTTGTTTTGCTGACCATCTCTGGCCTTCGAGATGAGTACAACGGGTTAAAATCAAAACCTCTTGGCTCGTCACCCACCAGTTACCTTCAATGATTTGAATGGTCTATTATCTGATCATGATTACATGATTAACAAACCTGACCCCACAATCTCTACTACAACACCACAAGCCTTTGTCACTACAACAGGAAATTAAATCACCCTACACCCCAACTTAGCAATTTGCAACAGTTAGCATCCCAATTGGGATACCAACTGAGTCCAATCATCTCGAACAACCCTCAACCCCAAGCATTTTATGCTTCCAAACCTTCCGGTTACCGGGGCGATCGTAGGGGAAACTCCCGAAGTGGCTCACGTGAAAATTACAATAACCGGCGTCGTGACACTAACAATTCAGCCTCACCTCGGCAGTTTGTTTGGGCTTCAACGCAAAACACCATATTTGGCCATTGTAACATTGTGGTATATCCCATATTCCATCACAATGCCCCACTCAATCAGCCTCACACAGCCCCCACTGCTCGTTTTTCTCCTCAGGTAAATTTTACCAGTTTCTCTGACACCGGATCAACATCTTGAGCAACATGGCACCCGTACATTGGTGCTAACAGCCATGCCACTCTAGACTTATCGAACCTTGACAACTCTGAGGCCTACCAAGGTAACAATTCACTTTTTGTTAGCAATGGTCAGCCTTTACCTATCCTGCATATTGGTTCATCAAAATTCTTTTCACCTAATAAAACACTTAACCCTAATGATGTTCTTCATGTTCCAGCAATTAAAAAAAAAACCTACTATTTGTTAAACAATTATGGGATGATAATAATGTTTATTTTGAGTTTCACTCTTCTTTCTTTGCTGTGAAGGACGAGTCTTCACACAATATCCTCCTTATGGGTCCAAAACGGTCTCTACTCCATCCATCTGCCCTCACTCAAACCAACTCCCAAGCAAGTATTTACAGCAACAAAAGCTCCTTCGTCCATCTGGCATCAACGCCTTGGACACCCACATGAACGTGCTTTTGATTCCATTGTCTCTAGTTGTTCTTTACCTATTTCTAATAAACTATGTTCTAATATTTGTACCCCTTGTCAGTTGGGAAAATCATCTAAACTTCCCCTGAACAACTCTACTTTTTGAAGTAATAATATTTTGGATTTGTTATATTGTGATGTTTGGGGGCCCTCTCCCACTATTTCTCTTGATGGACATCGTTTTTTTTTATGTGTTGACTATCACACGCGTTATATGTGGTTTTATCCTCTAGCCCAAAAATCTGAGGTGTACGTCACCTTCACAAATTTTGTGACAATGGTAGAACGACAATTTAACACCAAATTAAAATGTGTTCAACTGATTGGGGAGGGGAGTTCAGTAACCTCTCTTCATTTTTCACAAAACATGGAATTATTCATCGACATTCATGCCCCTACACTAGCGAACAAAATGGTTTCATTGAGCGTCATCATCGTCACATTGTGGAAACCGGGTTTGCGCTTCTTGCCCAATCTCATCTTCCACGACGTTTTTGGCACTTTGCTTTTGAAACTGCCACCTATCTTATTAACCGCCTACCATCTCGAATCTCCTCAAATAAGTCTCCCTTTCAACAAATCTTCAACTATAAACCAAATTATTCATTCCTTCGTGTCTTCGGCTATCAATGTTTTCCGTATCTCTGCTCGTACAATCGCCACAAAATGGACTTTCGTTCGACCTCATGTGTTTTTCTTGGCTGTAGTCCTAACCACCATGGGTACCGCTGTTTTGACCCCACCACCGAACGCATATATATCGTCTGATATGTCATTTTAATGAGAATGACTTCCCATTCCAACAACCCACTTCACAATCACCAGCCCCACCATCCTCACCTTATGTATCTGTTTATCCCACACCTTCCCCATCGTTTTTCCCTGAACCAATCTAAACAGACTTACCTACATCTCCACACCAATCAGACTCCCCTACATCTTCAACTTCTTCCTCTTCAGCATCACTATCATCATCACAACCACAACCACAACCTGATCCATCTAGTCTAAACACTCCTCTGTCACCTCCTTCACACACCCAGTCGGTCTCATCCGAACAACTCAACACCCCATTTCCTCTACCTCCTTCTCAAACTGGACCACCTAACCTCCATGAAAATCCTAAATGAACTAAACCATTCAATCCCTCGGCTTTCCAAGCTACTCGCACCACTTCATCCCATACTACACCCACCTCATTCACCGTTGCCAACAAATCTTCGGAATGGCGCCTTGCTATGGCCAAGGAGTTTGATATAACAACACCCAAAACAACTTATAAGGACCCCTGATCGCAACCCTGGACTTGTACGACGCGAACCAATACGAAAAAAAAGAAACTAGTAAATGGACTCTTAGGAGACACGTGCGTGTGCGCGGGGGGGGGGGGGGGGTTACGCCTAAATCTTCCGCGTGTCGCGGGGGAGTACCTAGACACGTGTTACTCGAGCAAAACATGTGGCGGGGCTACACGTGTGATGAAGCTGGTCTAGGCAAAAATAAGGACCACAGGCGACACGCGGGGGTGTCCCTGGGTCCTGGCGTGATGCGCGGGGGATGCCGGGGTGGCCCTATATATTCAGCTTCGTGGGATTCCAGTTTCTTTACAAAAAAAAATAAAAACAAATTCATTTCGTTAAACTCTGCTCTCGTTCTACTCATTTTATTCAACACCCCTCCCCTAAACCTGCGAAACTCTGCCCCGATGTAAGTATTTAAACCCTGATCACTGATTCGATACCCTGTCCCATCGATCTGAAACCCAGCAACGGATGCCAAAGTGCTGCCTGAATAAGGCTATACTTTGTTAACTAAGTTAGGGTTTTGATCTCGTGATGTATCATTAAAGTTTGAGTTGGGTTGGGTTGGGTTGGGTTGTTACACTGACACATGTTGCATTGTATTTTTATTAGGAACTCAGGATTAGCACCAGGAAGCTTTAAGTTAAAACCCTAAATCTACAAAGTGATTCATTCTTTCTTTTTACCAAATGCATTGCAAAACCCTAAATGTTTTTAAGTTATACTTACAGTGATTAAGTTTTTGTAATCTGAAATTACTGCTGGTATGTGGGGTTTTGTTACACTACTTGATAATCTTCACTATTGTACAAAAGTTAACCAATGAGTGATATGACCACCGTCACATCGAAACTGCCACTGTGTGACAAATACTGATTGAGTATTTGATAGATATAAACAATGTAATCACCCTTGATACTGTAAAATATAACAATGTGTATTTTTATAAAAACTGAATGAACTCACCATTATTTTCACTGATAAAATGTTTTCAAACACGTTTCAGGTAACTTATTGTGAAGGTAATAGATGCCCGCTATAGAGCACTGAAGACTTAAATAAAGTGTCTATGATTACCTGAATAAAAGAAGAAATTTATGTTTTATCAATTATGGTTTATCCCTATATAAACATTTGAATGTAGTATGGGTTTTATCCCATTTGTTTAATATTAAAAGTTTGGTGTTTTACAAAATCTGAAATATTTCCTAACTACGATCCTGATGATATTTTCCGCTGCAAATTTTATAAACACCGGTACCACCTGTAATCTGGTTCACAGCTCCTGCCAAGGGTGTGGTCGAGGGTTGTGACAGAAGGTGGTATCAGAGCCACTGGTTTAAGCTATTTAGGTGTTCTTTTAATAACTAAACTTAAACATTAATGTTAGGAAATTTATATAAAATAACTTGCGTGTTATTTTTGTGAAAATAAAATTTCAATATATATATGATTTTTATGTTATTTTGACGATTTCTGGGTCCACGGTATGAGTGACAAAAGTGTGTCCGATGCTTTCCAACATATGTCTGATTCGGAGATGGACGAAGGACCATCCGAAGCTGTTTCAGGATATGAAGCAGATGCGAAAGGATCTTTTATTTTCCAAGCTCAACCAGCTGAAACTTTTCCATCTAAGAAGAGAGGTTGGTATAATAAAGGAAAAAAAAGAAAAGAAGGAAGAAGAAAAATCAAGAGGCAACAATAACCCTATTAGAAGGACCAGCTAAAATACCCGTTACTAAACAACTGTGGGAGGAATTAGACCGAAGGTGTAAGGACTCTCAGAATTGTCCTAAATTGACCCGTAAGTAAGAATCCGGAGCCCTGAAACCCTATTCCATATAAAAAACTAAGAAATCAAGATTTATAGGGTTCAGGAGAGCCGCGTAAAGGTTAATCATACTTTACACGGGCCGCGTCAAACATGGGTTGACCGGATAAGTATTCCGGATCCACGTATAACCCATCTGGCAAACCTACGCATGACCATGCAAACCTATACGTAGACTAGGTGCCCTCGCGGGCCGCGTAAAGAACAAGAGGAAGTTCACGCGGCCCGCGTGAACCTCAATTTTCAGCTATAAATAGCTTGGATCAGGAGCAGTTCAATGGTGTCGAAACCATTTCTTAAAAACGAATACACACTGCACAAAGTCAAAATTACTTTCAATATTAGCGAGGCGCTGCTCCGATACCCGGTATTAACTCGATCGCTACTACGATTCAATGTCCGATCGATTGAAACTATCCAATGGATGTTTAAGTGCTGCCCACATTGGGTTTATGCTTTGTCATTCGTCGTGAATTCGATGGATGTTTAAGTATCGCACTTTGTCATTCGTTGTGAGGGTTTAATCTCGTGAGTTATCGTAAATGCTGTATTAGTTACTGACCTCGTTCGTGTGCATGTTATTTAAATTAGGTTATACGGCTAATCAGTAGGCTTAAACTCTGCCCGTTAAATCTGCAAAGTGAGTCATTCTCTTTTTCTCAACTGTTTTACAACACCTCAAATTATTTTCAGAAGTTATAATTACAGGGAGTAAGTCGTGGATATCTTGAATCACTGGCTAGTGGGGTATTGTGCACATTACTAATTTTCACTGGTTAGGCTAATATATCCTAACAGTGATCGTCACTACTTGGGTGACAGGACCCAATAGTGGTATGACCATCGTCACACAATGTGACACGGCGCCAGATAAAAATAAGATAGAACCCATTGTAATCGCTCCTATGCTGTAATTGATAACTATGTGTCGTTTTACCAAATTTGAGTGACTCGCCAGCATTTCCCCGCTGATAAAATATTTTTAAAACATGTTTCAGGCGACCTGCTGTAAATCAAGGAAACATGCTACGGAGCACTAACAAGCTTGAAGAGGTGGCTCAGTTAAAAATAAATAAACATGTTTTAATAAATCAGGGAATTTCCTAGTTAAATTCCTCTATTGTAAATAACGGGGTTCTATCCTGGATTATGAAATAAAATAATCGGGCATTTTTGAGTTTTAAAAGATCCTGTTAAAAATCTTCCGCTGTCGCATCACAGATACCACGGGTTCCTGCCCCGCGGCTCCTGACCGGGTAAAACCGGGGCTGGGGCCGTGACAGGAAAAGGTGGTATCAGAGCCACTGATCAAGCCACTGATTTAAAGCCTATTAAGTATTTAAAAATACTTAATTATCCTAATTGTCATTTTGTGATTATGTGATTTCTATTTGACTATCTGTTAATTTACAGTATGGGTAAGAAAAGAATCTCGGATATCTATCTTAAATTAGATAATTCACCAAAAGAAAAGGGAAGCTCATCCCAATCAAAATCCTCAAGATACTCAGTAGATACTGAGGAAGGAATATTTGTTCGAAAGGCACAATATGAGGAACCACTTTCTCCTAATAAAAGAAGTTTGATTATTAAGAAAAGTCAGGAGAAAATAAAGAAATCACAACCAAAAGAAAGGAGAGTTAATCAGGAAACCCAGGAACTAGGCAGTAAACCACCATGGGAAGACCAGTTAGATGAAAAATGGGCAGATCTCTATATGCTAGCCACTGTAGCAGTAAATACAAACCTTTAAAATACCCTGACTCAGTTCTAGCACCCCTATCACCTACAAGCCAGAAACTTTACCCAGTAAATAAATAAATTACCATAAACCTTAGTATGTTTTAATTGTCAGTTGTCCTTTGTATCACATAGTATGCAATAATACTTGAAGGTTATCTGTGAAGTTTTGTTATAAAATTGTAACTTAGTAATTTTTTATGCTAAACAGCATGAATGAATTATCTGGAGCCCTAGAGAATCTCAACCTTTATCCTGTGAAAATAGAAGTTTCCAGAGAGTTTACTGGTTACTTTGCCGATGTTGAGGAATCTATGGAATTCCAAGCACCACCTTTGGAGAAAGTAAAACCTAAGAAAAGAAAAAGATTTGTGGGTTGGAGGCGTGTACTGTCACACCCCGATTTCCACGTGTCACCGGTGGGCCCGGTGGGGAGTATCGTGACGTGGTTGGCAACATAATAGTCAAACAACACAATATTTAATATGCACAGCGGAAGCAAATTGTAAGATATAATTCAACCAAATTTAATATCGTAATATCAAATGTCACAATATTCGGAAGTTTATCCACAGACGGATCGAAAAACAAAATGGAAACAATAGTTCATCAGACTTTAGGCATCTTAAGCGTGCGAGACTTCTATTGATGCTAAGGAGAAATCCCAGCCAATTACGCTTAGTACCTGCATTTAATCTTTTTGGGAAAATACGCCAGTTTACACTGGTAAATACAATCAACTAACTCATTTTGGAAAATGATTGAAAATTGATTTGAATGCACGTGGCATAAACATTTTATTTAACTTGGGAGAATTATTTAAATATATAATCTTGTGAACGAATTACATGTTCCTTGTGCGTTCAGTAGCCCGGATCTTGTCCGGGTTAAAGATCAATAGACACACCACATTATTCTTTTGTGCACTGACGGGTGTACGCCTACACCCCGCGCTTAGGTCATGGCCATTTCGTAAAATGATGCCAAGGATATCCGGGAGATGGTCATTAACCCCCCAAAGGCTTTAAGTAACAAGACTGTTTAAACGAGCCGATTAAATTATTCAATTAACCACCAAACGATGGAAGATTTGATGCCCGATCAAGCGGTATTCTATATACCGTAACCCAAGCCCGTATAGGGCAAATAAGTTAAAAGTATTTACCTGAGCAAAGTATAAATCACAATAAGCAAATTGCAAGTAGCTTTTACTGGTCCTCCTAATCTGGAACGAAGGTTTATAATAACCTATTAGAATCCTAACGGGTCCTTAGTTAAGCTTAAGCTTAGACCGGTTAGTTTCAAAGATACGGTTCGTACGCACGATTAAGCGAAGACCGGATAGAATGTGATTTAGACCCAACAAGTTCAGAGACTTGCTTAATATGGGTATTTCATACACATTCTGGATTTTGAGATAAAACCGATAAGGTTTGACCCGTTTCGGCTAATTTATGCAAACTAGTTACATAAACCGAACCGAACGCGTAATAAGCGTAACGGGTATTCATAAGAGCCATATACAGGTTTCCTAAGTTAATATGCTTCAAATATGTTGTGACATCAGTAAGATGTCTTTTATTATGCCCGAAACGAGTTTAAACACAAACTATGCCCCGTAGGGATAGTTTGGTCATTTAAAAGGTTATAAAAGAGTCTAAGTATTTGCCTGAGTTACAGGTCTGATATAATCAGAAAAAATACTTAGTTTACTAAGTTATAATAGTAGGGAAAATTATATATGTGAAATTTATCAATTTTAACTAAGCTATGCACCGTAGGGGCATTTTGGAAATTTCACATAAGCCGAAAAGCTCAAAACAGAAGTCTGAGTTTATCAACTTTTGCTTACTGTTAAAATATTATAATTTACCTTAAATATCAGTAGGTTTCACCCTTGTATGTTTAAAAATAGTCTTAGTACACACTATGCGCTAAAAACGCTTAATAAGGCGATTAGAAGCCATTTACGGGTTCGATACATAAATATGATATTTTTATTATTCTAGAGGGCTTAAAATAATTTATTTATCATATCTAATCAGTAGCAAAAGGTTTGGATTCGTTTAGATATGTAAAACTCATTTTATGGCCCGTAAGGGCAAAACCGACAATTACCGGATTAAGCCTACGACTATGAGTTATGCTCAGCCTAAAATTAATTAAAAATCTTCAAAAATCCCAAAATAATATATTAAATCAGTGGGTAAAGATTTTGATATTAAAAAGTAGGCTTAACTAGGCTATACGCTAATTACGCCGTTTTAATTAACACAAAGCTTCTTAATTACGCTAATGAGCATAACTCTTAATCTACACCTCTAACTGATGTCAAACTTTGCATACAAGTTTATATATCAGTAAATAAAGTTTCTACTCTTTTACATTTCCAAAAATCACGTTTTATGGTGAAAAGGGCATAATGGTCAACATATGAGCAATTAACGGAATCATGCGTATTAATCGGTTAACTAATGAACCATGGTGTATAATCACAGAGGGTTATACTAGTATGTAACCTGGTCCAAATGAAACTCTAAGGTATTTATAAAACATACCATAACGGGTCAGAACTGAAAGTCAAAGCAAAAGTCAAACTATACGACTTTCGGTTCCGAACCGGGTCTTTACATGAAATTGTCGGGTTGAACATGTTTAGACATGTTCTTACACTTATTACCAAGTTATATTAATGATCAAACAGGTTGTATATGTTCTACATTTCTAATTATGCATAAATTAGAATTTAAGTATCCTGTTGACTTTTTCTTAACAAGTTTGACCCGACATTTGACCTAGTTAGAGTGGGAATCAGGGGGAACCCTTTTAAGGGTTTATTACCCACATAATTACCAACTTATATCTACTTTCACTTCGACTAATCACTGGACTAACAATGATTTATCGTTAAGTCAACCGTTAATTACGACGGTTTGACTTTTAGGCTAAAACTAAGCTAAAACTTAACTAAGAAAGGATTAGCAAACTTACTGAAGTCCTAAGCTTGATTAGTGATCACTTTGAGAGAAGACTTGAGCTCCATAAATGATCAGAAAGCTGATGAAGGTGTGAAGAACAATGGTTGCAACTCATGGCCATTTTATAGTGAATTTTTCACCACAAATTGTTGACAAGCAAGTCTATCACTGGCCACAACTCATCAACATGTGTCCCTAAGTGCCTAGGACTGTTTAGGGGTCGACCACAATGCAAAAATATCGATTAAAGGTCGGTTCTGCGCCTTTACAGGCTGCTGTTCGCACTTTCTGTATCTGGGCGGTTAACGCGGCCCGCGTAAGACCTTAAGGTCTTTTACGCGGCCCGCTTGAGTCGTGTAATCAGATTTCACATTTTCCATTTTCCGCATCTTTGTCCCTTGGCTCTTCGAAAGGTCAACTAAGCTTAATACTTGCAATTAGACCCCTTTTTATTTACCTACAAGGGCTTTAAGATTCGTACCCACTTTGCCAAGTCCCTGGACATTTCTGGTTAACCCGAAAAGTCATAACTTTCAACGTTAACGCTTTAACCCCTCGCACACGAATTTGACCATAACTTTCTCATACGATAACGAAACTTTATGAAATTTATATCGTGCATTCTAGTGAGCATAATTAACAGTTACAAAGCTTCGGGTTTGTCAAAAGGTCACTCAGAGGTATAACTTAAACATGTTGACACATTTAACCCCTGTAGTTTGTAATCTCTCACTTTTAGCTTCGCATGATCCATGATTTATTCGTTTGATGTTATAAACATCATGTAGGGTTAATGTACAATATATTTATTCACTGTTGACATTTAGAACTCGTATATTCACATACTTTTCATGATTGTCAACTTTAGTCCTTTCAGAACATTCTTTCACACGTTCAAACATGTGACAAGTGTCAACTTATTATAGGACGTGAATTTTTGAGGTGTTACATCCTCACCCCCCTTAAAAGAAATCTCGACCCCGAGATTTACTGAAATAAATAAGGGTACTTTTCTTTCATCGTGGATTCAACCTCCCACGTGTATTCGGGACCTCTACGGGCATCCCATTTTACCTTTACAATAGGTACATGCTTTCTTCGAAGCTTTTTAACCTGTCGATCTTCAATCGACAATGGTTTTTCCACAAATTTCAAGCTCTCATCTATATGCACATCTGTATGTGGTATGACCAGTGATTCATCAGCGAAACACTTTTTCAGATTGCAGATGTGGAATACCTTATGTATACTACTGAGCTCTTCAGGTAAGTTCAACTTATAGGAAACTGACCCGACACGTTCGATAACCTCGAAAGGTCCTATGTATCTCGGGCTTAGCTTTCCTTTCTTACCAAATCGCATCACTCCCTTCCATGGTGATACTTTAAGCAACACTTTGTCACCTACTTCGAAGTGAAAATCTTTACACTTTGGATCTGCGTAACTCTTCTGCCTATCTCGGGCAGCTTTGAGACGGTCACGAATCTGGACAATCTTGTCCGTCATTTCAAAGACTATCTCTGGTCCGAATAATTGGACATCTCCAACTTCCGCCCAACAAACGGGCGTTCTACACTTTCTACCGTATAAGGCCTCGAAAGGCGCAACTTTAATGCTGGTATGGTAGCTATTGTTATAGGAGAACTCAATCAAGGGTAGGTGGTTATCCCAACTACCACCTAAATCGATTACACACGCACGTAGCATGTCTTCCAAAGTTTGAATAGTACGCTCACTCTGTCCGTCAGTCTGAGGGTGGTAAGCCGTACTGAAATTCAAACGCGTGCCCAAAGATTGCTGGAAACTCTTCCAAAAATGTGACATGTATCTAGTATCTTGGTCAGAGATAATAGACACAGGTATGCCATGTAAGGCTACAATCTTATCCACGTATAACTGGGCTAACATGTCGGAGCTATAAGTCTCCTTGATGGGTAAGAAATGTGCTGACTTAGTCAGTCTATCAACTATAACCCATATTGTATCATTGCCTTTCCTTGTCTTAGGTAACTTGGTGATAAAATCCATAGTTACCATTTCCCACTTCCACGTAGGAAGTTCAGGCTGTTGTAGCAAGCCTGACGGCTTTTGATGTTCTGCTTTGACTTGCGCACAAGTCAAGAACTTAGCTACATAGGCAGCTACAGACTTTTTTCAAGCCTATCCACCAATAATTTGCCCTTAGATCCTGGTACATCTTATCAGCTCCAGGATGAACGGAGTATTTGGAACTATGGGCTTCCTAGAGGATGACATCTCGAAGTCCTCCATAAATTAGAACCCATATTCGTCCATTTAATCTTAGAATTCCGTCCTTGCTAAGAGTTAACTGTTCCTCAGTTACCCCTAGCTTTTCGTTAGGATAGTTAGCTTCCAACACAGCTTCCTTCTGTGCAGCTAACAACCTTTCAATCAAATTGTTCTTTATCTCCATGCGCTTGGCATTGATTCGAATGGGTTTCACCCTTTCCTTTCGACTCAAGGCATCAGCGACTACATTCGCCTTGCCGGGATGATATCTAATTTCACAATCATAATCATTTAAAGTCTCCATCCAACGGCGTTGCCTCATGTTTAAATCCTTCTGATTAAACAAATGCTGGAGGCTCTTGTGATCAGAATAGATCACACACTTGATTCCATATAAATAATGCCTCCACAGTTTTAGTGCGAATACAACGGCACCCAACTCCAAGTCGTGGGTGGTGTAATTCTTTTCATGCACCTTTAACTGTCTCGAAGCATAGGCAATAACCTTGCCCTTCTGCATAAGCACACACCCCATGCCAGTGTGTGATGCATCGCAGTAAACCACAAATTCTTCGGTACCTTCAGGTAATGTCAGCACAGGAGCATTGCTCAACTTTTGCTTCAGAATATCGAAAGATTCTTGCTGCTTAGGGTCCCAATCAAACTTTACCTTCTTCTTAGTCAAGGAAGTTAAGGGTGCAGCAATCCTTGAAAAATTTTCAATGAAACGCCTGTAATATCCTGCCAATCCCAGGAAGCTAGGAATCTCCGTAGGCGTCTTTGGCTCTTGCCAGTTCATAACAACTTCTACCTTAGCGGGATACACTTGGATACCACGCTCACTGACCACATGTCCAAGGAATTGGACTTCTCGAAGCCAAAATTCACACTTTGAAAATTTGGCGTAGAGTTTCTCATGATGTAGAAGTTTGAGGATACATCGAAGATGCTTCTCATGATCAGCTTGGTTCTTCGAATAAATCAGTATGTCTTCAATGAAGACGATGACGAATTTATCTAAGTACGGCTTGCAAACGCGATTCATGAGATCCATGAACGCGGCCGGTGCATTAGTGAGCCCAAAAGGAATCACTAGGAACTCGTAATGACCATAACGAGTCCTAAATGCAGTTTTGTGTACGTCTTCATCTCTAACCTTCAATTGATGGTAGCCTGACCTCAAGTCAATCTTCGAGAAATAACTTGCCTCTTGTAATTGATCGAACAAATCGTCGATCCTGGGCAAAGGATATCTATTTTTTATCGTGACCTTATTAAGTTCACGATAGTCGATGCACAGACGCATCGATCCATCCTTCTTCTTGACAAACAAGACTGGCGCTCCCCAAGGAGACGAACTAGGTTTAATGAAACCTTTGGCCAGCAATTCATCTAGCTGTGCTCTCAATTCCTTCATCTCCGTTGGTGCCAACCTGTAAGGTGCTCTAGCAACAGGTGCTGCTCCGGGGATGATGTCGATTCTGAATTCGACTTGTCTATCTGGTGGTAAACCAGGTAGATCCTCGGGAAAAACTTCTGGGTAATCAGAAATAATAGGGATTTCTTCAATCTTGGGCTTCGGCTTATCCATAGTCACCTGTGCCATGTAGATGACACAACCCTTCTTCAAACACTTAGATGCCTTGAGCATAGTCACTTGCTCATGCAATCCATACCGTGTATCTCCCTGAATGGTAAGTGGTTCACCAGACGGAGTCTTGATCACCACTTGCTTCTTATTACAGACGATTTGGGCCTGGTTATGAGATAACCAGTCCATACCCAAAACAATGTCAAAACCAGCTAACTTCAAAGGAAGTAATGACAAAGGAAAAGAGTGGTTCTTAATGGATATGAAACATCCATCTAATATGGTTGAGGCGGTTTCTAAGGTGCCATCAGCCAATTCCACCTCATACTTCACTCTTAAGTTTTTAACAGGTAAATTCAGCAATTTACAAAACTTATTATCTACAAATGACTTATCAGCTCCTGAATTGAAAAGCACTCTTGCATAAACGTCATTTATCAGAAATGTACCTGTTATCACATTGTCATCCTGGACTGCTTCCTTTGCATCCATTTTGAAGACCCTAGCATTGGTCTTCTTGGCCTCTTCAGGCTTCTTGGCGTATTTAGGGCAGTTGGTTTTAATGTGCCCTTTCTCATTGCAACTGTAGCAAGTTGCATCTTTCAGTTTCTTGCACTCCAAGGTCCGGTGTTCTGTAGATTTGCAAATCCCACAAGGTCTCGCCTGAGATTGGGATTTTGCGTCAAGTCTGCACCTTCCAAAGTGGTGCTTCTTGCAAACTTTGCATTTGGGCTTCTCACCAGACTGATGCCCATCTTTCCTTGACTCAGACCCCTTTTTGTTGTCACCGTTTCCTCGGTGCTTCTTGCTTGACCTCCGTGAATTATCATCTTCACGTTTTCTCTTCTCAGCATCTTTGTTCCTCAGCGATCTTTGCCTGACCGCATCTATAGTAAGGGACAAAGATATATCCGCTACTGATCTGAAAGTAGTGGGCCGAGAGGCCTTCACGCTTGCCTTTATCTCGGGGGGCTAAACCACCGATAAAACGAGCTATTCTTTTTGGTTCCGGGGTCACCAGATATGGAACCAACCGGGACATTGTGTTGAAGCTCGTGAGGTAAGCTTGACAGTCAAGGTTTGTCATCACCAACGATAGAAAATCAGACTCTATCTTCTCCACCTCATGTTGAGGGCAGTAATTTTCCCTGATTAGGGCAACAAATTGATCCCATGACATGTTGTACAATGGGATTTTCCCGGTGGCTTGAATCAGAGATCTCCACCAGGCTAAAGCTTCACCCTTAAATGATTGCGACACAAACTTGACCACATCCCTTTCAGCGCATCCGCTGATATCCACAACCGTGTCCATCTCGTCTAACCACGTCATGCAGTCAATGGCTCCCTTTTCCCCAGTAAAATCCCTGGGCTTGCAAGAAACAAAGTATTTATAGGAGCAACCCTTGTTACGGAGTTCTTGATTTAGTACTATCTGTTAAGATGGGACACTTTGATGATTGGTGGACTGACGATCATCATCATCTTTCTTGGGAATTTCCTTTTTGGGAGGTGGCTTGCTGTGAGCCTCAGAGTGTGTTTTAGGCTTGGAATGCGGCGTAGATAGGGTCCTGCTTCGAGTCCCACTATATTCTTCGTATTGCCGCTCTAAGGCCTTTGTAACTGCGTCGTCTACCAACGCCTTTAATTCAGCACCCGTTAAATTAATTCGGGCGTTATCAATGTTCTCCACTGGATGGCTATTAATTTCGTCAGAGTTAGCCATTTTAACTGAACTGTTACAGAAAACAAGGACAATAGTTTATTTGGGAGTTTATTATGGAATCGCCCCTTAGGGTAATTCATTAACCATGGTAAACAGAGACCATATTTGGTTAATTTATTAGTCATATTTATTTAGGATTTCTATCATAATTTATCGTAATTATAAAACAATAACAGTTTTATTTGTGGCACAAAAGGCCTAGTCACATGGACATTTTAATTTATAAGCTATGATTTCAGAGAATCACAACATGAAGGTATACTGGCACAATAGGCCTAGTCACAAGGACGTTTATAAATTATAAGCTATGATTTCAGAGAATCAAAGCATGAAGGTTTGAACCTAGTTCATTACCTTTATCTGACAGGGAGTCATCGCTACCACTGTCTTTTGGCTCATGTGGAAATGAGCAAGGCCCGTAGGCATTATATTACCACGTATGGTCAAAATATGATCATTTTAATTGATGATCTAAACCCATGATTCAGAGATCATTTAGTTGGGTTTGGTATCTTTGAAAAGATCCTTATATAAATGACTTGTGTGATTTTAATGAATCACATCTGCCAGGAGTGTTAACATGTTTACAGATGTTAACAGGGATTCAAATCTTTTAAACAGGTCTTACCATCATGGCCAGGTCTTTATAATGACACTCAGGCTAGGTTTCACTCTTAAGATTCTTGTTCAATATTTAAATAGGCAGATTATTATTAAAAGGAATGATTTTGATTTATTTATTTCATATATAATATTTATGCATATAATAGCAAGATGAAATTTATAAACATAACATTCCATTAATTATCAAAAGATTACATGTTGCCCTAAACGGGACTTTTCAACAAACACCTTACCCACGCAGGGGTTTAAACAAGTACTTACCCACGCAGGGGCTTAATAACACACATACCCACGCAGGGGCTTAATAACATACATACCCACGCAGGGGCTTAATCAACATAATAGGCCATGCAGGGACTTTACACAAATAACATACCCACGTAGGGGTTTACAGAAAGATAGACCCACGCAGGGGTCAAAACAAACAAGCATACCCACGTAGGGGTTTATACAACAAGACTGGCCCACGCAGGGACTTAACAACAATTGGAAGGATTCAGTGGTCCTTCTTACTCTTCCCCTTTATCAGGCTTGTCAATCCTTGGAAGAAAGTCTGTCGTTCCCTACGTTCGCGGTGATAGTCTCGCTCAACCTGATCCAGTCTCTGAAGAATTTCCTCCCGTTCTAGGGGAGAAAATCGTGGCGGCTGCGATTGCGTCCGTATAATAGGTCTGGCTGGTATCTGGTACCCATGAGTTGGGTACCCAACTCCCCAAGGAGCGCCATAGGGTCCTTCTGGGTTAAAGGCGTTGCAATTTGCCGCTACCATGTAGGGGTCGGCTTCACCGTAACCGTAGTTAGTGTGAGACGGCGGCTCAAACGGGTTGTATGCCATCGAACCCGTGTATGCTGGAATTGGGTTATCAAAACCCATAGGCGGTGGTTGCGGTGCAACTGGGTGCGAAGGTCCACCCATCTGTGGGTCTTCTTGATGTGGCGGGTAATGGCTGCCACTTGATTGCCGAGGAGAGCTGAAATGGAAATCTCCTCCTCGCGCGGACATCCGCGCTCCGGTTCTCCTACGCCTCGGCGGTTACGGAGCTGCCGGTTGAACTGGTGGCGGTGGAGGTGGTGGCGTAACTGCCACAAACCGTGAATCCACAGAGGGATCCTGTTGCTGCTGCTGAGGCGGTGAATGGCGAGGAGGTGTATAGTACCATTCGTGCCTGGTAAACATAGCTTGAAAGCTATCTGGACCAACATAGGGTGATCCGTGGAAAGAAGATCCGTCAGAGATCTCTATCGGGTGGTTTGGTGTACCACTTGCAGGTTCGACGGGGTCCGTATCCTCGTCCATATCATCCGCGTGATCTCCCGAGAAATGATCCTCTGGCCCCAATGGGTTAAAACCCACTAGTTCTGCTATGTAGTTTGCCGGGTTAAACCGGCCCCTAAAAACTGGTGTAGGGTCACCAAAAGAATTATGCGATAAAGATCGCTGTAACGGTATGTAGGAGGGTTGAGGGTTGTTGGGCTCGTACTCCGGCTGTGGCCCATAAGGGTTATGGACAGGAGGTGTTGAACTGTGTGAGACCGACCGTCTAGCCGGTTCAAAGAGGTTCCTCCGGTTTTGCCGGGGATCGTCACTCTCAGTGGTCGAAGGAGCTCGCACATTCGAAGGTCCTGCCTCGTTGTCATTGGGGGCGGTGATTGGCCCCTTTCCGCGTCCTCTTCTCCTGAAGAATCTTGGCGGCATTTTGTTAATCCTGTCAATACAATATGAGATAACGACAAGAATATATATATAAATTAAAGGGCAAAACAAAAACCAAACAAAGTGGAATTTGTCCTATGTTATTTGTCTAGACTCGAAAGTTTAGATATGTGCAATTGTGTAACTGAGATTAAACACAAAAGGCTAGTGTTTAATTCACTCAGTGTTGGCTCTGATACCAACCTGTCACACCCCGATTTCCACGTGTCACCGGTGGGCCCGGTGGGGAGTATCGTGACGTGGTTGGCAACATAATAGTCAAACAACACAATATTTAATATGCACAGCGGAAGCAAATTGTAAGGTATAATTCAACTGAATTTAATATCGTAATATCAAATGTCACAATATTCGGAAGTTTATCCATAGACGGATCGAAAAACAAAATGGAAACAATAGTTCATCAGACTTTAGGCATCTTAAGCGTGCGAGACTTCTATTGATGCTAAGGAGAAATCCCAGCCAATTACGCTTAGTACCTGCATTTAATCTTTTTGGGAAAATACGTCAGTTTACACTGGTAAATACAATCAACTGACTCATTTTGGAAAATGATTGAAAATTGATTTGGATGCACGTGGCATAAAAATTTTATTTAACTTGGGAGAATTATTTAAATATACAATCTTGTGAACAAATTACATGTTCCTTGTGCATTCAGTAGCCCGGATCTTGTCCGGGTTAAAGATCAATAGACACACCACATTATTCTTTTGTGCACTGACGGGTGTACGCCTACACCCCGCGCTTAGGTCGTGGCCATTTCGTAAAATGATGCCAAGGATATCCGGGACATGGTCATTAACCCCCCAAAGGCTTTAAGTAACAAGACTGTTTAAACGAGCCGATCAAATTATTCAATTAACCACCAAACGATGGAAGATTTGATGCCCGATCAAGCGGTATTCTATATACCGTAACCCAAGCCCGTATAGGGAAAATAAGATAAAAGTATTTACCTGAGCAAAGTATAAATCACAATAAGAAAATTGCAAGTAGCTTTTACTGGTCCTCCTAATCTGGAACGAAGGTTTATAATAACCTATTAGAATCCTAACGGGTCCTTAGTTAAGCTTAGACCGGTTAGTTTCAAAGATACGGTTCGTACGCACGATTAAGCGAAGACCAGATAGAATGTGATTTAGACCCAACAAGTTCAGAGACTTGCTTAATATGGGTATTTCATACACATTCTGGATTTTGAGATAAAACCGATAAGGTTTGACCCGTTTCGGCTAATTTATGCAAACTAGTTACATAAACCGAACCGAACGCGTAATAAGCGTAACGGGTATTCATAAGAGCCATATACAGGTTTCCTAAGTTAATATGCTTCAAATATGTTGTGACATCAGTAAGATGTCTTTTATTATGCCCGAAACGAGTTTAAACACAAACTATGCCCCGTAGGGGTAGTTTGGTCATTTAAAAGGTTATAAAAGAGTTTAAGTATTTGCCTGAGTTACAGGTCTGATATAATCAGCAAAAATACTTAGTTTACTAAGTTATAACAGTAGGGTAAATTATATATGTGAAATTTATCAATTTTAACTAAGCTATGCACCGTAGGGGCATTTTGGAAATTTCACATAAGCCGAAAAGCTCAAAACAGAAGTCTGAGTTTATCAACTTTTGCTTACTGTTAAAATATTATAATTTACCTTAAATATCAGTAGGTTTCACCCTTGTATGTTTAAAAATAGTGTTAGTACATACTATGCGCTAAAAACGCTTAATAAGGCGATTAGAAGCCATTTACGGGTTCGATACATAAAGCTGATATTTTTATTATTCCAGAGGGCTTAAAATAATTTATTTATCATATCTAATCAGTAGCAAAAGGTTTGGAGTCGTTTAGATATGTAAAACTCATTTTATGGCCCGTAAGGGCAAAACCGACAATTACCGGATTAAGCCTACGACTATGAGTTATGCTCAGCCTAAAATTAATTAAAAATCTTCAAAAATCCCAAAATAATATATTACATCAGTGGGTAAAGATTTTGATATTAAAAAGTAGGCTTAAGTAGGCTATACGCTAATTACGCCGTTTTAATTAACATAAAGCTTCTTCATTACGCTAATGAGCATAACTCTTAATCTACACCTCTAACTGATGTCAAACTTTGCATACAAGTTTATATATCGGTAAATAAAGTTTCTACTCTTTTACATTTCCAAAAATCACGTTTTATGGTGAAAAGGGCATAATGGTCAACATATGAGCAATTAACGGAATCATGCGTATTAATCGGTTAACTAATGAACCATGGTGTATAATCACAGCGGGTTATACTAGCATGTAACCTGGTCCAAATGAAACTCTAAGGTATTTCTAAAACATACCATAACGAGTCAGAACTGAAAGTCAAAGCAAAAGTCAAACTATGCGACTTTCGGTTCCGAACCGGGTCTTTACAGGAAATTGTCGGGTTGAACATGTTTAGACATGTTCTTACACTTATTACCAAGTTATATTAATGATCAAACAGGTTGTATATCTTCTACATTGCTAATTATGCATAAATTAGAATTTAAGTATCCTGTTGACTTTTTCTTAACAAGTTTGACCCGACATTTGACCTAGTTTGAGTGGGAATCAGGGGGAACCCTTTTAAGGGTTTATTACCCACATAATTACCAACTTATATCTACTTTCACTTCGACTAATCACTGGACTAACAATGATTTATCGTTAAGTCAACCGTTAATTACGACGATTTGACTTTTAGGCTAAAACTAAGCTAAAACTTAACTAAGAAAGGATTAGTAAACTTACTGAAGTCCTAAGCTTGATTAGTGATCACTTTGAGAGAAGACTTGAGCTCCATAAATGATCAGAAAGCTGATGAAGGTGTGAAGAACAATGGTTGCAACTCATGGCCCTTTTATAGTGAATTTTTCACCACAAATTGTTGACAAGCAAGTCTATCACTGGCCACAACTCATCAACATGTGTCCCTAAGTGCCTAGGACTGTTTAGGGGTCGCCCACAATGCAAAAATATCGATTAAAGGTCGGTTCTGCGCGTTTAGAGGCTGCTGTTCGCACTTTCTGTATCTGGGCGGTTAACGCGGCCCGCGTAAGACCTTAAGGTCTTTTACGAGGCCCGCTTGAGTCGTGTAATCAAATTTCACATTTTCCATTTTCCGCATCTTTGTCCCTTGGCTCTTCGAAAGGTCAACTAAGCTTAATACTTGCAATTTGACCCCTTTTTATTTACCTACAAGGGCTTTAAGATTCGTACCCACTTTGCCAAGTCCCTGGACATTTCTGGTTAACCCGAAAAGTCATAACTTTCAACGTTAACGCTTTAACCCCTCGCACACGAATTTGACCATAACTTTCTCATACGATAACGAAACTTTATGAAATTTATATCGTGCATTCTAGTGAGCATAATTAATAGTTACAAGGCTTTGGGTTTGTCAAAAGGTCACTCAGAGGTATAACTTAAACATGTTGACACATTTAACCCCTGTAGTTTGTAATCTCTCACTTTTAGCTTCGCATGATCCATGATTTATTCGTTTGATGTTATAAACATCATGTAGGGTTAATGTACAATATATTTATTCACTGTTGACATTTAGAACTCGTATATTCACATACTTTTCATGATTGTCAACTTTAGTCCTTTCAGAACATTCTTTCACACGTTCAAACATGTGACAAGTGTCAACTTATTATAGGACGTGAATTTTCGAGGTGTTACATGTACGTAGAAGGAAACCAGCAACTAGGAGAATTCCTAAGATAGAAAATCCCATGGATAAAGGAAAAGGAATCGAAATTGAGGAAGAATCAAGGCAAGCAGGGATGGAAATGGGGAAAAGTTCTAAGCAAGAGATTGGAGAAAGCTCCAAGCAAATCAAAGAAATGACATTGTAGGAAGAGCTAGATTTCATACTGGCAAGCTGTGATACCATTAAGCCTGTCAATGAAAATATTTTTAACTATCCTGTTGAAACCCAACTTCCAATAAACCTGGAACCGGCTATCCCAGAACCTTTAATTCACACTCAACCCTTAGGAATGGACGAATGGTGGACCAACGACTGGCAGTTCCAGAACCTTCTAAATAATCCTTATACCGTTTTCCCTCAGTTCGACCCAGAACCTATACCCCACCAATGAGTAATGAAAACTTAGCTGAACTCCTCCGTTTCGGCGAGGAATTGATGGATGCAGGGAATAGGATCCGGGAGATTGGAGGACAAATCTCCTGGAAATACGATAAGAGGGAACATCGCTTTTAAAATGCTAGTTGACAAGGGAGAAGTGTGGTGGCGAATCTGTGTTTGTATAATAATAATAATAGTAATAAAAATCAGTATGTGTAATAATTTAAAAAAATAAAACGGTTGTAAAATAACAGTGTGTACTGATGCATAATATAATATATAAAAATGAAAGTCGAGAAATTGACAATTTTGGATATATATTTGTTTATGTGATTATGTGAGATTATTTGTTATATTTGGTTGTTTCTTATACTAATTATTTATATATAAATTAATTACCAGATGGCAAACGTTGGTAATGAACCAGTTAATGAAGTAAATCAATCTGAGCAAAATCAGGAAGAGCAATTGCTGAATAGGCAAGATATCGAGGATATCGTTGCTCAAGGAATAACCAATGCTATTCCAGCAATACTTGCTATTGCTAGACATCCAGTTGAACCTCAAATTATTCCTAGCAAACGTACTCATGAGGACAACTTTAGTAATAGTGTAAACGGAGGCGACAACAACAACAACAATAACAATAACGATAATGTACTGCAAGCCCCGATTCTCAAGAAAATGAAAGCTGCAACGCCTGGTTGCACTTACAAAGAATTTCTTGCCTGTAAACCAGCTGAGTTTGCAGGTAACGAGGGGGCAATTGCAGCACTGCGTTGGTTGGAGAAGACCGAAGCAGTAATTATGATCAGTAAATGTGCTAAAGAAGACCAGGTCATGTATGCGTCAAATCTTTTTAAAGAAGGGGCGCTAGAATGGTGGAATACGGTTCTACAAGCTAAAAGAAGAACTGTGGCGTATTCTATGAACTGGGAAGAATTTAAGAGTCTTGTAGAAAGAAAATTCTGTCCCGAGTATGTAAAGGAACAAATGGCAAATAAGTTCCTGAGTCACCGAATGATCGGTGTTGATTGTAGAGGGTATACTTCGACTTTCTTCGAGTATGCTAGAGTGGTACCAACCCTGGCTTCGCCAGAACCGGTACTTATTTCTCGTTACATTTGGGGATTGATTGGCGAGATCCGTAATATCGTCAAAGCCGCGAAACCCCGCAACATTGATGATGCGGTGGATTTAGCCAATACATTGACTGACGAATTTGTGCGGACGCAAGAAGAAAATAGAAAGAAGGAAGTAGCCCAAAAGATTACCCAAGGATTCCGTATGGGTAACCGTAACAATTTCAAAAGAAGGGGGACTGGGCAATCTTCCACTAGTCCATTTTGCAATTCTTGCAAAAAGAAGCATTTTGGAAAATGCAAGGGATATTGCAATTTTTGCAAAATTCTGGGGCATCAAGAGGAAGACTGCAGGAAGAAGAAATTCACAGTATGCTACAACTGTGGAGAAGCTGGACATATTAGGCCAGATTGCCCTAAATTAGCCAAACCAGCTGACAACAAACCCAAACCTGCACAAGGAACTACCAAGAAGAACGTAAGAGCCTTCCAACTGACAACTCAGGAAGCCGAACTGATTCCCGATTTGATAGCTGGTAGTTCACAACATTTACGCAAAAGTATTATTTGACTCTGGTGCAAACCAAAGTTTTATCAATACTTCATTCTGCCAAGCTCTTAATTTACCTTTGACCAACCTTAGGCAGATTTTTACATTCGAAATGGCAGAGGGGAATTCTGTTAAAATAAATAAGGTTACGCGAGAAGGAAAGATAAAACTCTTAGGTCATAAATTTCATGCAAACCTATTACCTATGAAATTAGCCGAATTTGATGTGGTGTTAGGAATGGATTGGTTAGTAGCCAACCATGCTCGAATACTTTGTGATAAGAATTCCATAGAAATTCGTGCACCCATTGGAGAAGTAATTATGGTTACAGGAGATAAGCCGCGTAAACCCATGAAGTTCATTTCAGTAATGAAAATTGCTAGTTATGAACGAAAGCAAGGAATAGTGTATATGATTTCGGTAATCATTAGCACTAAGGGTAAGGAACTTAAGGAAATTCCAGTAGTATCAGAATACTCAGATGTATTCCCAGAGGAACTACCTGGATTACCACCTGATAGGGAGGTAGAATTTAGAATTCATTTAATTCCTGGAACTACACCGATAGCTAAAACACCTTATCGATTACCACCCACCGAAATGTTAGAATTGAAAAAGCAATTAGATGAATTATTGAGCAAAGGATTTATACAACCTAGTTCATCCCCTTGGGGAGCGCCAGTGTTGTTTGTAAAGAAGAAGGATGGTTCGATGCGAATGTGTATCGATTATAGAGAATTGAATAAAGTTACAATTAAGAATCGATACCCATTACCTAGGATTGATGATCTTTTTGATCAACTTCAGGGGGCTAGATACTTTTCTAAGATCGATTTACGCTCCGGATATCATCAATTGAAGGTACAAGAAGAAGACATACCTAAAACTGCTTTCAGAACTAGGTATGGTCATTACGAGTTTACAGTTATGCCCTTTGGGTTAACAAATGCTCCTGCAGCATTTATGGACATGATGAATAGAATATGTAAACCATACTTGGATAAATTTGTAATTGTCTTCATCGACGATATACTTATTTATTCCAAAAGTCAGGAGGAACATTGTAAGCACCTGCATGTACTCTTAACTTTGTTAAGAAAGAAGAAGCCTTTAGGATTTTGAAGCAAAAGCTAACAAATGCTCCAATTCTAGCTTTACCAGAAGGAACAGAAGATTTTGAAGTATATTGTGATGCTTCAAAGCTAGGATTAGGATGTGTGTTAATGCAACGCAAGAAGGTAATTGCGTATGCCTCAAGGCAATTGAAAAAGCACGAGGAAAACTATATGACTCATGATTTAGAATTAGGAGCTATAATTTTTGCCCTTAAAATTTGGAGACATTATTTGTATGGAAGTAAGTTTACTGTCTATACAGATCATAAAAGTTTAAAGTACATATTTGGGCAAAAAGAATTGAACATGAGGCAAAGAAGATGGATGGAAATTTTAAGTGACTACGACTGTGATATTCAATATCACGAAGGAAAGGCAAACGTAGTTGCAGATGCCTTAAGTCGTAAGTATCATGAAAAACAACGACGGGTTCGTGCTCTTAGATTAAATCTACAGTTAGATTTAATAGAACAATTAAAGAATGTTCAAGAAACAGCAACCAAGGACGATGCTGAAGGAATGAAAGGAAGAATAAAGGAATTAGAGCAAGGAAGTGATGGAATTTGGAAATTCCATAAGAAACGAATTTGGGTACCTAAGCAAGGTGAATTAAGAAATAAGATTTTAGAAGAAGCTCATAAATCTAGGTATACCATGCATCCTGGTAACAACAAGATGTACCAAGATTTAAGAAATAACTTCTGGTGGATAGGTATGAAAAAGGACATAGCTAGATATGTTTCTAAGTGTCTTACTTGTTCGCAAGTTAAGGCAGAACACCAGAAACCCGCAGGCCTACTACAATAATTAGAAATGCCTGTATGGAAATGAGAACTCATAACAATGGATTTTGTTACTAAGTTACCCAAAACCAGAAAAGGTAATGATGCAATTTGGGTAATTGTGGATCGATTAACCAAATCAGCTCATTTTCTACCCATGAAAGAAACCTTTAGCATGGAAAGGTTGGCAAAATTGTATGTAGATGAAGTAGTATCTTTACATGGAGTTCCACTCTCCATTGTATCGGATAGAGATAGTCGTTTCACTTCCCATTTCTGGAAAAGTTTCCAGGAAACAATGGGAACCCGACTAAATCTAAGCACTGCCTATCATCCCCAGACAGACGGACAAAGTGAAAGGACGATCCAAACCATGGAAGACATGCTTAGGGCATGTGTGATAGATTTTGGTGGAAACTGGGACAACCATCTACCCTTAATTGAATTCTCCTATAACAATAGTTATCATTCAAGCATCGAAGCTGCCCCATTTGAAGCCTTGTATGGACGAAAGTGCAGAACTCCAGTTTGTTGGGCAGAAATAGGAGAAAGTCAATTATCAGGACCAGAGATTGTGCAAGAAACTACCGATAAGATCACTCAAATCAAAGAGAGATTGAAGACGGCTCGAGATCGCCAGAAAAGCTATGCAGATAATCGACGCAAGCCGTTAGAGTTTCAAGTTGGAGACAAAGTACTATTAAAAGTATCTCCTTGGAAAGGAGTAGTCCGGTTTGGAAAGAAAGGAAAGCTAAGTCCAAGATACGTAGGACCATTCCCAGTGATCCAACGTATAGGACCCGTTGCTTATCGTTTACAATTACTAGAGGAGCTAGCAGGAGTACATGATGTATTTCATGTATCTAACCTCAAGAAATGTTTATCTGACGAATCTTTGGTAGTACCTCTCCAAGATATAGAGGTAAATGAGAAATTGAAGTTTGTTGAAAAACCACTTCAAATCGAAGATCGAAAGACCAAATTTCTCAAGCACAAGCGTTTAGTGCTTGTCAAGGTCAAGTGGGATTCCAGAAGAGGACCCGAGTACACTTGGGAGATGGAATCGGAAATGCAGCGAAAGTATCCTCACTTATTCCAATGAATCTTGAGGACGAGATTTTAAATAAGGTGGGGAGGATGTAAGGACTCTCAGAATTGTCCTAAATTGACCCGTAAGTAAGAATCCGGACCCCTGAAACCCTATTCCATATAAAAAACTAAGAAATCAAGATTTATAGGGTTCAGGCGGGCCGCGTAAAGGTTAAGCATACTTTACGCGGGCTGCGTCAAACATGGGTTGACCGGATAAGTATTCCGGATCCACGTATAACCCATCTGGCAAACCTACGCATGACCATGCAAACCTATACGTAGACTAGGTGCCCTCGCGGGCCACGTAAAGAACAAGAGGAAGTTCACGCGGGCCGCGTGAACCTCAATTTTCAGCTATAAATAGCTTGGATCAGGAGCAGTTCAATGGTGTCGAAACCATTTCTTAAAAACGAATACACACTGCACAAAGTCGAAATTACTTTCAATATTAGAGAGGCGCTGCTCCGATACCGGGTATTAACTCGATCGCTACTACGATTCAATGTCCGATCGATTGAAACTATCCAATGGATGTATAAGTGCTGCCCACATTGGGTTTATGCTTTGTCATTCGTCGTGAATTCGATGGATGTTTAAGTATCGCACTTTGTCATTCATTATGAGGGTTTAATCTCGTGAGTTATCGTAAATGCTGTATTAGTTACTGACCTCGTTCGTGTGCATGTTATTTAAATTAGGTTATACGGCTAATCAGTTGGCTTAAACTCTGCCCGTTAAATCTGCAAAGTGAGTCATTCTCTTTTTCTCAACTGTTTTACAATACCTCAAATTATTTTCAGAAGTTATAATTACAGGGAGTAAGTCGTGGGTATCTTGAATCACTGGCTAGTGGGGTATTGTGCACATTACTAATTTTCACTGGTTAGGCTAATATATCCTAACAGTGATCGTCACTACTTGGGTGACAGGACCCAATAGTGGTATGACCATCGTCACACAATGTGACACGGCACCAGATAAAAATAAGATAGAAGCCATTGTAATCGCTCTTATGCTGTAATTGATAACTATGTGTTGTTTTACCAAATTTGAGTGACTCGCCAGCATTTCCCCGCTGATAAAATATTTTTAAAACATGTTTCAGGCGACCTGCTGTAAATCAAGGAAACGTGCTACGGAGCACTAACAAGCTTGAAGAGGTGGCTCAGTTAAAAATAAATAAACATGTTTTAATAAATCAGGGAATTTCCTAGTTAAATTCCTCTATTGTAAATAACGGGGTTCTATCCCGGATTATGTAATAAAATAATCGGGCATTTTCGAGATATAAAAGATCCTGTTAAAAATCAGCCGCTGTCGCATCACAGATACCAAGGGTTCCTGCCCCGCGGCTCCTGACCGGGTAAAACCGGGGCTGGGGCCGTGACAGAAGGCTAGCAAACTATGACCTTTTCCAACCCACAGAAAGCGAGATAAACTTAAATTTACTAGCAAACCCTGAACCATAAATACTACCAGTTTACCCAGAGCAACCTTTAGGACCAATACCTCTTTACGCAGAACCTATCCAAATGAACCCACAACCAATACCTGCAATTAACCTAGATAAAATACCAAAGATACCTACGCTAGCACTAGATCCACTGGAGCAATGGTGGACAAACGACTGGGAATTCCAGAACATGATAAATGATCCCAATCCCTATGTAACGCCCCAAATTATGAATTACGCACTTTATGATTTTATATTATGCAACAAGTAAGTTATAATGCTTATAACCTTAGAATATGAATGCTTATGATGAGAATAATAATAATAACAAGATTATGTGTAGAAACGAATATTAATAGAAGGATGATTAAAAAAAAGTAGGAACTTGATTATTATGTGAATGTTAACTACATAGAAAGGAAATTAGTCATAAATATAAACACTACATTTATGAGGGGCCAAAAATGACAAGGTATGAAAGGTGATATAATAAAAATGAAATTAAAACATAAGGACACACACATCAGGTGTGTGTGTTGCCCAGGATATCTAGAGGAAGGGGGAAACCCTTTTCATCTTCAAAATTCAGAAATTAAGGGGAAGAATTGAAGCTAATCATCTGCATATTCATCTTTCTCTAACAATCTTAGCATTCTAAACATGAGGTATGTTGAAATTTGCAATTTGATGATCATGAATGAAATGGGTTTCAAGTAAATCCATGAAATTGTATGAAATTAATATGGGTATGGGTTAGGAACATCCCATGGAACCTGAATTGAACTTGAATTCAATTAGATTGATAAGTGAAAGTGAAAACCCATTTAAAATATGAGTGTTGTGATGTGTAATATGGAACTTGGTGCAAATTAGTATAATGATGTTCATATGATGATGTTCATGATAAGATGTTGTTAAGTGAAATCGATTTAGGATGAAGGTTGTATGAGATTTTGATTGAAATTGATGTTATTGATGCTATTGATATGAATTGGCCAAGTTATGCATATAATACTTGTACACTATGCTTAATTAATAGTATGCACGCCAAGTGTTTGTTAAAGTGCTCGAATGAAATGAGCATATGATTTTACAATGTTAAATGGTTAGAATTGGGTGATTGTTAGTTGTTAAATTGAATATGATAAGAACGGAATGAAAGGAATGACACGAGATTAAAGTAAGTGATTTTGGATTGTAGGAATTAAGGAAGAAATCTCAAGTCCTTTCGGATCGCAAACAAACAACGAAAAAGGTAAGTTCTCATGCTTACAAATCTTAGTAGTGTGTAACGATATGAAATGTTACTATCCTAGAGTCGAAACCTCGTACATGTGTCGAGTTAGTGTATGTTGAAATTATGCTAAGAGTATGGGTCGACTGAGTAGAATGGATCATATGCCAAGTTAGAGAAATTTATGACCGATTGAATGTTTGAAGAGTTGCCATGTAGTTTGGTTAGAGGTTTGAACTATAAGAATTGATGATTTTATATGTCTAATCGTTTGTATTGAATGTAGGTAAATCGTCTTGATAGTCGGCACTACTTTGGAACGGACACACCAAATTGCACGCTTGCGCAATGATGCTAGTTAATGGGTCTAAACTTTTGTTAAAGGTTTTCGTTAAGTTGGGTATTTGTAAATAACTTAACTTGGAAGGTTGTCGATGTCGAAACTTTTGTTGTTTTAAAACTATGTAGTTGTTTAAGGACTTTTAGGATGTAAACTCTTTTTTTGTAAATTATCTCAACTAGTTATGATGATGTTAATGCAAACATTACAAGTTGATTATTTGACCCATTTGGTTCTTTTGCCATTAAGTCATTCATGCTTTTATTAAGAATTTTTAGACCTTACAAGTTGGTATCAGAGCCGAGGTTTGAGGTATTCAAGTATTAGAGTTAAAATGCTTGAACTCAAACCGAAAGCTCGTATGAAGGTGTGTTCGTTCCGAAGCGCTATGCAAGTAAGTAATTTATAAATTTTTTATTTATGTTTTTAGTTGGAAACGGGAAGTGGTTATAGTTAACTCACTAGAATAACCTGGGTTGGAACATTACGGAATGTTACGGGAGGTTTTGGGACTTCACGGACCCTTTTCGGGTTGAACCGGGGCTCGGGAATGAATTTTTTGGGTAAAAATGAGTAAAAACAGCAATTTCAAGTTAGGTCTGGGATTCAGCGCCCAGTGCGCCAAAAACAGCGCCTAGTGCGCCAAAATGAACTTTCCAACTGTGGTGTGCTAAAATCAGCGCCTAGTGGCGCCAATTGTTACCAAACTTCCTGTTTTTCACTTTTTGACCTTCCAACTTGTGTGTATGCTTCCAATACTCCGCAATGCCTCCTGAAAACCTTCCATCAAGCCCCAAAACGCCAATGAAATCAAGAATACAAGCTGATTAACATGAATGCCATTAGTAAAAGCATGAACGAGAAGGAAGTTAAGTACATGAATGAATGTATGATTGAATTAACACGTCTAGGATGTTTGTAATGAAGAATGATCTACGAGAATGAATTGTTAAAAAAAACTAATAAAGTATAGAATGATAAAGAGAATGAATGGAATGCTATATAATACAAGTTTGGTAAGGTTTTAAATATGTTGCACGAACTGAAGCCCACTTCTCCGGGCATAAGGTGATGATTACATGAAGGCACGAAACTAGTATGCGGATTGCGTGCCTGGCCAGTACGCAAGAAGTATATGACATTCGTGAGACCATGCTAATCATCACAGGTATGTCCGGTAGAATCGGGAAGTAGGTTGATGTGTAGATAAAAGGAGTTGTAAGACTCTTAAGAAAATGGGAGTATTCTATAAGAATGAAAGGTTTGAATTCATAGATAAGTACAGATCAAACATATAAGAAAGAAAGGTACGAATGAAAAGTTTGAATCTGTAGGTGAGTCCGGATTAAACTTATAAGAATGAAAAAGTTTGAATCCGTAGGTGATGTACGGATTAAACTTATAAGAATGGAACATAATAAAGAAAAGTAAAATTCGTATGCAAATACGGATCAAACATATAAGAGTCATAAGTAAGAATGAAAAGACTTGAATCCATAAGTTTCTACATAAGTATTTCCGAACCAAACACGTAAGAACAAAAGGTAGAATCCATAAACAAGTGGGAATGGGTAAGAGTGAGCGAGGGAATGTGTTTCTTCCTCCTACTAAGGTAAGTATAAATCTTGTAAGTATGTGGTGCAGGTAACCTTGTCGAGTTAGGTAGGTCACTTGACTAACATGATGCATATATACATATGATGCACTTACGAACAAGCAAGGGATGTGTTATGTTTAAAAAGAATAAAACTAACCTATCTAAAAATGTATTTACAATTTGACCTTGTTGGAGTCAAACGGGTTATATGGGTAAGTGTAAGACCAATGACAATATGATGGAAAGGGAGATGAAGCTAAATGTCACATAAACAAAATTTTGTAAGAAACATATTAAAAGCCAACTCATGTGAGTTGGGGTGGATGACGGGCTACGACCCGGAGAATGGCATAAGTATGGATGAGGAAGAAAAGTTGTCCGCGAACTGCTAACACGGTGAAATGATGTTTTGTTAGAATGTGTGAATTGAAAGTAAGTACAACACATGATCCAATATAAGTATACAATAAGTAATAAGTGGCAGATTAACTTTGAAAAGTCAAACTGCAGAATTTAGCATATAATTGATAAACTGCAAGAGTAGTACGTAAGAAACGAAGTGTGTAATGTAGTATATCAAATAAGTGAGAAATTTGTGAAAGAAATATAGGTGAGTTAACACCGAATACAATGAATACCTGAATGAAAATGATAGTATGTTAAAGAATGGTTATGTATTGACCTGTCATAAACGGGTCAAACGAATGAAAATGATATGTTAAGGAACGGTCATGTATTGACCCGTTTCGAACGGGTCAAACAAATTATGTTTTAAAAGAATCTAATAAGGACTAGTATGTAAACATGATGATTTGATAAATGTTATGCTTGAGGGAAACTGAATGAAATGTGCTAACCCTTGATTTGTAGATGAGAATGGATGAACTCTTGGCGTGATAAAACTAGTAAAGTTAGTGAAAAGATGCACACGAGTGGAAGCTCATCACATGGTTGGACGAGGTCAATCTAGTTTTTGGCACTCGCTCATGAAGGGGCGGGCTGAACCAGGATACGGATCGTTCTTTATGTAAATAATAAGGTTAGTAAAGTATTTGACTTGTGAATGTCAAATAGAAAGTTATAGACGGAATAATGTTTCCATACGAACTAGAATGAAATGCTTAATATGGTCATACAGTCGATCCGGTACGAATGAGTCAAAGAATAAGAATGTTATGTTTGGAATGATCATGTAGACAAATCCGGTAGAAGCGGGTCAACGAGCTAGAATATAATGTTTGAAATAGTCGTGTATTTATTCCGTTGAGAGCGAGTTAAATGTTTATTGATTTACTATTATTAAAATGGATTAAAGTGATGAAATCGAGTGGATGAGTAAGCCAAATCTAATGTAATGGGAGGAATATAAACATGAGGTTTATGAGAATAATGAAAATGATGAAATGTCTAAGTGAAGTTAGGATGTGAGATTGTATGAAAGACTTGACATATATGAATGAAATATGATAACGATGTAATTAGTTGTAAACTAACTTGAAGAATGTGTTATAGATGGAACTCGTACAAGAATTCGGGTAAAATATATGTTTGGAAAAGATTATGCATTAGAGGCTTGTACATTGTGCTTGAATGGGTGATACTCACCATGTGTGATATTAATTATTTAATTTACGATTAGGAAGTGAATGTGTGCTAAAAGTAAAACATATGAACTTGCTAGTGAATGATGATATCATGATTATGTTAATTGACTAACCTTGTATGTGGTTGTCAAATGTAAGATAATGAAAGCATTAGCATGTGTAAAAAAATTGATTATGTGTATTTGTGTATGTAACTAGGTGATTACATGGTTGTATGTATTTTACTAAATGAGTACGAAATGTTTATGGTGCCATTAGCATAACCGGCTACATCGATATGGATATATGTTCCTAAGTTGGAAGTTTGCATACTTGATCGTTGACTTTTCAGGAAAGACAACTAGTATGAGAATAGCATGATTAGAAATCCTAATATGATTGTAAGAATAGAAGGATTGAATGACGCATGATGGATCCTTATACGTTATAATATGTTAAATTTGCGTGAATTTGGAATGATGCATTGTTGAATATATGCCTTTTGCTTGTTACAAACGATAAGTGAAAGTCAAATGCAAGATATGAACTAAATATGATAGGTGTCATATAAAATCTTGTATGCTAATGAGAATGTGAATGTAGTGACATGTAAGGATAAGCATCATGTCAAGATGACGCAAGCACAAAAGGTAAATGGGTCAAAAGGAGGCGAGGAAGCGATCACGAATACGGACGCTTAATGTAAGTGACTATCGACCTCACTTCTTAATTTGTTTAGATAAAGTTATCTATATTTGAATAATTGAAATCAAGTAAGGATGTACAAATAATGGAATTGCTACGATGAGAATGGTTGTAATGGTCGTTCGATGTCAATTCGTTGAAACCTCAACATAGGGTCAAACGGGTCGAAACTTTTAGCAGATAGATTTAGCTGAAGAACATGTGGATTGGGTTGGGAGAGGTATGGAATGAATTGAGAACTTGAATAATGATTTATTTCACGCATTGGAACCCCCGGGACACCCGGTTAGTGAGTGGAAATAACAAACGCAAAAAAAATCAGCGTGTTAGCTGCAGAGGAGGCGTCAGCGACGCCCTGCCCTATTACAGCCAACACCTTATCTTGCTGTCTATGCGGGTCCGACGCTAGAAACCCATTTTTTCGCATTTTTTTCACTTTTCCTTGCTTCCAAGGCCCTGATAAGCTTCCCAAAGGTATCCCAAGCCTACTATAATGTTTTGTGAGTTACATGTAAGAACAGAAACTTAGGAGGGCAAGTACAAAAAATGTGGCATGTATGTTGATATGTTTTCTTTTTTGGACATGGCTAAGTTTTTAATAAGTAACACATATTAGGACACTATAGATATGTGAAGTGACAGAACTAGTATATGGTAACATGCTTATTAAAAAAAAAAGGGAATGGTGCGCCTATTATAGTAGGGTGTTCAAAGGAAATGAAGTGAATGCGTATGCACGGGATGTAATTTAATGTGTAAACTATAGTTAAATGTAGTAAGACATGAGTGTACGCGTATACTAGTATGTAAAAGAATCATCCGCATAGATGTTGTGATTAGCATTTGTTTAATAGATATGTGAGCATGTAAATTGTACGTAAGAGTTTAAGTACTAAGGTATAGGACTATTTATACCTGAAAAAGTTGGTCTACATAATGTGTATGCATGTTATTAAACCGTACGTATTCAGATTTCGAGGACGAAACCTTCTTTAAGGGGGGGTGGACTTGTAACGCCCCAAATTATGAATTACGCACTTTATGATTTTATATTATGCAACAAGTAAGTTATAATGCTTATAACCTTAGAATATGAATGCTTATGATGAGAATAATAATAATAACAAGATTATGTGTAGAAACGAATATTAATAGAAGGATGATTAAAAAAAAGAAGTAGGAACTTGATTATTATGTGAATGTTAACTACATAGAAAGGAAATTAGTCATAAATATAAACACTACATTTACGAGGGGCAAAAAATGACAAGGTATGAAAGGTGAAATAATAAAAATGAAATTAAAACATAAGGACACACACATCAGGTGTGTGTGTCGCCCAGGATATCTAGAGGAAGGGGGAAACCCTTTTCATCTTCAAAATTCAGCAATTAAGGGGAAGAATTGAAGCTAATCATCTGCATGTTTATCTTTCTCTAATCATCTTAGCATTCTAAACATGAGGTATGTTGAAATTTGCAATTTGATGATCATGAATGAAATAGGTTTCAAGTAAATCCATGAAATTGTATGAAATTAATATGGGTATGGGTTAGGAACATCCCATGGAACCTGAATTGAACTTGAATTCAATTAGATTGATAAGTGAAAGTGAAAACCCATTTAAAATATGAGTGTTGTGATGTGTAATATGGAACTTGGTGTAAATTAGTATATTGATGTTCATATGATGATGTTCATGATAAGATGTTGTTAAGTGAAATCGATTTAGGATGAAGGTTGTATGAGATTTTGATTGAAATTGATGTTATTGATGCTATTGATATGAATTGGCCAAGTTATGCATATAATACTTGTACACTATGCTTAATTAATAGTATGCACGCCAAGTGTTTGTTAAAATGCTCGAATGAAATGAGCATATGATTTTACAATGTTAAATGGTTAGAATTGGGTGATTGTTAGTTGTTAAATTGAATATGATAAGAACGGAATGAAAGGAATGACACGAGATTAAAGTAAGTGATTTTGGATTGTAGGAATTAAGGAAGAAATCTCAAGTCCTTTCGGATCGCAAACAAACAACGAAAAAGGTAAGTTCTTATGCTTACAAATCTTAGTAGTGTGTAACGATATGAAATATTACTATCCTAGAGTCGAAACCTCGTACATGTGTCGAGTTAGTGTATGTTGAAATTATGCTAAGAGTATGGGTCGAATGAGTAGAATGGATCATATGCCAAGTTAGAGAAATTTATGACCGATTGAATGTTTGAAGAGTTGCCATGTAGTTTGGTTAGAGGTTTGAATTATAAGAATTGATGATTTTATATGTCTAATCGTTTGTATTGAATGTAGGTAAATCGTCTTGATAGTCGGCACTACTTTGGAACAGACACACCAAATTGCACGCTTGCGCAATGATGCTAGTTAATGGGTCTAAACTTTTGTTAAAAGGTTTTCGTTAAGTTGGGTCTTTGTAAATAACTTAACTTGGAAGGTTGTCGATGTCGAAACTTTTGTTGTTTTAAAACTATGTAGTTGTTTAAGGACTTTTAGGATGTAAACTCTTTTTTGTAAATTATCTCAACTAATTATGATGATGTTAATGCAAACATTACAAGTTGATTATTTGACCCATTTGGTTCTTTTGCCATTAAGTCATTCATGTTTTTATTAAGAATTTTTAGACCTTACACCCTAATACCCATTTGGTAACCAGTACCTGCATACAACGAGCAAGTACCTGCGGTGTTCCCTCCAGTGAACCCCGGAAACGTAGCTGAACTTTGTCACTACGGCGAAGAACTTATAGATGCAGGGAACAGGATTCGAAATGTGGGCGAAAATCTCGTCTGGAAGTACGACGAGAGAGAACTCCAGTTTTAAAGACCAGACAAATATAATATAATATATATTTTCCTTATACTTTGATTTTATCTATATATATAACAATAGTAACAATATGTATAATATATAACACACACACACGCACACACACACACACACACACACACACACACATATATATATATATATATTGATGCATACTAAAAACTAAAATACTGATATAATTATTGTATGTATTGATGCTGTATATATAAAAAAGAGTATCATGTCGCAACGATCGACGGTTTTGATAAAATGTGTTTGAATAATTGTGTTTGTTTTAATTATTATGTGATATTAATATCTAATATCTAATAATGTTGGCAATTCAGATGTCGAATGATGTAAATTAGGAAGTTCAGGCTAATAATGATAACGGAAACCACATGTATAAAAGTGCTATAGAACATATAGTAGCACAAGGGATAGTCGATGCCATACCATTTATTGTTGAAGCTATTAAGAGACCTATGTATGTAAACAATAATAATACTATAGGTAGTAAACGTACTCACACTGAGCCAAGTCACAGCGTCAATGGAGATAATGGCATTCTTGTCAAAGCTCCAATTCCTAAACAAAAGAAGACCATCGCTTATGGTTGTTCTTATAAGGAATTCTAATCCTATAAACCATCGAATTTTCTGGTAATGAAAGAGCCATTTCAGCCTTACGCTGGTTAGAGAAGACTGAAGAAGTGATAAAAATTAGTAAATATGCTGAAGAGATAAGATAATGTATACTTCTAACCTTTTCAAGGTTGAAGCGTTAGAATGGTGGAATACCATTCTTCAATCAAAAGGGAGTGATATGGTTTATAATATGTAATGGAATGAATTTAAAGAAATAATTGAAAGAAAATTATGCCCTCCTCATGAAAAGGAACAGATAGCAAATAAATTCCTAAACCATAAGATGATTGGGGTAAATTGTCGTGAATTTACTACCAAATTTTTCGAATATGCAAGAATAGTACCAGCATTGGCATCGCCAGAACCGGTATTAATCCCTCGTTACATCTGGGGATTAGTTTGTGAAATCAGAGATATGGTCAAGGCAGCTAGACCACAAATGATTGAAGAAGAAGTGGAGCTTGCTAACACTCTGACGGATGGATTGATACACACACGGGAAGAAAACCAGAAAAATGATTTAGCCCAAAGAATTACCTAGGAACTACGTTCTGGTAATTCCTATTGTAAGAAATGAATCGGTCCATCCTCTTCATCACATTTCTATAAGTTTTGTAAAAGGAAGCATTCAACATAAAACGAGCCATGAATCCGATACTCTCACAAAACCTATGTGCTCGCCAGCATTTCTTTGCTGACTTTATTTTTACATATGTTTCAGGTGATGTTGCGTGATGATTGCTAGGAAGCATGTTCACTTAGGATCTGGTCGTGGCCTTAGTGACATAAAAACGATAGTAGACGATGTTTAATTTGTTTGTTGGGTTTTAAGACAATGTAAATTACTTAATGAATCAATAAAATGAAACTTTTAATTACCATGGTTGTTGAAACGATGATTCTGTTACAACACTCCCTGACGTTTCCGCCACGGTTTGTTGTTTTACGTGGTCGGGGTGTGACAGAAGAGTTGGTATCAGAGCCAATGGTTATAGGGAATTAGGTTATTAGTAATGCTTTGACCTAGACTATAACTTTCTAGGACCCTAACATAAGTTTACTTGTGTTTAGATTTTAAAACAATACCATCACCTATCCTTAGGTGATAACCACAACAAGAACACAATAACAAATCCGCTTCGACAATTAATCATCTATCCTTGGATGATTGATTGTAAGGTTTTGAACCCTTCCAGTTTGATCCATTTTCGGCTTTATGCCCTCTGAATTTTCAAAATCTCATCAAAGTTTGGGTCTTAATAATGTGAACACGTGCAAACTGGAAGAGTGAATGCCTGTACCCTGAGTTTTTTGTCTAAGGCTAGAGTGTTCGTACAAATCCGCAGTATCGGACCAGTCACTCTTACCTGGGAACTCTTGGGGTGAGTGTTCACTTATAGGCGAGCATGTCTTTAGCAATACATTGTTATGACCTATTTACTTTGATTAGTCACTGCGTGTCGTTTGTTTGTTCGAGGCAACAAACAAATGATCGCACTCCTTGTGTTTTGTCTATGTTTTCAATACCTCTTTTGTTTTTCCAATTATCGACCTCACTCGTTTCTCATGTTTCCTTTTTAGACAATGCCTCCTCGACGTGATGCTCAAACTTTCACTGCTGAAGAAGTCGCAGCCCTTGTCTCTCAGCAAATGGCTGCCGTACTTCCAGGCGTTGTGACCCAAATCCATGAGTTATACAACAACAACAATAACAACAATAATGCACAATGTAATTTCAAGAATTTCAATTCTGCGAAGCCGCTTAAGTTTTCTGGGTCACAAGGAGCAACTGCGCTCCTGCAGTGGTTCGAGAGTATCGAGAGCATGTTCAGACATGTGCAGTGTCCGAATGCGCGTAAGATTGAGTTTGCTTCAAGCGTGTTTGAGAAGCGAGCTCTTACATGGTGGAACGAAGTGATGTGTGATAGGGGTGCCGAAGTGGCATTAGCACAAACTTGGGAAGAGCTCCGAGCTCTCATGATGAAAGAGTTCTGTCCCCGTCACGAGATTCGAGCTTTGGAATGAGAATTCGATGATTTGAAATAAGACGGGGGAGAACACCGTGCTTATAGAAAGCAATCGAGAGATATATCGATGGTTTACCCGATTCCATTCAGGATATTGTGACCGGTGTTAATCCTACTACTGTTCGCCAAGCAATCGAGTTGTCTGCTACTCTGACCGAGTCTCAGGTCAGAAAGGGTAAATTGACCCGTAAGGGTGATAAAAAGAAGTCGACCGATTCTGTCAAGGAAAAGGGTAAGGGTAAGAAGCAGGGTGAGACTTCTAAAAAGTCAAGGAAGCTCAAGGCTTCCCAGAAATTTGCTGTCACCAACCAGAACCCTCAGAACCCACCAACTCAACCTCCCGCGAAAAAGCAATATGCTGGTACCGCACCTCACTATGCTCGATGCAACGGTCACCATGTTGCCCAACAGGCCTGTAAACAGTGTGCTACGTGTGGTAGACTTGGGCATTTGGCCAACATTTGTCATTTTGGCCAAAATCAAGCTGCTCAGGTTCCAGCACAAGCTCAAGGGAATGTTGCGAGATTTCCACCTGGTTCGTGTTTTAATTACGGAGAAATGGGTCATTTCCGCAACAATTGCCCGAGATTGGTAAATGCGAATCCAAATGGTAACGCGATCGCGATCGCGAATGTGAATCCCGCTCGTGGACGAGCATTCAATCTGAATGCGAACGAGGCGAGAGCAGACAACGAGGTTGTTAACGGTACGTTCCTTGTTAACAATCAACTTGCATCTGTTCTTTTCGATTCTGGTGCCGATAGGAGTTTTGTTTCGTTATCCTTTGAGCCTTTACTTGCGATACCTAGAACTAAACTGAGGAAACCCTTATCTGTGGAGGTTGCTACTGGTAAACCCCTTGTACTCGATTCTGTTATTCATGGTTGTCAATTGAACCTCGATAACCATCTTTTTCCCATTGACCTCGTACCGATGCAACTGGGGAGTTTCGACATTATTGTGGGGATGGATTGGTTAACCAAACATCATGCTGAGGTGGTTTGTTTCGATAAGATCATTAGTATTCCTCTTTCATCTGGCGATGTTCTGGAAGTTCGTGGCGAGAAACCATCTGGTGGTTTGAAACTCATGTCGTGTACGAAAGCCCAGAGTTATTTGCGAAAAGGATATGTTGCTTTCCTGGCACATGTCACCGAGGAGAAAGGCAAGAACAAGAGTATTCAGGATATTCCGATTGTTCGGGATTATCCAGAGGTGTTTCCTAATGAACTGCTTGGTTTGCCTCCAGTTGGTCAAGTCGAGTTTCATATTGACCTTGTACCCAATGCCAACCCGATTGCGAAAGCACCTTATCGTCTTGCACCGCCTGAGATGCAAGAATTATCGAAACAGCTTCAAGAGTTGTCTGATAAAGGATTTATCCGTCTGAGTTATTCACCTTGGGGTGCTCCTGTCCTCTTTGTGAAAAAGAAAGATGGATCTTTTCGAATGTGTATCTATTATCGTGAGCTTAATAAGCTTACCATCAAGAATCGATATCTCCTACCTTGAATTGATGATCTCTTTGATCAGCTGCAAGGTGCTACCTATTTTTCTAAGATCGACCTGCGTTCTGGATATCATCAGCTTCGTGTATTCGAAGAAGATATTCCCAAAACTGCTTCCCGAACGAGATATGGGCATTACGAGTTCACTGTCATGCCTTTTGGTTTGACAAATGCCCCAGCTATTTTCATGGACTTAATGAATAGGGTCTGTAAACCTTATTTAGACAAGTTCATCATCGTGTTTATCGACGATATTCTCATTTATTCGAAGTCTCGAGCCGAGCACGAGCAACACCTTCGTTTGACTTTGGAACTCCTGAAGAAGGAACAACTTTTTGCTAAATTCTCCAAGTGTGAATTCTGGCTTAAAGAAGTTCAGTTCTTGGGACATATAGTCAACGAGCAAGGTATTCATGTGGATCCATCCAAAATTGCAGCAATCAAGGATTGGAATACACCAACGACACCTACAGAGATTCGATCTTTTCTTGGTCTTGCTGGATATTATCGTCGTTTCATTTCGAACTTCTCGAAGATTGCGGTTCCACTCACTGCTTTGACTTAGAAGAATAAGCATTTTGAGTGGGGACCCAAGCAAGAAGAAGTGTTTCGAATGCTGAAACAGAAGCTATGTGATGCTCCTGTTTTATCTTTGCCTGAGGGAAACGATGATTTCGTTGTCTACTGTGATGCGTCCAACTTAGGCCTTGGTTGTGTTCTTATGCAACGAGGTAAAGTTATAGCACATGCATCTAGACAATTGAAAGTTCACGAGAAGAACTACACGACTCACGATCTTGAGTTGGGTGCTGTGGTTTTTGCTCTCAAAATCTGGAGACACTATCTCTATGGCACGAAGTGTGTGGTTTTCACAGACCACAAAAGTCTCCAGCATATTCTCAATCAGAAAGAGCTCAACATGAGGCAACGTCGTTGGGTTGAACTCTTGAACGACTATGATTGCGAGATTCGCTACCATCCTGGTAAGGCGAATGTCGTAGCCGATGCGCTTAGTCGAAAGGAGCGAGTCAAGCTTCATTCTGTTCGAACTCTATCTGATCTCCAAACTTGCGTTCTTCAAGCTCAGCAATCTTGTGTTTCACAAGATTTGATAGGTAAGGAATTACCACATCAGCTTGAGCTTAAACTCGAAACAAAGGATGATGGTTTACTCTATTTCGAGGATCGTTTGTGGATTCCAAACAAGACGATCTTCGCACCCTAGTGATGGACGAATCTCATAAGTCTCGATATTCTATCCATCCTGGTGCTGATAAAATGTACAAGGATCTTCGTACTAAGTTCTGGTGGCCTGGTATGAAGAAAGATGTTGCCTTGTATATATCGAAATGCCTAACTTGTCTCAAAGTCAAGGCAGAACATCAACGACCTTCTGGTTTGCTTGTACAACCAGAGATACCGGTTTGGAAGTGGGAGAACATTGCTATGGATCTCATCACTAAATTACCGCGTACATCTAAAGGTCACGATGCTATTTGGGTTGTTATAGATCGATTAACAAAGTCAGCTCATTTTATTGCGATTCGTGAGGATCTATCTGCTGATAAACTTGCAAAGATTTATGTTGATGAGATTGTATCACGACATGGTGTTCCGTTGGATATCATTTCCGATCGTGATGCTCGGTTTTCATCTCATTTTTGGAAGACCATGCAATCTGCTATGGGAACCCAACTAAATCTAAGCACTGCTTATCATCCCCAAACAGATGGACAATCTGAGAGAACGATTCAAACTTTGGAGGATATGCTTAGAGCATGCGTGATAGACTTTGGTGGTAATTGGGATTCTCATCTGCCACTGATCGAGTTTTCTTACAACAATAGTTATCATGCTAGCATTAATATGGCACCATTCGAAGCTCTCTACGGTCGAAAATGTCGTTCACCTGTTTGTTGGAACGAGACCGGTGAAGCTCAGCTTACTGGACCTGAGCTTGTTCTGGAAACAACAGACAAAATCAAGAGAATTCGCGATAATCTTGTGACAGCTAGATGTCGTCAAAAGAGTAATGCGGATTTATGACGCAAGCCCTTAGAATTTCAAGTCGGAGACCATGTCCTACTCAAGGTGTCACCTTGGAAGGGAGTGGTGAGATTTGGAAAGAAAGGAAAACTTGCACCATGATATGTTGGACCATTTAAGATTGTTGAAGGAGTTGGAAATGTTGCCTATCGACTAGAGCTACCTCCTGAGCTTGGAAATATTCATCCGACTTTTCACGTGTCCAATCTGCGAAAGTGTTTAGCTGACGCTGATCTGCACATTCCACTCGACGAAATCCAAATCGATGAAACGATGCACTTTGTCGAGAAACCTGTGGAGATAGTGGACCGTACATACAAACAGTTGAAGAACAAACGGATTCATTTGGTCAAGATTCGCTGGGAATCCAAACATGGCACAGAGTTTACTTGGGAACGTGAGGACCAAATGAAGGCGAAATATCCGCAATTGTTCTCACAAGTTTCCTCTAGTTAAAATTTCAGGACGAAATTTCCTAAAGTAGGGGAGACTGTGACAACTGTGCTCTGTAATCGATGTACAATGCAAAAAAATGATAATTATGAATAGAACAATGTGTTGTGGTGTTATTATATGTGTATTTGTGTTTGATGATTTTACAATTCGATTCGATTCCGATTTCAAGCTTTAAATCGCTTTCTGGAAAGTTATAGGCAAACTGGTGCGTAAACACAGTCAGTTTAACGCGACAAACACTCCAGAATAGTGAAATAGGCTTAACATACCTAAAATAACCTTTACATAACTTAGAAATAAGTTCTGGATGGTTTGGTGTGATGAAAACAAGTCTATTCGATCGCAGGGACTATTTGTGTCAAACTGTGAAACTATACCGATTCGTATGATGTCGAACAGTCTGGAACTTGATCATAAGCTAAACATACCATAAATAACCTAAACATAGCTTAGAAATAAGCTTTGAGTGGTTCGGTGTGCGAAAATATGCTTATTTGATCTTACAGGGACTAAAAGTGTCAAAAACGGCGTAAGTTTGCATTTTCGCGCATATCTTACGTTCTGACCACATCTGGACACCCAAAATTTTTGTACACACTAAAATATTTTTATTTTAGTGACCGGCATGCAAAAAATTCCATTCGTCGCTTAATTTGGTTCGTTTTCGCGTCCGTTTGAGTTTCGTCGTAATTTAACGAACAACGCGACCGTACGACCAAACGAGCTGACATCCGAGAGTTTTCCAAGCACATTTTGAGTCCTCTAAACGTTATTGACCTTATAGAGCCTTGAAAATGGCTTAACGGGGGTCAAAAGGGCCTGAAATGGGCTTAAATCAAGTGCAGGGACCTAAACTGTCAATTATAAAACTTGTGCTGATCTGGGGAGTCTAGGCGGGGCGCGTAAGGGTCCCCCTCACCTTTACGCGGGCCGTATGAGAGTGCCCAGCGACAGAAATTGATTTTCAGCATTCTGTTGCAACTTCAGGGGCTGTTTATGCAATTTCTTTGTGTGGTAGCCAAGTTATCTCTTCTCCAAGGCTTCTAAGCTGCTCATTACACTTGTATGGATGAGATTTAATGCTTGGAGGTTACACAAACATGTTTAATGATCTTGTGAAGTTGCAACAACTATAAATAGCCAAGCACTTTCACTTGTTCATTGCTCATTCCTCTCTTCTCTTCTCTACAATCTGATTTGGGAGCTCTCTCAAGTGATTGGAACTTCCTCTTTGGTTTTCTTATTATCTTTCTTCTAGCATTGGACCTTTGTATGTATTCTTTCATGCTTAGTCTTTATGTTTAAGAAGAAAGTGATCGGAGTGTCGCGTTCCGGTCAAAGATAATATTTATAAGCCCAAATTACCCTTAACAAATAGTTAGTGGTAGCAAGGGGTCGAACCACGAAGAGTATGTGGTTTGTGTGTGGATTCGAATGAATTAGAACAAATGTCACGATTTATGAAGCTTACTAGAATGTTTTTTGTATTTTTGTTTAATTGAGAGATGTGAGTTTAGACTAAATGAATTGATTAAATTGATTAATTAACGATTACGAGAAAATTGGTTACTAGAACAATAATAATAAAAAGGAATCACACCCGGTTTCGGTAATTGCTAACCTAGGATTTCTACAAGTTTTAGATTCAACTCAAATGCATATGATTAGCGGATTTAGTGTACCGTGACTTAGGTGCTAATAACTATCAACGTCCCGAAGAACGGACAAGAATACACTTTGTAATCAACACAAGTAAATCCTAACCACGACAATGCACAATTACATATCACCATTTCGCAAAGTCATAACTTTTAACATCGTTCGACAATTTACGAATTCGCGACAAATGTAACACTATTATCAAAGGTTTCAAAAATCAAACACAAATTGTCACTAAGTTGAAACAAGAACAATTCGAAACCCTAAAATTAACAACTACCTACACCGGGGTGAAACCGAGATGATTAGCCGCTCATGGTTAAAGAAGCTTGATCACCGGATGATTGGAACGTGAATGAAGTCATCTTGAAGCTTGATGGATGAAGGAATTATGGATGATTAGGGTTTGTGGATGATGATGGTGAGATGGATGATAGTAGATGATGATTGATCTTGATTCGGGTGATAGATGATGTAGAGATGGAATGGTAGGTGAATGGTGAATCAAAAGTGGCTCCCAGAATCAATTCAAACTCCCCCTAAAGTGTAACTTCCGAATTCCATGTAAGAGAGCCAATAAAAATCAAGCTTAACCCCCAAATCAACAAAATCCGCGTTTCAGAAAACTGCTACCCGTCGCCGACGGGCTCCCAAAAACTGAAACTAGCCGACGGGTTAAATAACTGGTTATGGGTGTTTTCAGCTTACGGACATTTCCCGAACCCGTCGGGGACGGCTTATACCCGTCTCCGACGGCTTGTCCAGCTCCGTTTCTCCAATATTCGCTTCTTGCACTCCCGGTTGATCCGTAACGCATCCCGGTGCTCCGGTTTTTGACCCGGTGGCTTGTAACGCTCCCGAAAAGCCCTTAAACTCCATCAAACCTGCATAAACACAAATCTAATTAAAAGTAGGCCGTTCAAGATTAAAACTCATATAAAAACATAAAGTTATACGATTACGAGCACCGGTTTTCAACCACGTATCACATCCCCACACTTGTCTTTTGCTTGTCCTCACGCAAATCCGTTTTTCACTTTCACGTGGGTCGAACAACAAATACACTTCCCATTCCCGAGACAAAGGTTAAGGTCTATTGTCATACAAAAGTTCACATTCTTTACAATTTCCACATATTTACCGGTCAAGTGAATAATCACATATAATAATGGTTATCCAAGATTAACCCACCCGTAAAACTAACAAGTCATGCATATCCCTCACAATGTTCTCTCCACTCGGCTTATAATTCGGCTAATGTATATAATGTATTAGCACTTCAATCAATTAATCGCTCAAAACCGGTTAGAACACGTACCCGCATAGGCTTGCAACTCAATCATTCTCCACCACCGATCACGAATACTAAGCACAAGTCAAAAGGTCTTTGAAGGGTTGTAACGGGGCTAGGCTAAGGGTAGGGAATAGGACATTTTAAAGTGGCTAAGGTGATGAAAATTCGATTTTTATTACAAACCACTAAATTAAACAAAACTAAATATAAACATCAACTATGGGCAATAATCTTTCACCCTTTTATTCGACAACTACTAACACTTCTTTTTGTGTTTTTCTTCAACGATTTTCCATTCTTTTTCATAATATTTTCTGATTTTTTTTTTCGTAAATGCAACCAAACAAGAACAACTATACAAATACGACTCCTAAAATCGAATTTCCATCACACGGGTTAAAAAGAAAAAGTTTAACGGTTATGGGCTATAGGGTGGTCAAACGAAAAGGTTTAGGCTCAAAATGGGCGACTAGGGAATTTGTTCGGGTAAGGATAGATAAATGGTTTTAAGAGAAAAGGTTTACCTAAGGCCTTAATCATTCTCGTGCTTGTATTCGGTCTATAGTCTCAAACGTATCAAAAGTTGCAAGTTCTACAATACGCGACTAATGGTGTACTCAAACAAAGAAACATGTAAATGTAAATCTATGATATAAAAGTGGCTCAAACCTCACGTATAAGGGTATGATATGTGATATACATAAAATGCTAGTTCCTTAGGCGAATTATTCCCAAATAACCACCTGTTAAATACCCGTTATGCTTATTAATTTGAACTTGACCATGACAAAAGACCAAATGGGTTGTGCCATCCCTCGTTGACTTAGTTACTTGTGCTTTAAAGATGGCTTTTGAAACAAGAAATTTTGAAAAATTTTTGAAATTTTCCCCCATCCCCACACTTGAGGTAAACATTGTCCTCAATGTGTAGAATTTAAATGAACGGGTCAAAATCGAAAACTTTTACTACTCCCCCATCCCCACACTTGAGGTAAACATTGTCCTCAATGTGCAAGAACTAGAGTTTTAAAACGCACAAGGGATGTGACACGTCTAACCTTCCCAAAATCTCACCCCGGAAAAATAAAATACAAAATACAATCCACTTATTACTAACTAAGAATCAAAGTAAAAAGAAACACATGCACCTGATTTTTGTCGCTTGATACTCATATCTCCTTCGTCTCTTCATAAAAACGGTTGTCCCGCGAACATGTTGTACCTACAAATTCTAATCCTTGTGTAGAAGCATGCTTCTCACAACCATCAAAATTTGTTAGTTACCTAGTTCTACCACTTTTATGAAAACATTACCAAGCCATGCGTTACTTCACTTTGATTTATGTGGAAAATAATTTACAACAACAACAAACCTAACTCACTTTCGTAGGAATCACGGCTGCATTTAGCTTATGCAACAAGCCCTTTTAAACCCCCCAATAGCTTGGGAGGGCGAGAGGTCTCGTGAGGGTTATATAGGGAACACACCCACAACGTTCATTTATCTACTAAAACGAAATAGCAAATTATACAACAACAACAACAAAACTATGGAGAAAAACTAAAACTAACTATAAAATGTATACAACAACAATTAACTTATCACCTCATGGTGGTCGAATGGAGTGCTTGCCGCTCACACTCTCATCGAAATCACCCACCGGTGATTCATACCATTTGTTGCCAAATGGTCCAAACTTCCTCACCTCCTCTTCCTTCTTCTTTTCTAGAGGTGACTTTTTCGCCTTCTTTTTCTTGACCGTTTTCTTCCTTGTTTCTCCAAACCTACCAACCATAGCACACACCTTTTTGTTTGGATTCATGTCCTTTTTAGGACACTTATCCTCATCGAGCGGGTTAGTAAATTTTGGAAAAACATTTAAATTTAACTCCCGGTCCCCAAACTTCATGCTCACCGTTCCCGTTGCACAATTTATTATGGCATTAGTAGTTACGAGGAACGGTCTACCCAGTATGACTATCGGCTGGGTGTCCTCAACACACCCAACATAGTCTACTACCAAAAAGTCCACTGGGTAATAACAATCTTCCACCTTCACAATCACATCTTCCACCATCCCCCTTGGATGCGTGGGAGTCTGATCGGCCAATACTACGGGAGTATCAAACTTTTTTAATGGACCAAAATCATATTGGTCATACAAACTCCCAGGCAAAATGCTCACACAAGCTCCAAGATCTAGGAGCGCCCTCTCAATTTTAAATGTTCCAATTTGAATTGGGATAAGAGGATCTCCCGGATCTTGAACTTTTTGGGGGAGCGAACTTGATAAAACGGCACTAACATGTGATACCAAATCAATCGGTTCGGGTAATTTATTGTGCCGTTTTTCAATGCTCAACTCTTTCAAGCATTCCACATGAGCCGGAAGTTTTTTTATGTCATCAAGTTACGGCAAATTAATTTTTGCTTGTTTAAAAATTTCCCACCTCTCGTCCTTTGGTGGGCACCGTTCTTCAAGCTTTGATGCATTACTCGAGTTAATTTGATATAAACAATTTTCACAAAAAGAATTTTTATTCATTTTTTCAATTTTAATTTGTGAAATCGTTTCTTGTTCATTTTTACTTTCCGACTCGTCACTTGTATTTTCCACTACACCATCAATGCATTGTGGTGGTGGAATGCTTTCAACACTACAAACTTCATCATTTAAAAGAATACTTACCGCGTTAACGCGTGGATTCCTCACGTTGCTTGTGTTTGAACCTTGATGCTTCGGGTTCACTGTAGTGTCACTTGGGAGCTTTCCCATGCTTCCCCTTATTTGAGCCATCTCTTCCGCGAGTTGGCCCACTTGCTTTTCCAAAGCATCCATTTTGGCACTCAAGTCATCACCACTGGTTTGACTATTCGACCCGTTCCCATTACCGCCTTGATTGTTGTAATTCCTTTGGTACCCACCTTGATAATTGTTGTCCCGGCCTTGGTACCCTTGATTGTAATTACGTTGATAACCCCCTTGGTTACCACTTTGATGGTTGTTATACGATGATCCACCTTGATTACCTTGAATACCCGATTGAAAGTTCGGGTTCATTTGATTCGAAGCGTTACCGTACCAAAAATTAGGGTGATTTCTCAACCCCGGATGGTAAGTGTTGGAGTTCATGTCGTATTGTTTCCTATCTCCATACACTTGGTTGACTTCTTCGGTGTAGCCACTCGACCCCGTTGGACATTGCTCGGTTGTATGCCCGATATCTCCACATTCTTCATAAACCACAAACTGAACCGCATTTACCTCTTTCTTCTTCAGACGAGCCATTTCCCGCTCTAAAGAAGAGATTCGATCCTTGGAACTTGCATCACGATCGGGCCAAGACCTTGAGGTAGGGTGCTTTTTGGCTCAGTCGGCCGACTCTTTCGCCTTTGATCTTTTGCTCATTCTTTCTAGGAACTCCCAATCGTCGTCCTCGTGATTGCTTAACAAGGTTCCATTGCTGGTCGATTCAAGGCGAGTCCATGTATTGTCGTCTAGACCCCGTACAAAACACTTCACCAATTCCCACTTTTCTATTTGGTGATGTGGGCATTTCCGCATCAACTCTTTGTAACGAGTGAACGCTTCATGCAACGGTTCACTCGATAGTTGCCTAAACGACCTTATTTCATCCCGTGCATCATCGGTCTTCGACATTGAATAGTATTCATCCAGAAAGACTTGTTGCATTTCTCCCCATGTGCGAATGCTATTGGCTGGAAGTGTAAGGAACCATTGCTTCGCTTTTTCTTTCAATGAAAATTGGAACCAACGCAGTTTGACCTCCTCTAGTGCGAAGTTATGCCCTCCGATAGTGCTGCAAATGGAAGAAAACTCCGTCAAATGTGTGTACGGTTCGTCGTTAGACCTTCCATTAAAATGAGGAAGTATGTTGATGTAATGTGGTTTACAATCAAACATCCTCCTCTCACAAACGATTGGTGAGTCATTCTCAGTGACAACCAGCCTAAAACGATCATTCACTCCTCGTGGAGGTTGTTGACGACGATGGGGACCATTAACTTCTTGATCAACCACTCTTCGGTTGTCCCTTCTATCATTTCTTCTTTCATCCCTTCTATCATCCCTTCCTTGATTCCTACCTTGGTTACCTCTTTGGTTACCACCTCCCACGAAACGAGGAATCCGATTAGGGTTACCATTGTTTTTATTGTTGTTGTTGTAAAACCCATCATCTCGGTTCCGTTGGTTGTTGTTTCGTGGTTGACGGTTGTTTCCGTAACCGTCATTTCTTCTATTCCCATAACCGTAGTCATCATCCCCCACATAATTGGCATTTTGATAGCCAAACTCCTCATCATCATAGCCTCTTGCATTGTAACCATTGCCTTGATTAACATACCCCCAATCTTCGTCATCGTTAGCCCTATCATCATAGTATCCCCCGTCATCCGAATTTTCCGTATGAACACTCACATGTTCCGGCGATTGATAACCGGGAACAATATACGGTTCGTCATCGGGGATGACGTTCCTCAAATCATCTATGTTGAAAAATAGGTCTTCGTTCGCGGGATTGCCACGATCTCGATTACCTCGACGGTCGGAATTAACATTCCGGTCATCAAGGTTGAGGCGTAAGGAATTGTGTCGATGAATGTTTTGTTGTTGGGGTGTTCTTTGGGTGTTGTTGGGATTTTGGTTTTGAAAAGGTGGTGTGGGTGGTCCATTGTTGTTATTGCCACCCGGTCGCTCTTGCGGTATAGGTTGAACGTTTTGGGCGGGGTAAAAGGTTCCTCGGGATTGGAATTGATTTTGGTTGAGGTTTGGGTGATTAGAGTTTTGGTTTGCCATTGAATCGGTTTCAATGGTCGATGTGGATTGTGGTGTTTGGTTGACTTGGTTAGAAACAATGGTTGCTTCTAACCGGCTTGCTAAATTCCTTCTTGCAACTCTTTCAATTTCTGGTTCGTAGACTAATGGTGAAGTCCTCCCGGAGTTTCGCGTATGCATACACTACCTGTAACCTGCACAAGTAACACACCCGCGTAACAAGGAAAAAGACAAAGTGCAAAAAGAAACTAAACAACTTAAACAGATAATCACGAAAATTCAAACTATAATCCAAACACAAAGCGCACGTACTCCCCGGCAACGGCGCCAAAATTTGATCAGAGTGTCGCGCTCCGGTCAAAGATAATATTTATAAGCCCAAATTACCCTTAACAAATAGTTAGTGGCAGCAAGGGGTCGAACCACGAAGAGTGTGTGGTTTGTGTGTGGATTCGAATGAATTAGAACAAATGTCACGATTTATGAATCTTACTAGAAGGTTTTTGTATTTTTGTTTAATTGAGAGATGTGAGTTTAGACTAAATGAATTGATTAAATTGATTAACAACTATTAATTAACGATTACGAGAAAATTGGTTACTAGAACAATAATAATAAAAAGGAATCACACCCGGTTTCGGTAATTGATAACCTAGGATTTCTACAAGTTTTAGATTCAACTCAAATGCATATGATTAGCGGATTTAGTGTACCGTGACTTAGGTGCTAATAACTATCAACGTCCCGAAGAACGGACAAGAATACACTTTGTAATCAACACAAGTAAATCCTAACCATGACAATGCACAATTACTTATCACCATTTCGCAAAGTCATAACTTTTAACATCGTTCGACAATTTACGAATTCGCGACAAATGTAACACTATTATCAAAGGTTTCAAAAATCAAACACAATTTGTCACTAAGTTGAAACAAGAACAATTCGAAACCCTAAAATTAACAACTACCTACACCGGGGTGAAACCGAGATAATTAGCCGCTCATGGTTGAAGAAGCTTGATCACCGGATGATTGGAACGTGAATGAAGTCATCTTGAAGCTTGATGGATGAAGGAATTATGGATGATTAGGGTTTGTGGATGATGATGGTGAGATGGATGATAGTAGATGATGATTGATCTTGATTCGGGTGATAGATGATGTAGAGATGGAATGGTAGGTGAATGGTGAATCAAAAGTGGCTCCCAGAATCAATTCAAACTCCCCCTAAAGTGTAACTTCCGAATTCCATGTAAGAGAGCCAATAAAAATCAAGCTTAACCCCCAAATCAACAAAATCCGCGTTTCAGAAAACTGCTACCCGTCGCCGACGGGCTCCCAAAAACTGAAACGAGCCGACGGGTTAAATAACTGGTTACGGGTGTTTTCAGCTTACGGACATTTCCCGAACCCGTCGGGGACGGATTATACCCGTCACCGACGGCTTGTCCAGCTCCGTTTCTCCAATCTTCGCTTCTTGCACTCCCGGTTGATCCGTAACGCATCCCGGTGCTCCGGTTTTTGACCCGGTGGCTTGTAACGCTCCCGAAAAGCCCTTAAACTCCATCAAACCTGCATAAACACAAATCTAATTAAAAGTAGGCCGTTCAAGATTAAAACTCAAATAAAAACATAAAGTTATACGATTACGAGCACCGGTTTTCAACCACGTATCAGAAAGTCAAACAGTTTGGCCAATAGTTTGACTTTCAGTTTTGACCATCAATTGGTCAAGTCAAAGTTCAATTGAACTTTGCAACGTGAGCGTAATCACGATGGTTATAGTCCCTAGTGACTATACCTACTGATTACCACGTTAACTAGGCGTAGTGACGAGTCAAAGTTTCGGTCAAAATGCCTTTTAGCACGCATTTTGCAACAGAACTACTTATAGGTATCAAAACACTTTGTTTTGATACCAAATCAGTTTTCTAAGTAGGTTAAACATGTTTTGACATGTTTAACTCGTCACTATTAGTTTAGTGCTTGTTTAGGGTCGTAAGTTAAGCGGTCTAAACAACCGCTTTGACTTTCGAACCCGACCCGTTTGGTCGATCTTTAGGATCCGATCAAGCTCGATCAGTGATCATAGTTGCATAGGGAATAACCACTGAGGTTATACCTTATGATCACATAGGATTGGTTAGTTATTTGTTAAGTAGCTTGTATGCCCATAGGAAATGACCAAAACACCCTTTTGAAGCTTAAATCCGTATTTTACATATGTGAACAAGTTTTTGACATCTAAACTGATATGGTAACATAATTAGGCATAATTGGGCATATAAGACTTGACATAGCACATAGTTAACCATCCGAACATAGTTTTGCGCGAACGACGCGTTAAAGTAGCATAAGCTACCTAAACGGGTCGTAACGGGTCGAAAGCACTTAGGCTAAGTTGTAATAACCATAAATTTAAAATAATTATTCTAGAAATAAAAGAATAATAAACTAATAATTTAACGACCCTCATTAAAAGACCTAATTATTTTATTAAATTAAACTATAGGAAACCCTAATTGAGACACCCAAGTAATTCTGCACAAACCCTAAAATTTTCAGAATTTTCAGAATCAGGATTAGGGCCCCTAAAACTCAGGGGGGGTATTCCCTACTTGACGATTATCCTAATAACTTGCGGACGAAGTTGAAATTTTAAAATCTGTCAACTTAGCTAGGCTAGTCCCACACGTGGCCACCCTATGCTAATTTCAAGACCCTTACGGACCGTAAGGGTTAATGCTTACGGTCCGTAAGCTAAGCCAAAATTGGGTATAAATAGCAGAACATTGGCACTCGAATTCTGGCACAAAAACGACGTTAAAATTTCAATTGTACGTCGAGTTATCGTCTGAATACTACAATTAACACACACACGATCACGAAACGCTGCTGCAATCAGGGTAATAACTCGATCGCTATTACGATTCATTGTCCGATCGATCAATATATCCAATGGATGTTTAAGTGCTGCCCACATTAGGGTTATACTTTGTCATTCGTCGTTAATTCGATGGATGTTTAAGTATCGTACTTTGTCGTTCGTCGTTAATTCGATGGATGTTTAAGTATCGCACTTTGTCATTCGTTGTGAGAATTTGATCTCGTGAGTTATCGTAAATGCTGTATTAAGTTACTGACCTAGTTTGTGTGCATGTTATTTAAATTAGGTTAAAAGACTAATCAATAGTCTAAACTCTGCCCGTATAAATCTAAAATATTATCACAAGGTAGCTTCACTTTGGAATTATTAAGGTACGGATCCTTACCCCATTCCTTATTGCTTCGTATTCAGATTGTTATAAAACCATTAAATTACTATATCTTTCAATACTCCTCACGTCTTTGATTATCGATTCATTTGACAGTCCGTTGGATTCCTATTCTAATCATAACCTTGAATTTCACTTACATGTCATGCGATAGTATTATGTTAAGTTGTACTCATTATCGCATGTTCCAATATATGTTATATTATGAAAATATTTTGATAAGTTATAAGACTCTTTGTACTCTGATACCCTGAGTATCGCTTCTCGTGGAGTGTCCCACGAGCATATTGTTGTGACATCGACATCATGTGCTCCATCCGTGACGGAGAGATCAGTTCACGGCGTCCCTAGGTACAAGTGTGGTACAAAGCTACTAGGAGGCGTATGGATCGATCCTAGGATTTAAGTTAAGGAGGTGGATATCGGGTATGCCAACTCGCCATCTCGTGTGATAATTATGCAGGAGTAGCTACCTGTGTATTGTCATGTTATAAGTTTGGCTCATGGGTACATCCGTATGATATGATTATGAAATTAAGTTACTTGCATCATATCATTTTTCATCTGAATAAAGTTTCTTATAAAGCGTTACTTATAATTTGAGCCTATTATTCCGTACTGAGCATTTGGCTCATTCCGTAAAACTTTTTGTATATACAGGTCAGCAGGTTATTTCGGGCGGGGGAAAGAGAGAAGAATAAAGCCTAGGACTAAATCTGAAGATGTTAGTTAATCAAAATCGAATGTGCCCGCTTGTATATTAAACTTAAGTTTAGTAGTTGTGTGGTTGTATCCTTGTCAAATAAATAACTGGAATTATGACTTTTGTTTATGATACTGTTATTGTGACATGTCAGCCCTTCTGGGTTGGGGTGTTACAGCTATGGTATCAGAGCAAAGGCTCTTTCCTGTAGAAAACTTAAAGATAGTAATTAAAACCTATGAGGAATGGGTAGATATTTATGATAGGATTCAACTTGATCTTATATGTTTTCTTTTCTAAACTACTACATCTATTTTTATAGATGCCTCCTCGTCGTCCGCTACGTAGGAGTAATCGTACTAACCATGTACGTAACAACACTTCTTCGAATGAGACTCCAGTTGATCCAAACGTAATTAATGCTATCAACCAGGCTGTTGCCGGGTTGCTTCCAAACCTTGTTGCTCAAACAGCTGAGGCCGTTATTCAACAAACTCGTCATCCAGAACGTAATAACACGAATCCAATCTCTGGTGAAGAAATTCGTGAGAATACCACGAACCATACTACCTATAGTATAGACATATGGATCTCTAAATTCCAAAAACAAAAGCCGAAATCCTTTAGTCACGCCACTAACCCAGTCGAAGCAAGAAACTGGATAGCTCATGTTGAAAAGATCTTCGGAGTTCTTGGAGTTCCAGAGCAATACAAAGTTAGATTGGCTACCTACAAACTTGAAGATGACGCACAAACTTGGTGGGAAGGATATAAACAAGTCAAAGGAGGGGATGATTTCGACGCTAATCTTTCATGGGTCGACTTTCATACCATCTTTTACGACAAGTATTTTTCTACCGCTGATAAAGAAGCTTATATCCGGGAGTATGCAGTGATTCGACAGGGGAGTGATGAACCAGCCTCTGAGTTCATTACTAGATTTTCAAGATTGGCTAGTATTGTAGGAGACGTTGCAGGATCAGCAGAAGCCCAGGCAGAGAAATGCAAGTGGGCAGTCAATGATCGAATTCGGAAGTCGATCATGTACATGAAATTTAAGGATATCACCGAAGTTGCTGATGCAATCAAAACTTTTGAATTCGTAAGGAAAGAATTTTTATCTCGAACTGGTGATAATAAGAAGAGAAACAGAGAAGGACAATTGAAGCAGGAAATCGGCCAATAATCCACTACGCCACAGCATCAAGACCGCAAAGTGCAAGGAAATCAAAATTCTGGAAATCAGGCACGTCCATGGCAACCTAGACCACAAAACCCGAGGCCCGCTCAAAACCAGATTCAGTTGTATACAGAACCTATTAGAGCACAACCATTTAATCAACCTCTAAACCCAAATCAAACTATATACCCTCTATGCAATACTTGTGGTAAGAGACATCCGGGCGTATGTCACCGAAGTACAGGAGCATGCTTTAGATGTGGCCAAACTGGACACATGATCAAGGAATGTACTAAGAAAGACACTAAGAAGAATAACCAACCCAACGTTGGAGGAAGAGTTTTCGCACTTTCTGCTACTGACGCTGCTAATGTCCCAGGTACTGTATCTGGAACCCTTCAGCTTGGTGAACGTAGTATCTATGTGTTATTCGATACAGGAGCTACTCATTCTTTAGTATCCCACTCGTTTACTAAGTACCTTCCGATAAAACCAACTCTCTTAAAACATACTTTAACCATTTCCACTCCCATGGAAAATTCATCCGTAATCACTTATGTATATAAAGATTGTCCGATCCGTATTGAATCTATTGTGTGTAAGGCAGACCTATTTCCAATACAGATGTGTGACTTTGATGTTATTCTAGGGATAGATTGGTTGTCTCGACATCGTGTAACTATAGATTGTTATTCCCGCCATGTTATTTTCGGTGATCTTCATCATCCTGATATTATATATCAGGGAACTCAAGCTCATAAATCTCTTAAAATTATCTCCGCATTCAAAGCTCGAAAATTCTTATTAAACGGCTATGCTGGATTCCTAGCATCGATTAAGGATACTTCTGCTAGTATTAAGAGTATCGATAGCCACTCCGTTGTCCGTGAATATCCTGATGTATTTCCGGATGAACTCCCGGGATTACCACCCGACCGTCAGGTAGAATTCACCATCGACTTGATCCCTGGTGCCGAACCTATTTCTAAAGCTCCGTATCGTATGGCCCCGATGGAACTGAAGGAGTTGAAGGAACAATTGCAAGAATTGTTAGATCTAGGATTCATAAGACCCAGTGTTTCACCTTGGGGTGCTCCGGTCTTATTTGTGAAGAAGAAAGACGGTAGTATGCGTTTATGTATTGACTACCGAGAGCTGAACAAGATTACTATTCGTAATCAGGATCCTCTGCCTCGCATTGATGATCTCTTTGATCAACTTCAGGGGGCTCAGTTCTTCTCAAAAATCGACCTGAGATCCGGGTACCATCAGCTAAAGATCAAGAATGATGATGTTCCCAAGACCGCCTTTCGTACTCGTTATGGTCATTACGAATTCTTGGTTATGCCCTTTGGGCTAACTAATGCACCCACAGTCTTCATGGATTTGATTAATCGCGTATTTCACAAATTCCTAGATAAATTCGTTATTGTTTTTATCGATGACATTCTGGTGTATTCTAAGAGTCGTGAAGAACATGAAGCACATCTACATGTAGTACTTGGAACCTTGCGGCATGAGAAGTTGTACACAAAGTTTTCCAAATGTGACTTTTGGCTTAGCCAAGTGGCATTTCTAGGTCATGTCATATCAGCAGAGGGAATTATGGTAGACCCAACAAAGGTTGAAGCTATTACAAAATGGCCAAGACCCACTTCTGTTACTGAAATACGAAGTTTCTTGGGTCTTGCTGGCTATTACTGAAGATTTGTGGAAAGATTCTCGGTCATTGCTTTACCACTCACAAAACTCCTAAGGAAAGGGGTGAAGTACGCATGGAATGAGGAACAAGAGAAAAGCTTTGAAGAATTGAAGAAACGACTCGTATCCTCCCCGATACTCGCTCTCCCTTCTAGATCAGGAGGTTACCAAGTCTATAGTGATGCCTCAAAGAAAGGATTAGGTTGTGTGCTAATGCAACATGGGAAGGTTATCGCTTATGCCTCCCGTCAGTTGAAGCCTTATGAAGTTAACTACCCTACACATGATTTAGAACTAGCCGCAGTTGTCTTTGCACTTAAGATTTGGCGACACTATATGTATGGTGAGAGTTGTGACATCTTTACCGACCACAAGAGCCTCAAGTACATATTTACGCAGAAGGAGCTAAATATGAGGCAAAGAAGGTGGTTAGAACTTTTAAAAGATTACGACACAAATATTCAATACCATCCATGCAAAGCCAATGTTGTAGCTGACGCATTGAGCCGAAAGAATTCCGGGACTATATCTTGCTTACAAATTCAGCCTCGTATTAGGAGGGATCTCGAAAGGATGAACATTTGGCTTCAGGTTAGTAAATCTGATGGATATCTAGCTAAAATGCAGATTGAACCCGACCTCATATCATGGATCAAAGATGCACAGAAGCAAGATGGAGAACTTTGGGCAATTGTGCAAAATCTCGAGGTGGGTAAGCAATCTGAATTTAGTATAGACCATCATGGGGTGATTTGGTGCGGCAAAAGACTTTGTGTACCCGATGACTCCACCCTTCATGAGTCATTGTTAGCCGAAGCTCATAGCTCACCATTTTCAATTCACCCAGCATCTACCAAGATGTATCGAGACTTAAGACAGAACTTCTGGTGGAATGGCATGAAGGAAGACGTTGCTCGATAAGTAAGTAAATGCCTCACTTGCCAACAAGTGAAAATTGAACACAAACGAGCAAGCGGTCTATTGCAGCCATTGGATATTCCCATATGGAAGTGGGATGAGATCACAATGGATTTTGTTACCGGTTTGCCTAAGACATTCAAGAAGAATGATGTTGTATGGGTTGTTGTCGATAGATTGTCAAAGTCAGCACATTTTCTACCGATTCAGCAAGGATTTTCGGTTAATAAGTTATCCGAAATATTTCTTCAAGAAATTATTCGACTCCATGGAACACCATCTTCCATTGTTTCCGATAGAGACCCACGTTTCACCTCACGATTTTGGAAAGGTTTTCAGGCAGCTTGGGGTACACGCCTGAAGTTTAGTACGGCTTTTCATCCACAAACAGATGGGCAGTCGGAACGCACGATTCAGACCTTGGAAGATATGCTCCGAGCATGTGCACTTGAATGGTCTGGAAACTGGGATGAATATCTATGCCTTGTTGAGTTCGCTTACAACAATAGTTGGCAAGCAAGTATTGGCATGGCACCTTTTGAGCTTTTGTACGGTCGGAAATGTCACGCACCGATCTGCTGGGATGAAGTTGGAGAAAAGATTATTGAAGGGCCAGAACTAGTTCAGATTACAAATGAAAAAGTCACTATGGCACGAGAAAAACTGAAAGAAGCTCAAAGCAGACAAAAGAGCTATGCAGATCAAGATAGACGACCACTCGAATTTAAAATTGGTGACCACGTATTTTTAAAGGTATCACCTTGGCGTGGTGTTCGTAGATTTGGAATTAAAGGGAAGCTTAGTCCTCGTTTCATAGGTCCATTTGAAATCCTTGAAAGAATTGGAGAAGTATCATATCGACTAGCTTTACCGCCTCATCTCTCGCACGTTCATAACGTTTTTCATGTCTCCTCATTAAGAGGATATAATTATCATCCACTCCATGTCATTAGTTATCCGTTACTAACAATTCACGAAGATTTGTCCTACGAAGAGGAACCAGAAGCCATCTTAGATCGACAAGAAAGGGTTATGCGTAGGAAAGTAATTCCGTTTGTTAAAATTCTCTGGAAAAATCACTCTGAACGCGAAGCCACATGGGAATCTGAAGAATCAATTCGCTCTCTATACCCTAATCTATTCTAGCAATATAATTTTAGTCGAGGTAACGGTAAACCTTGCTCGTTGATCTATGTTCAATTGTTTCTGTTTATGGTCATTCATGCTTTACCTTATGTAAATATATCTTAGTTATGATTAAGTATGTTTATGTAGGAGATATCAGTACCAATAGTAACTCTGCTATGAAAGTTCCGTTTCCGTTACTTATTCGATATGTTATACTCTTATTTGAAAAATTTCGAGGACGAAATTTCTTTTAAGGGGGTAATAGTTGTAATAACCATAAATTTAAAATCATTATTCTAGAAATAAAAGAATAATAAACTAATAATTTAACGACCCTCATTAAAAGACCTAATTATTTTATTAAATTAAACTATAGGAAACCCTAATTGAGACACCCAAGTGATTCTGCACAAACCCTAAAATTTTCAGAATTTTCAGAATCAGGATTAGGGCCCCTAAAACTCAGGGGGGTATTCCCTACTTGACGATTATCCTAATAACTTGCGGACGAAGTTGAAATTTTAAAATCTGTCAACTCAGCTAGGCTAGTCCCACACGTGGCCACCCTATGCTAATTTCAAGACCCTTACGGACCGTAAGGGTTAATGCTTACGGTCCGTAAGCTAAGCCAAAATTGGGTATAAATAGCAGAACATTGGCACTCGAATTCTGGCACAAAAACGACGTTAAAATTTCAATTGTACGTCGAGTTATCGTCTGAATACTACAATTAACACACACACGATCACGAAACGCTGCTGCAATCAGGGTAATAACTCGATCGCTATTACGATTCATTGTCCGATCGATCAATATATCCAATGGATGTTTAAGTGCTGCCCACATTAGGGTTATACTTTGTCATTCGTCGTTAATTAGATGGATGTTTAAGTATCGTACTTTGTCGTTCGTCGTTAATTCGATGGATGTTTAAGTATCGCACTTTGTCGTTCGTTGTGAGAATTTGATCTCGTGAGTTATCGTAAATGCTGTATTAAGTTACTGACCTAGTTTGTGTGCATGTTATTTAAATTAGGTTAAAAGACTAATCAATAGTCTAAACTTTGCCCGTATAAATCTAAAATATTATCACAAGGTAGCTTCACTTTGGAATTATTAAGGTACGGATCCTTACCCCATTCCTTATTGCTTCGTATTCAGATTGTTATAAAACCATTAAATTACTATATCTTTCAATACTCCTCACGTCTTTGATTATCGATTCATTTGACAGTCCGTTGGATTCCTATTCTAATCATAACCTTGAATTTCACTTACATGTCATGCGATAGTATTATGTTAAGTTGTACTCATTATCGCATGTTCCAATATATGTTATATTATGAAAATATTTTGATAAGTTATAAGACTCTTTGTACTCTGATACCCTGAGTATCGCTTCTCGTGGAGTGTCCCACGAGCATGTTGTTGCGGCATCGACATCATGTGCTCCATCCGTGACGGAGAGATCAGTTCACGGCGTCCCTAGGTACAAGTGTGGTACAAAGCTACTAGGAGGCGTATGGATCGATCCTAGGATTTAAGTTAAGGAGGTGGATATCGGGTATGCCAACTCGCCATCTCGTGTGATAATTATGCAGGAGTAGCTACCTGTGTATTGTCATGTTATAAGTTTGGCTCATGGGTACATCCGTATGATATGATTATGAAATTAAGTTACTTGCATCATATCATTTTTCATCTGAATAAAGTTTCTTATAAAGCGTTACTTATAATTTGAGCCTATTATTCCGTACTGAGCATTTGGCTCATTCCGTAAAACTTTTTGTATATACAGGTCAGCAGGTTATTTCGGGCGGGGGAAAGAGAGAAGAATAAAGCCTAGGACTAAATCTGAAGATGTTAGTTAATCAAAATCGAATGTGTCCGCTTGTATATTAAACTTAAGTTTAGTAGTTGTGTGGTTGTATCCTTGTCAAATAAATAAATGGAATTATGACTTTTGTTTATGATACTGTTATTGTGACACGTCAGCCCTTCTGGGTTGGGGTGTTACACTAAGTTCCGATTTAGGATGTAGGCTTTGTTAAACCATATCACATGAGTTCCAACACTCATTTGGTTTACAAGACCTCATTCTATCCGATCTTCCGATTTAGGTGTCGATTTATTTACTAGTGATCCGATTACTAGGTACTACTTGAATTTCCTTGGTTTGTCTGAGCTTCGCTAAGTTCTTTAGATCAAGGATACCCTTCTATTCAATGCGAGTACATAGTTCCCCTATTTTACTGTTTTCAATTGTTTTGGGGTGATTCATATGTATTAAAATGATTTCGATATTTAAACGACGGTTTCAAAAACGATAAAGATGGTTTATATTAAACTAATAACGATTTCGATAATGTGAACGAACTTGTTGGTTGTAATTACATAACAAATGACATTCATTAGCATTGATCAAGCCGACCAGTATTAGGTTATGGTACCATAGGATCTGACAAATCCCGTTATCAGACTACACCCATGGTTATGTAGGTAACGACCGAATCTGTGATTGTTAACTTACCCTTTGGTGGTTTGTTTATACGAGAAGCGAAATAGTCGAGTCACGAAGGTTTGAATGTTATTAGCGAGACGACCATAAGTAGTTTCACAATTAAAACGAAAACGATTTTGGGATGAATTAAACGATTTGGAACGACTTAAACGAGATAAAACGATTTGAACGAACGATTGGTTTTGGGTAGTGATTAGATAATGGGACGGGTGTAACATCATAGAAGCATGGTAGATACGCCGCTGGTACATCTTATATATAAGTGCTTTTATCATATTACATTGCGTGTCATTATTTAGTTCACTTGGGAAACGATTTGAAACGATGTCACACAACGAGGTTTTTGAAATGATATAAACCATACGAGTTTTATTAACGAGTTTTAACGAGATGTTTTACGAATTGGTTTACTAAAACAAATGTTTTGGGGTTAAGAATCATGGCTACGAGATTTTATATACTATAACCATCTTGATTTGAGTTGGTTAAATATGTTGCAATACACTTTTCAAAACGAGTTTTGTACTTTTGACTCTTGTAGTCTAATGAGGTACTGCAACATACAAACGAGCCATGAATCCGATACTCTCACAAAACCTATGTGCTCGCCAGCATTTCTTTGCTGACTTTATTTTTACATATGTTTCAGGTGATGTTGCGTGATGATTGCTAGGAAGCATGTTCACTTAGGATCTGGTCGTGGCCTTAGTGACATAAAAACGATAGTAGACGATGTTTAATTTGTTTGTTGGGTTTTAAGACAATGTAAATTACTTAATGAATCAATAAAACGAAACTTTTAATTACCATGGTCGTTGAAACGATGATTCTATTACAACACTCCCCGACGTTTCCGCCACGGTTTGTTGTTTTACGTGGTCGGGGTGTGACATGATTGCAAGTGGGTTTACAGGTTAAAAGACGATTCACCAAGCAATCCCCCTCGCTACAAAGCTCGTCTTGTTGCCAAAGGATAATCAACAACCAACTATCGATTACCATGAGACATTCAACCCCGTGGTTAAAGCAACAACTATTCGAACCATCCTATCTCTTTCCGTAACCTAGAAGTGGTCCTTACGTCAATTGGACATAGATAATGCATTTTTGCACGATGACTTATCATAAACAATCTACATGAAATAACCCCTGGCTTTGTTGATCCAACCAAACCGAAGCATGTTTGTCTCCTTCACAAGTCCCTCTATGGGCTTAAACAAGCCCCGCAGGCCTGGTTCACTCGCCTGTCGCAAGTTCTACATCAGCTCAGGTCTTCTGGATCCAAAACAGATCCTTCTTTGTTCATTTTAAAGTCTGGTGGCACCCTTGTTTATGTCCTTGTATACGTGGACGACATCATAGTGACAGGTAACAACAACACTACAATTGACCGCATCATCAAGCATCTCAGTTCCGACTTTCCTCTCAATGACATTGGGAAACTTAGCTATTTTCTGGGAATTGAAGTCCTTCACCACAAAAATGACATTGTTCTCTCGCAAAGAAAATAGATTTCTGATGTCTTACATCGATCCGGGCTATCTAATTGTAAACTCGTGAACTCTCCTATGAGCACTTCCCATGTTTTACATCTTGATGACAGTCCCTTGCTTTCAGATGCCACCAAGTATCGTCAAATAGTTGGAGCACTACAATATGCCACCCTATCTAGACTAGACATTGCCTTTGTGGTTAATCACGTGTGTCAATTAATGCACGCCCCTATAGAAAATCACTGGTCAGTTGTTAAACACATCTTGCGATATCTAAAAGGCAGCACTGAATTGGGTCTTTTAATACGTCACAACTCAGGCTCATTCTTACAAGCCTTCACCATTGTTCATTGGAAAAATTCGGCCCAGGCCTACTCTGATTCTGATTGGGCAGGTTGTCGATTCGACCGTCGATCCATGGGAGGGTTTGCTATTTATTCGGGATCCAACCTTGTCTCCTGGTCTGCTCGCAAACAGTGAACCGTTTCAAGATCTTCAACAGAATCTGAATACAAGGCCATGGCAGATACTGTGGCAGAATTAATTTGGCTAAAGTCTCTTTTATGTGAACTAGGTGTCTCACCAAGATCACCGCCCACTCTCTGGTGTGACAACCTAGGGGCAACCTACATGTCGGCCAATCCTGTGTTTCATGCCCGCACAAAGCATATTGAAGTAGATTTTCACTTTGTTCGTGAACAAGTAGCTCAAGGTCATCTTAAGGTTCAATTCATATCTACAAGTGATCAAGTCACGGATGTGTTCACTAAACCTTTACCCTCTCAGAGATTTCTAGCTTTAAGGTCCAAGTTGTAGTTTGTACCCCGCCCTAAACTTGCGGGGGGATATTAGTCTAAGTAATTAATAGTAATTGTTATATTGGGTCTTAAATGTAACTTATCTTGCTTTATATTGCCTTGTATTCTCATTCCAAATCAATATAAACAAACATATTGGTTTCTTTTGTATGATTATGATCAGTCCGACCCGAACCAAATGCTTATCGTGTCCTTCAAGGTGGTCTAAATCTTTAGCTTTTGTCAAACTGTTACAGTTCAGAACAAATATAGACAATCTCTTCGGTTTTAAGTTTTGTTGATTATTTTGCTTCTTTTTGAAAGCATAATAAGGTTTAATAAACAATCTCAAACACCAAACTTAACAGCATAACATACTAAATATTACATGCAATCAGGCAAGAATAATTAAGCTTTAATGAGTTAAACCAAGATGTTATGTCACAACAAATTCCATCCGAACCAATCTTGACCATTACTAATGTTTGATTTGTATATTATTCTATAAGAATGCTAATATAATTTAGATAAATCATGACAAAACGACATAGTTATTTATCCTCAATAGATGCTACAATAAGACCAACAAAAGTAAACATACCTGATTAAGCTTGTAGCCACCTAACAGACTGACCAAATGAATCTTTGAAGTTGTCGAAGAACCTTTTCAGCAACATCTATTGTTTGTTGAATATCCTGATTGGTATGTGCTAAGCTTAAGCTGGTAAACCCAACCTACAACTGAGAAGGTGCAAAATAAACACCTTATTCCAACATTCTTCTATAGAATGTTGCGAATTTGGCCATATCACTCTTTTTAGAATCCATAAAAAAATCCGGCCAGTCTGAAATAAAAAAACCAAACATTTCGCTAATATATCCTCCCCTAATATCATGCTCAGCTTTCTTTCTAACATTTATAATTCCATTGACAAGTTGGTTTGTAACTTTATCCAAATGATAGCATGTCCCAGATCCCTGAAGTCGTTTAAGTGTATGAATTGTTGGGAATTTCAGATTACTGGATGATAGGAGAGGCGTGTAGTCACTCTCAGATCAAATTATTTCGGTGGTTCACCTGAATAATTTAATCGAATAAAACTCTGATTTTCGAGAAATTGAACCAGGATATGTGTGTATGCGAAAATTGTCTGAACCAGGAAAAACTGATCAAAACTTGTCTACGAATTTCTGGGTTGTGGGTGATTAACTGCCATTAGGCAGTTATCTCAAATTTAAGACATTGATTAACTGCCATTAGGCAGTTATTTCAAATTTAAGACACAACTGCCATAATTTTGATGTTTCGAAATTATTGTATTTTCCAGAAAATAAAATTTTCTGATGCAATTTTAATAAGGCAATTTTCTGATGTCTCGACCCCAGCCAGGGGCTGCCACCCCTTGGACCTTGCTCCCAGGAGCGCTGCCCCCAGACCCCCGCCAAGGGGGCGTTGCTCCCTTGGAACCCCCGTAGAGTACGGGCTCCGCCCGTACACTTTGAATTATAATAACTTAAGCAAGCGTGCACTCCCGCACCTCCTAACTTGCTTGATGTGTATTATTATTCACTTTAATCACCAAGTCAATCCCGATTACACTAAAATATCTAACATGAATACCAACTGTTATAGCTAGACTTAACGTCCCAACTTGGTACATGGGTGCTTCCACCATAAGCACCCACCAGAAGCCCGCCACCGATGATCAATCCCAAAGTGGTCAAGTCTGAATCTATGCAAAATACTCATGGGCCCACCAGAAGCCAAACGGAAATCGGTTATAACCTCATCAAATATCAAAAGGGAATTGTTTACATTAGTGATCTCAGGGAGGAAACTCAAGAACTTTGATTTGGTGTAAAAAAACCTGTGTTCCCAACCACGGGTTCGAGTATAATTGCAACAATTTCTCCTTTATGGCTATTGAATAATTCTTAATGTCGTTATGGGGTGATGTTAAGGTGTCTGAAGCGGCAGCATTTGGAACACCCGTGGAATTGGGATTGTTGGTATCACAGTTAACGGGTTCCTAGAACCAATCAGACCGAGAAAAACGATGATCACACATAAACTCTAAATCTCCACAAACATCACACCACTTCATCTTGAACCGAAAATAAACAAGAAACCGAAATATAACTAACCAAATATGAGACAGAAACTTGAATAACTTGAACTTGCAATTGTAGAGTTACAAGAAACTTGCAAACCCTTATATACTTGTTGAAAAGGTGTGTTGTGGAAGGAGACGTCGATCACCAAAGAGGCGTGTCGATTCCTTCATAACTGTATGTACGATTATCCCATACACACACGCCTTTTCAAAAATCAAGCCCATCTAAACCAAACTTAACCTAATGGACTCCAAAGTTAATGACCCAATGCTTATGGCCTTTGGCCCAAATCGAAACAAACTAACAAATAAAACATAAACAACTTAATTGTTCGACCCATAATAAACTAATAAACATAAGAACCGAGTGGCCCAATTCCAGATAACCGGAATTGCATGATTATCGTCTTCAATCCCCCTCCTAAACATGAACATCCATGATCCGCTTGCTTCCTTTAGTCTTCGTTGTTGCCGGTGACTTCAATGGTTATCACCAAGTCCGGCTCTTCTTCACTTTTGACCGCTTCTTCTTGTGCCTTCTTCAAGCTTGCTTCATTCGCACCCCCCGGTGCATTCTTGTCTTTCTTTTTCTTCATCAAGTCGAAGTACCACTCAATTAATTCTATGTAGTAAATGTAAGCAACTTTTACTACATGCGCGTCGTCCGATGCAAAATCACATTCAAATGCTACTTCGTCCCAAAGATCATCCTCAATCACCTTCTTTACTCTACCCTTGACGATTATCACTCGGTGTAGCAAGATTAAACATATTTCCCTACAATCAATCAATGTTTGTGGCATAGTGTTCTCCCTGAAAATCCCTAGGAAACATGGCATAAACCATAAAAGGATTTCCTCGAAAGTGGCACCATAAAACTTTTCATGCCCGACCAACTCTTCATGTAGCAACACCAAATCCAACGCTTCTAAACAACTTTCAACAATCATGTCATTCTCAATGACATCCTCCTCATCTTGGGAAAGGACCACCGCCCTTTGACGTAACTCTTGTCGAGATTGCAACGGATTATCCTTCAAACCCTCGTAGTAAATCATGAATCCAACTTTTTCCTTTTTCGAGTAAATGATCTCCTTTCTTTTTAGTGCCCGAAGTGCCTTCACCGTTCATCCTTCTATTTTTCTCTCTTTCCTTCTCGAATTTTTTCTCGTAATACCCCTCGACATATTCCTTGAGTTTTTCTTTATCCTTGCGATGCCCGTTTTCGACATCTAGACCCTCATAGAATTTGTCTAGATACTCCTCTTCCAATTCTACTTCCGACTTATTTTTGAAAACATCAAACCCTTTCACACGACTACCGAACATTTTCTTTAAAGCACCAGTGTCACCGGTAGTAACCGTTCAATTCTTTGAAACAATAGTTGCTCCAGGCTTAAAACATTTTTCTTGAGGCTCGGAACGTAACTAACACACTGTATGGTTTTACTTTTTCCATCCACCAGAATCTTAACTTCACCAACCCCATGAACGAATGAAAATTTGTTTTTCTTATCATTCGTCATCACACCAAAATGCCTCTTAAAACATTTGAACACATTCCTATTACCCGTCATGTGCGTCTTAAAACTTGGATCCACTACCCAAATCGAATCCCAACATCCTCTACAAGTATCACTAACCAAAAAATCATTTTCTATGGGTAACGAGCTTAGGTTAATGTACTTACTTGGACATATAGAAGCGATGTGCCCAAATTGTTTGCACATGAAACTATGAATCCCGGCATTCCTCGATCTCCCGACCAGTGCACTTTCCTTACGGAAAACTTCTTCGCAAAACCCCTTGGAACCATCTTCTTGGGAAAGTTTTTGATGGGTGATTTCCACCAACGACTGGATGGTTTCCCCTGCGTGTACTGTTTACCTTTTTCGCCGCCCTGGCCGCACTTTCCAGCGTTCATCCTAGCATCACCGAAATCGGCACCAACCGACTTCCCTTTATCCCTCAGACGATTTCCAGAGCCATCATCTCCGTTCTCGGTCTTCGCAGAACCTTTGGCTCTGATACCAATGTTGGTATCACAGTTAACCCGCTCCTAGGACCAATCAGACCGAGAAGAATGACGATCACACATAAACTTAAAAAAGGTAAATAGTACGCACAGGGGAAGCCATCCTTCATTCATGGAAATCACCAATTAACAAGTCTCCCAAGAAGTTGATCCCGAAGTCGCATGTGGTTAAAGACACCGGGTTCAGAGATGGCCTAGGAAGGAGTACAAAGATTGGAAGAACAAGACTTAAACAATTGGGGGGGGGGGGAATTGTTGGACTTTAATTGTCTAAGTCATGTTGATCAAGTTTGAAAGAGAAGATACGGGTCAGAAGTGTAATTAGTTAATAGATAAGTTTATGTTATGTTTAGATTGGGTAGTTATAAAGTAAAAGGACTAAAGAAGACAACTTGAAAGATTGTAACCTACACTTAAGGAAAAGACATGTCTCCTGGAGACACTCCCTTTGATCAACGACATTAAGGAAGGAATCAAGAGACACACCTCTTCAACAACAATCTCAGCCACATATTTAAGAGACATAATCGTTCGTGAGGAGACGCGATGGTTCAAGACGCAACCGTTCAGTATGTATAAATAGGATTAGGGTTTCAGTTTGTTTTTTTATACCTTGAAACAATCAGATTCAATTGTTCAGTTTATTAACACGATTGTGTATTAGGGTTAATCTCTCTCTTATTATTATTTGTTCGATTGTTATTTTGTTCTTGATTGATGGGTTGAATTCATGGTCTCCTGGGATCTATAGGGAAGTCCAAGAGTTGCAACACCACTTCCCGCTTTAACAAGAAATAGATCTACGTAACCATGGTAACAACCTTCAAACGTTATAATCTTTTTGTCTGTTGGTGTAAGCATGAGCCGGAGAGAGCACACCCATGCACGCTTCCATCCCAGAGTTAACAAACTTAACAATTTTTGTACTGGGTACACCAATGCACGCTAGTGTATTTTATAAAAGACATGGTGAAGAAGCTGGTTCATTTATTCATGGTTCTAGACAAGGCTGCAAGTACCTCATCATCTGTGTATTGCGGGTCTGACATAATCTATGTAGTCATTTCCATCAATGCCACACATATGAGATCCCTTGTCTGAACCACCACTGGGGAATTTACACCTCCAGGTAAAGGTGCACAAACCGGGTTTTTTTCTAATACCCAGTTCGGGTATATACCCGGGTACGTGTATGAGCGGGTTTTGACCTTTCAGGTATTGGTCAAACCCGGGTTGGGTTCCTGTAACAACTCGACTTTTCGGATCGCTACTTATCGTTGTCTTTTCTCCGTTAACGCTTGTACTCTTGGGATTCGATTACCGCAATGGGTTAAACTATGTTTTCAATGCATTTTTAAACGCATAATGCAATGCTTATTCAAAACGCAGTCAACGCATTTAAACGCTATTTTATAACGCTTATCGCTTAAACGCATTTTATCGCATGTTACATCACTTGTTTAGACTAAACTCTATCGCAACGCAAACTCAACTCAAACTCAACGCAGGCTCGAAACGCGGATTTAATTATGTTATGTGTGTTATTTGTGTGATTAATTGTTTTAATGTTATGTGGTTATCAACGCAACGCTTGTACGCTTAAACGCTCACTCGTAACTTGATTAAACGCAATGCAACGCTTAACAAAACAAAACAAAACGAAACGAAGTTGGAAAACTAACTCGCGCACACACGGCCGGTTGAATGGCCTACCGTCCGAGTGGACATCCGATCGGATGACCATCCGCTCTGATGACCATCCGTCCGGATGGCCATCCGCCTGAACGTTGCACTCTCTACCGACTAAAACCTTCACCCCACCTCTATAAATACCGCCGTACACCCTCTTTTCTCTGATTTGACACTTCCATCCGCTCACACGCTCTCAGCCACTTTCGATCGCAAATCAAGGCCATTTTGTAAGCATTTCTTCCCGAATCTTGTACGATCTTCATCTATAATCACTTCTACATCATCTTCTTCATCAAAATCACACACAAACACTAACTTTTTCTCTGAAATCACTGATTTGGACCTCTTGAAGGTGTTTTCCACTAGTTTTGCTTATGCAACTTGTTGTGGAACGTCATTTAATCAAGATCTGTTCTAGATCTAAAGGATTTCACATTTTTAAACTTAATCACAACAAGATTTCAACACTTACATCTGTTTTCAACTTTTCTTCACTTTTCTACACAAAATGGATGGAATCTGGACTCAATCAGACTCTTGACTCGTTCCTTAGTCGAAAGACGGTTTGAAAACGGATTCCTACCGAAGAGATGGACCGATTAACGGGTCAAACATGAATCTTCATCAAGAATAGCTCATTGTTCGAATGGGCTGAGACCATTCAACCGAATGAACTGGACTTGGTGTTATTCCGTTGTTTGACACGTCGTCACGCCGTCTCCGTTAACTCAAACTTTTACTTAGAAAATTTTTATAAAAAGTTTCAACCACAGATTAGCCTACTCGAATGACCATCCGTTCGAATGGCCATCCGCCCAGATGACCATCCGACTAGATGACCTGACCATAATAATTTTATTTGTTTAAAACCAACTTTGAATTTTAACGATTTACAAACAAACACAACTCATTCGAATGGCCATCCGTTCGAATGACCATCCGCTCGGATGACCATCTGTCCTGATGACCATCCGTCCGGATGACCATCCGTTCGGATGGATTATACCCATTCGTTCGGATCACCATTCGAACACTCAGTTCACTCGACACTATGAATCTTAACCGAACAGCACTTATGCTTCTGTTCTCATGCACAAGCTAACTCAACGTACACCCTTCAATCCAGTTCTGCTTGTGTTTACTTGTTAAACACACACTGTGAGTATACTCGAACCCATTTTCGTTTAATGCACTTTTGGGTGTTACATACATTCTATATCAAAACACAATACACAACGCAAACACTTTCTAAACGCTAACCGCTCTCGCATGTTATACGTGATTTGTTGAATGCTTGTACTATGCTTATATAGTGTTACACTATACCGCCTCTAGCAACGATCGTACTATAGTTTGGACTCAGCACCTGTCGTGGAAAGGGGTTGCTAGGGATCACATTACTTTACTTCATGTGTTCGTTGAACATGTGTCGCGCATACTCTACAACGCAGTCTTGTGGTTAAGTTGTAATCATTGTTTGGTAGTTACATGCTTCGCCCGTTACGTGTTACATGCTGGTTATGAGTAAACGCTTTTTATACTATTATCTATGCAAACTTGTGTACTCACCTTTACTTTATGTATTGACTTTTGTTTTCATGTATGTAGCAGGTTGATGGATTTGTTTGCTAAAATCAAGATAGGCAGTCTAGAAACTCATCTAATAGAAATCTAGGTTGTCGGACTTGTTTTGCTTTTTAGAACTCTCGGTCTGTAGTAATTATATATTGAATATTTGTTCGTTGGTATGGGACAATGAATGTTAAAAATATTGGTAATATATAGTTGTTATGGATTCTCCTGAGCAATCTGGTTCGCTTATTGTCGCGCCCCGATGATTCCGCCATCGGTTGGGGTGTGATAGATTGGTATCAGAGCCATAACTATAGGGAATTAGGTCGAGTCGTGTAGGATTGACCTAGTCTATAGTCTAAGTACCAACAAACCAGCTCCGTGCAAACCCAGTAGGGGATTTGTACGAACCTACTTTTGACCCTTTCACTCGGACTTGCAAGATACACTTTCGTACGAACTCACACATACAGCTTCATACAAAGGAGCCTTTCATAAGGCATGTAGTATTATGCGCCTTTCCTATGGCTAACACAATACACACATTTTCGAAAACACTCGCAAAACACAACGAGTGATTGTGTCGAGATTAGGTATGAAAACCAGGAACTCTCGATAAGATCACTTACTCTGCACGTATTTTTACTCTCAGCACGAGAATCTTCATCGAGTTAGGAGTGACATCCCTATCTCGATGAAATTCTCCATCTCTTTCTCGTGGTTTTACCACACCTATAGGAACGAAGTTGTTAAGTTAGGGGTGAAAACCGCATTTTAATGACCAGTTCCACTCCCTACTTTGATTTTACAAACTCTCACCAAAGTCTCAATTGTTCTGATGGCTCGAGTCACGTAGTAACTAGAAGGATGAGTGTCGTTCGCCGTATTTCGGTGAGAGCAGAGTCTATTTGGCCAAAGCGTGTACTCGAACTCGTTGGGAATAATCGAATCACTTTGGGTAGTCGATGTCTAACACCCAGGACACTCTATTTTCGATTCAAGCCAGCAATCGCCGATTTTACGCGTTATCGATTGTATTTGTTTATATTTTTATATGTTTCGATTTTGGAGAATTTACGCTTTCCACTCATCGCTTTACAAAACGCGCACAACTCGCACAGCTTCCGTAATCTCAAACGCTAACTAATCGCAAACCAAACTAAGAACTCTCACACGCTATACTACTCACTATCTCTCGCAACTTTCGCACGCACTACACCCAATCTAGAGATAGGATTTTGTTTTGAAAGGTGAATACGTACAAAAAATATGTAGGTGAATACGTGCAAAATATGTGCTTACGTGGATTATGTGCTCCTCTGTGCTTATGTGCCTATGTGTATACGTGCCTATGTGGTTTATGTACCTACGTGACTATGTGCTTATGTGCCCGACGTGTTACTGAGCTTTATGGGAAGAATAGTAATAATAAATATGGTGTATGAAACGCAAACTCTTAACTAAAACCCGATATAATCGAATCTCGTCTAATTTATACGACGACGTCTGCTGTAGAATCTGCACTCGACAATGTCGTCATTTGGATCGCATACTCACCGTGCTGCTCGAAGAAACCACGCTAACAAGCGTATTGTGTCACTTGTGGCCAAGGAAATGGCTAAAGTCATACCTCAGATTGTCAGTGAGACCAACGAGGTCAGCAGCAAGTCATCTGTTGAATCAAAGAGTTACTCTCCAAAAGCGCCTTTTAGTTTTAAGTAACTCAAGGCCTGCGGTCCTGCAAACTTCACTGGCGAAGATGGACCCAGTGCTATGTTCCAATGATTCAACTCTATCGTAGTCACCTTCAGGCAAAGCGGATGCCCAGAAAATCTGCGTACTGTGAATGCTACTGGAGTCTTTCAGTCCAGGGCTCTGTATTGGTGGACTGCTGAGCGCAATAGCCATGACAATGATGTAGCTTATGGCCTTTCATGGGAAGAGCTCAGGGAGCTTATGATGAAGGAGTTATGTCCTCCTCATGAGGTTCAAAAGCTAGAGAATGGGTTCTGTCATATCAAGCAGGAAGGAGGTGACAACGCTGGTCTCACCGCTCGGTTCAAGTAGCTGAGTATTATATGTCCCAGTCAGGTAGCCACGCCTGATATAACAATCAAGAAGTACATTCGAGCTCTCCCCGATTGTGTAGCCGATTTCGTTCAAGCAGCAAGACCTGCTACAATTGAGGAAACTTATCAGCTAGCAGCCGAGATCAACGACAAACGAGTCTTGGCTGGAGCTTTCAAAACCTCAACCAAGAGTCTCAATCAAGCAACCGCAACTCCCGCTATCGACAATGCAGCATCTCAAGTTTCAATGTCTACATGTCAGAACCGTAAGCGAAAAGGCAACAACAACAAGAACTACGGCACTACTGCCGCTCTGCTCAACGCCGTCCCCATACAGCCCAACAACCAGAACCGCCAAGCTACTGTTACGAACGTACCGCCTGCAAAGCGTGCGTACACTGGTGTTCATCCTTTGTGCCCTAACTGCATCTACCATCACCCAACAGGGGTGAATTGTCGTTTCTGTGCAAACTGCAACATCCATGGGCATTTTACAGCTCACTGCCGTTCAAGCCCATGCCAGCAAGCTGCTCAAGCTCCTCCAGCACCACCAGCTCAACCTCTTGCTATTCACGGTAACCAAGAAACTACTGCGCCCGCTGTGCATGCACGAGCTTGCTACTCTTGTTGTGACCCGAATCATTTTGCTAATGTCTTCCCTCTTCGCGTTCTGAAACAAGAACCGCATCAACATCCACCGCAGCAACAGCAACCACAGCAGCCGCAACCTTAGCAGCAGCAGCAACCACAACAAGCAGCCCGCGGAAAAACTTTTAACATTAACGTTCGCCAGGCTCAGACTGACAACAACGTTGTCAATGGTACGTTCCTTGTTAACGGTATTTATGCTTCGTGTTTATTTGATACTGGAGCTGATAACTGTTTTGTGTCGTTTGAATTCGAAAAGCTCCTAAAACATAAACGTGCTAATCTCCCGACAACCTTCGATGTAGAAATTGCCACTGGAAGAACCGTCACCATCAGTTCCATTCTCCGTGATTGTACTCTCGAGCTCAACAATCACGTTTTCCCAATCGATCTCATTCCTATGCAACTTGGTAGTTTCGATGTCATAGTAGGCATGGATTTTCTTCATGAAAATCGTGCTGAAATTGTTTGCTATGAAAAGATGATTCGTTTCTCTCTTTCAAACGCTGACCAACTCTGTGTTTATGGAGAAGTATCCTCAAAAGAACTAAAATTGATGTCGTGTATTAAAGTAAGCAAGTATCTCCGCAAGGAATACTTGGCTTTCTTAGCCCACATTGTAGTAGCGGAGGAGGAAAAGAAGCCGATGGAAAAGGTACTTGTGGTTCATGATTTTCCTAATGTCTTTCCTGATGATTTACCCGGTCTACCCCTAACTTGTGATATCGATTTCCGTATCGACCTTATTCTTGGAGCTAATCTTGTTGCTAAAGCTCCTTATCGCCTTGCACCGTCCGAAATGCGTAAACTTTCTAGTCAACTACATGAGTTACTTGATAAAGGCTTCATACGCCCTAGCACATTGCCATGTGGTGCACCTGTCCTTTTCGTGAAAAAGAAGGATGGATCGTTCCGAATGTGCATTGATTATAGGGAACTCAACAAGCTTACTATCAAGAATAGCTATCCTCTACCTCGAATCGATGACTTATTTAATCAACTGCAAGGCGCTACATGTTTCTCTAAGATCAATTTATGCTCTCGTTATCATCAACTGCGAATTCAGGAACATGATATCCCTAAAACCGCTTTTCGTACCCGTTATAGCCATTACGAATTCGTGGTCATGCCTTTTGGTCTCACCAACGCACCCGCGGTCTTCATGGATTTAATGAACCGTGTGTGTAAACCCTTTCTTGATCGCTTCGTTATTGTGTTTATCGATGATATCCTTATCTATTCAAAGTCGAGACCGAACACGCACAGCATCTCCGTTTAGTTCTTGAGCTTCTCCAAGGAAATCGCCTCTACGCCAAGTTCTCCAAGTGCGAATTTTGGCTCAAGGAGGTTCAATTCCTCGGTCACATCATCAACAATCAAGGTATTCACGTCGATCCCATGAAGATTGAAGCAGTTAAGTGTTGGATTACACCAAAAACCTCGTCCGAAGTTCGTTCTTTTCTCGGATTGGTAGGTTATTACTGTCGATTTATCGCTGATTTCTCTAAAATCGTCGTTCCTCTCACCTCTCTAACGCATAAAGACAAGCCTTTTGTTTGGGGAACGAACAAGAGGATGCCTTTCAAACTCTCAAGCGTATGCTTTGCAACGCTCCCGTACTCGCGCTACCCGATGGAAACGACGACTTGGTTGTTTATTGCGATGCCTCTAACCAAGGTCTTGGTTGTGTTCTTATGCAACGAGACAAGGTTATCGCGTACGCGTCTCACCAACTCAAGGTCCACGAGTAGAACTACACAACCCACGATCTCGAACTCGGTGCAGTTTTTTTTGCGTTGAAGATTTGGCGACACTACCTTTATGGTACTAAGTGTACGGTCTTCACCGACCATAAGAGCCTGCAACACATCTTGAACCAGAAAGAACTGAACATGCGCCAACGCAGATGGGTTGAACTTCTTAACGACTACGATTGTGAGATACGCTGCCACCCAGGCAAGGCAAACGTCGTTGCTGACGCTCTTAGCCGATGAAGCTATCTACTTAGTGTTCGAAATGTTCAAGCCCAACACAACCTCGAAGCCCTCATTCACGACGCTCAACACGCCTGTTTTCTCGAAAACACTTTGAAGGAAGAAAGAATACTTGGAACCGAAAATCAACTAGTGAGTAAACCGAATGGTATTTTTCACTATCTCAACCGCATTTAGATTCCCAGTCGCAATAATCTCTGAGAGATAATGCTGACTGAAGCCCACAAATCCCGATATTCAATTCACCTCGATGCCGACAGAATGTAACAGGACCTTCGCTCTAGGTATTGGTCGGCAGGAATGAAAAAGGATATCGCTCTCTATGTTTCGCAGTGCCTAACTTGCTCGAAAGTTAAGGCCGAACACCAACGACCGTTTAGCTTACTCGAACAACCCGAGATCCCGATGTGGAAATGGGAGAGTATAGCTATGGACTTCATTACGAAACTCCCTCGCACGCCATCAGGTCACGATAGCATTTGGGTTATCTTTGATCGTCTTACGAAATCCGCACACTTTTTACAGATACAAGAAGACTACAAGGTCGAACGATTAGCTCGAATCTATACCGACGAAGTTATTTGTCGACATGGGACACCTCGTGACATCATCTCTCACCGCGATGGTCGATTTACCTCACGTCTCTGGGAGACATTCCAATCCACTCTCGGTACGACTCTTAATCTCAGTACCGCATTTCATCCACAGACTGACGGTCAGACTGAACGCACGATCCGCGGCCTTGAAGACATGCTTCGCTCGTGCGTTATAGATTTTGGTGGTAATTGGGATTCGCATTTACCTTTAGTAGAATTCTCGTACAACAACAGTTATCAAGCTAGTATTCAAATGGCGCCTTTCGAGGCATTATATGGTAGACAATGTCGATCGCCTATTGTATGGCACGAGATCGGAGACACTCAAATCATCGGTCCTGAGTTATTACAAGAAACGACTGACAAGATCCTCCAGATACGAGACAATCTCTTGAAAGCTCGGAGTCATCAAAAGAGTTACGCCGATAAACGCCGCAAGCCCCTTGAGTTTGAAGTTGGTGATCACGTACTCCTAAAGGTTTCACCTTGGAAGGAGGTGATCCGATTTGGCAAGAAAAGAAAGGTAGCGCCACGATACGTGGGTCCCTTTAAGATTCTGGAAAGAATTGGCAAAGTGGGCTACTGACTCGAATTACCGGAGGAACTCAACAACGTACATCCGACTTTCCACGTCTCAAACCTCAAGAAGTGCCTAGCTGACAAAAATCTTCACGTACCACTTGAAGATTTGCAAGTAAACGAAACTCTACACTTTGTGGAAAAGCCAGTAGAAATCATGGATCGAGAGACCAAGAAACTCCGACGCTCTGGCATTCCTATAGTGAAGGTTCTCTCGGAAGGCAAACGCGATGCTGAGTTCACTTGGGAACTCGAAAGTGATATGAAAGCTAAATATCCACAACTCTTTGTTACCCCTGCTCCTTAATTTCGGGACGAAATTTCCTAAAGTAGGGGAGGCTGTAACAAGTAGACTTTTCGGATCGCTACTTATCGTTGTCTTTTCTCCGTTAACGCTTGTACTCTTGGGATTCGCTTACCGCAATGGGTTAAACTATATTTTCAAAACATTTTTAAACGCATAATGCAACACTTATTCAAAAAACAGTCATCGAATTTAAACGCTATTCTATAACGCTTATCACTTAAACACATTTTATCTCATGTTACATCATTTGTTTAGACTAAACGCTATCGCAACGCAAACTCAACTCAAACTCAACGCAAACTCAATGCAGACTTGAAACGCGGATTTAATTATGTTATATGTGTTATTTGTGTAATTAATTGTTTAAATGCTATGTGGTTATCAACGCAACACTTATACGCTTAAACGCTCACTCGCAACTCGATTAAACGCAACGCAACGCTTAACAAACGAAACGAAGTTGAAAAACTAACTCGCGCACACACAGCCGGTCGAATGGCCTACCGTCCGAATGGACATCCTACCGGATGACCATCCGTCCGGATGGCCATCCGCCTGAACGCTGCACTCTCCACCGACTTAAACCTTCGCCCCACCTCTATAAATACCGCCGTACGCCCTTTCTTCTCTGATTTGACACTTCCATCCGCTCACACGCTCTCAGTCACTTTTGATCGCGAATTAAGGCCATTTTATAAGCATTTCTTCCCGAATCTTGTACAATCTTTATCTCTAATCACTTCTACCATCTTCTTCATCAAAATCACACACAAACACTAACTTTTTCTCTGAAATCCCTGATTTGGACCTCTTGAAGGTGTTTTCCACTCGTTTTGCTTATGAAACTTGTTGTGGAACATCATTTAATCAAGATCTGTTCTAGATCTACAGGATTTCACACTTTTTAAACTTAATCACAACAAGATTTCAACACTTTCACATCTGTTTTCAACTTTTCATCACTTTTCTACACAAAATTGATGGAATCTGGACTCAATCAGACTCTCGACTCGTTCCTTAGTCGATAGCTGGCTTGAAAACGGATTCCTACCGAAGAGATGGACCGATTAACGGGTCAAACATGAATCTTCATCAAGAACAGCTCGTTGTTCGAATGGGCTGAGACCATTCGACCGAATGAACTGGATTTGGTGTTATTCCGTTGTTTGACACGTCGTCACGCCATCTCCGTTAACTCAAACTTTTACTTAGAAAAATTTTATAAAAAGTTTCAACCACAGATCAGCCTACTCGAAAGGCCATCCGTTCGAATGGCCATCCGTCCGGATGAACATCCGACCAGATGACCTGACCCTTATAATTTTCTTTGTTTAAAACAAACTTCGTATTTTTAACGATTTACAAACAAACACAACTCATTCGAATGGCCATCCGTTCGAATGGCCATCCGTCCAGATGACCATCCGTTCGGATGGATTATACCGATTCCTCCGGATCACCATTCGAACACTTAGTCCACTAGACACTCTGAATCTCACCGATTCCTTCGGATCACCAATTCCGCTTGTGTTTACTTGTTAAATACACACTGTGAGTATACTCTAACCCATTTTCATTTAATGCACTTTTGGGTGTTAAATACGTTCTATATCAAAACATAACACACAACGCAAACACTTTCTAAATGCTAACCGCTCCCGCATGCTATACATGATTTGTTGAATGCTTGTACTATGCTTATACAGTGTTACACTATACCGCCTCTAGCAACGATAGTACTATAGTTTGGACTCAGCACCTGTTGTGGACAGGGGTTGCTAGGGATCACATTACTTTACTTCACGTGTCCGTAGAACATGTGCCACGCATACTCTACAACGTAGTCTCGTGGTTAAGTTGTAATCATTGTTTGGTAGTTACATGTTTTGCCCGTTACTTACATGCTGGTTATGCGTAAACGCTTTTTATACTATTATCTATGCAAACTTGTGTACTCACCTTTATTTATGTATTGACTTTTATTTTAGTGTATGTGGCAGGTTGATGGATTTGTTTGCTGAAATCAAGATAGGCAGTCTAGAAACTCATCTAATAGAAATCTAGGTTGTCGGACTTGTTTTGCTTTTGAGAACTCTCGGTCTGTAATAATTATATGTTGAATATTTGTTCGTTGGTATGGAACAATGAATGTTAAAAATATTGGTAATATATAGTTGTTATGGATTCTTCTGAGCAATCTGGTTCGCCTAGTGTCGCGCCCTGATGGTTCCGCCATCGGTTGGGGTGTGACAGTTCCGGTCCGGGTTTTGGTCAGAAAATTTATACCCTATGTATTCGGGTTCAGGGAGGGTTCGGGTTTGGCTTTTCAATACCCGGGTATTAGAATACCCTATTTCCGGGTTCGGGTATTGGTCGTGTATGGTTCAGGTTCGGGTATAGATCGGGTTTTTCGATTCATTTTATTGGCATAAAACATAGAAATATAATGGAATCCTTTATATTCACATATTGTATGTGATGTGCGTGAATTATATATATTTTTAATTGAGTTTTTCTTCACACAAATTTAGTTTGAAAAATGTTTTTTCACCTAGGAACTAACTACACACACAAAAGGGCAAGTGTACCCGTCGGGTGGTAATATAGCTGATCGGAAAGAACCGGATATCAATCCGTGGATGTGGTGTCTCGATCCTAAACTTTTGCTACTTTAAAGCCTTTTCAATTGATGGGTTGATTTTGTTTCTAATTTATCATGCAACAATAAGAAACTACTAACTAATCTAAGGAAGAACAAATTCTAAAAGAGGTTGCCTAAACTAAGTATCCACTAATAAACATGTGACAACAAAGGGAAAAGACTAGTGATGATGCAAGCTCTAAATTCAACTAAGTCCCCAATCAAGGCTTCCTAGTCTTATAATTCTTAGGAAAACTTAAAATGAATTAACATTCTAATCACCTAAAATTTATTCTTTTAAGTTCACTTGCTAAGTTGATGTTAATCTTTAATCATGAGTTATTTGTTTGTCAAAACTCCTAACTCTACAAATTAGGGAAAACTACTATGAACAACACACTAATCACCCTAACTTGGTTTCAAGTAAGTGGCACTATCATCATGTTCTTGATATGAACCACAAGCATGGTCATGCTAGATAACAACCTTGGCCTAAATCATCAAACTAACATGAACACAAACTATAGAATTCATATAAACATACTTTTGATCTTTCCAAATCTAGATGCAAGAATCCATACACATGTTCAAATCATCATTCATATCATATTAGCAATTACCATTCCTAGTTTCATGCTATGAATCATACTAACAAGTTAACAAGATTCAATAATCATAATCTTTACATGGGCTTTCCAAAACAACATGTAAATACTTGTGACCAAACATTCAAGAACAAGGACTTTAAACATGCACATGAACTCCAAGAACAAGATTAAATGTCACTATGAAGAATAACAAAAACAATCACCACATCTACTTCCATGTTATCACATATTCATTAGCTTCAACATAGTGTAGACAACACAAATGTTTAGCCAATTAGGCTCATGAATACCAAATCAAGTGCAAGAAAGCATAAATTGTTCATAATGTAACTAGTAAGCTAACCAAGTTAAAGACAAGATTAAATGATGTTTGAGTAGAGCTTCAAGTGATTAAGTCTTCTTCAAGGCTCCCTCTTGGCTCCAACAAGCTTCCAAGACCAGATTCTTGAGAGAAAACTTCACCAAAATGCTCCAACTCCCTTGCAAATGAGCTAGAAACTCGTATTTAAACTGCTGGACGTTTGGCACTACCATTCCACCTTTTGGCACGGTCGAGCATGGCAAGTGTCAGAGTTACTTTTCGTCTGTCGATCTTGTTTGCTACCATTTATGAAAAAATCCCGCTCAAATGTTTCTGAGGTGGCACGACCGTGCCAGACCATGGCGTCGTGTGTGTCGGTGAACACTCGATAATGACTGGTGCGATCTCGGAAATGAGCTTATCAGAAGTTGTTTTTGACCTGGCACGGTTGTGCGTGTGGCTGGCACTGTCGTGCAGTCGCTGATCTACGATGGTTGTGCTTGCTGACTGATAGTGCTTGCGAGAGTGCCGACGTCGGGAGGCTTGGCACGGTCGTGCGCCTGGTTGGCACGGTAGTGCCATATCTGGCAGTTTGCTGGAATGCTTCATTTTAGCTCCATTTTGCTCCAAAAGCCTCTGTTTCAACACCGGGCCGAAGGCCGGACCTGTATTTTCACAAACAACTCAAATGAGTACCAAAATCAATGAAAATACAAAGAGTTTTCGCATAAACGGGGCATATTTGACGTTTAAAAGATGTATAAATTCTTATACATCAGTATGCCTTGAAATTTGCCAAAAAAAGTCTCTAACAAGCTCTAACGTTCAAAAATAGTTGTTGTACACAATGGATCCGGGTATTACGAAAACCCGGGTACAAACCGGGTACGAAAAAAACCCGAGTTCGGGTATTGAACAAAATATGCATGTCGGATCCCTACTGTATGGGTAGGTTCGGGTTTAAAAAACCCGGTTTTTCTAATACCAGGGTCTGAGTTTTTTTTCGGGTTCGAGTCCGGGTTTGGGTTTTTTGTGCACCTCTACTTTCAGGTATCAACTTCTGATAAGAGAAAACAAATGTATGTATATGTTTTCACTCAATAATCTCAAAGAGTATTCATGGCATTATAACCAGCAAAAATGATTTTAACAAATATCATACATGCCTATAGTGTACTATACCTATTAACAGAAAAAATACAAATTAAACCCTTTTGTTATTAACTCAAAAACAACTGTCAACAACATCAACCATAATCGAAACCAAAGAGTGGAACCGTACCGACAGAGCACCCATTTTGAAAATATAGGCTACGTAGCCTAGATGTAACTTCATCAACGATAGATATAACCGGTAAAACTAAAATCACACTATCCAAAGTCTTAATTATCCCAGTCCTCTCAATTTCATGTTTAATCTTGTCAAATGGTATGAATATTCAACACAACATAAAGAACAACACAGAACAAAAAGAGAAGCAACAAAAAATGGGGACGAAAATCTTATTGATTAATCAAAACCAGAAACACCCCCCAAACCCTAGATCTCACAATATGTGAGATCTGAAATCATAAAAGTACAATACAGAAATACCTAGATGATCATCGACTGATGATCATCAACACATGAAGATCAAACTCTCAAAACAGTACAGAGTTTTACACTGAACAATCTTCAACAATACAGAAACAAAATGAACAAACCCTAATATCACCAGAAAACCAGAGAGAGAAACATGAGAGTGAAAATTGGGGGAACTGAACAACTGCGCAAACCTTTCTCCTTTTATATGTCCAGACTTTAACATTTACACTTTAGCCCAAATCTATGCAAGGCGATGACCGCGATCCCTCAAACATTACATACAACCCCCTTGAACTTTAACAACCTGTCACACTTAATCCACACCATTACGACCATAATAACAAAACGTAACAACTTGTCAAAAAACATAAGTCCAGTTATAATTAGCCCAACAATGTATAATAAGCCAAGCCCACTAATGTTTAATTGTTACCAACCCATCATTGAGCAGCCCAATAAATAAAACATTTGAATTAATTCTCTTCTTTTAACATTCCCCCTTCATTCATATGTTTAAACATATTAACCAGTCCCAATTTGTCACAAAATACTTCGAGTTGTGACACTGAAAGCCCTTTAGTAAACACATCTGCAAGTTGACATTCTGTGTCAACTTTCTCAGGATGTATTATACCATAGGCAACTTTTTCTCTCAAAAAATGTAAATCCAATTCAAAATGCTTTATTCTTTCATGAAATACTGGATTTGAAGCTATAGACAAAGCTGCTTTGCTATCACAAAATGAATTTACAGGTAAACTAACATCAACTTTAAGCTCTTTTAACAAATGCATAATCCACATTATTTCACAAGTAGCCGAGCACATGGCTCTGTACTTTGCTTTAGCAGTTGGCCTCAATACTACACTTTGTTTTTTACTCTTCCACGCAACCAAAGAAGAGCCTAAACATATGCAAAAACTAGTTACAGACTTTCGAGTTATTAAACATTTACCCCAGTCAGAATCAACATAACCCAACAACTCTAAGACATTTTCAGATTTAAACTTTAACCCTTTACCAGGACAAGACTTCAAGTATCTTAACAACCTTAGAGCAACTTGTAAATGTGACTCAGTTGCACTATGCATAAATTGACTCAGAAACTGAAGGACATATGATATATCAGGTCTGGTCAAAGAAAGATATATTAACTTTCCTATTAACTTCTGAAAACTAGTGACATCCTTTAACAACACTGAATTTTTCTCAGTTTTAGATGACGCTATATAGCTTTGTTCAATTGGAGTTGAAACTGGTTTACACCCTAACAACCCAAATTCATTTAATAACTCCAAACAGTGTTTTCTTTGATTCAAACAAACATCATTTTTATCATACAAAACCTCTATCCCAAGAAAATACTTTAGCTTACCTAAGTCTTTTATCTTAAAACTAACACTTAACAGTTTTTTAACTTTATTTATTTCATTAACATTATTTCCATTTAAGACAATATCATCTACATACTCAAGTAAAACAACAAACACGGAACCTTTGCACAAAATAAACAAAGAATGATCACATAGGCTTTGCTTAACACCAATTTTTTTTTCTAAAACCTTGGTCAATTTTTCATTCCATTTACGAGGTGCTTGTTTAAGTCCATATAAGGACCTAACAAGCTTGCAAACCTTTGTTTCATTCTTTGAATAACAACCTAGAGGCAACGACATATACACATCCTCAGACAATGAACCATACAAAAATGCATTATTAATATCAAGTTGAAACATAGGCCACTTATTTTTCACAGCAAGACAAATAACACACCTTATTATTACCATTTTAACAACGCGAGAGAAGGTTTCACTAAAATCTATGCCTTCTCTTTGATTGTAGCCTTTGGCTACTAATATTGCTTTAAAACGTTCAATTTCACCATTAGCTTTATATTTGACCTTATACACCCATTTGCACCCAATAGGTTTTCTATTGGGTGGCAAATCAACTAAAACCCATGTGTTGTTTTTGAATAAGGCCTCCATTTCAGAATTCATAGCCTCAACCCACCTAATATCTTCGGCAACCTCACTATAATTAATTAGTTCTACAACTTTATTCAAAGAACTAACAAAACAATAATTCTCAGTAGACAAAGAAGAGTAATTAACCACCCAATCTATACCATATTTAACCTTACCATCAAGCACAAAACCATCCAACCTTTTTGGCATAGAAACACTTCTAGAAGATCGTCTAACATTTTGTGTACCCTCAGATAGGCTGGTGTCTACATTTAAACCTAAAGTGTCCTCTGCCCCTCCATTGTTACCCTGACCAGTACTGCTCTCCTGTCCTAACTGTTGACCATGATCAACACCAGGATCAGGGGCTGATGTAGAGGGTGACAATGGCTGCTGATCACCACTAATAGGATTATTAGCACCATTTGTACCATCTTCATCATCAGGTATGTTAGGAACTTCAGATGCCTAATTTTCAAAATAATTAATATAATCTAAATTTTTTTCACAAACAGTTTTTTGACTATCAAAAGATTTAACCTTAAAAGGGTACACATTTTCATAAAATTTTACATCTCTAGAAAAGAATATATTTTTACTGTCTAAAGTCCACAACTTATACCTTTTTTTTTACATTTGAATAGCCAAGAAAAACACACTTGTCTGCATGAGACGCAAACTTATCAGATTCAGTTAGAATTGTACTAAAACACAAACATCCAAAGTTCCTTAAGTGAGATAAAGAGGGACTAAAGCCAAACATCATTTCAAAAGGACTCATACCATTCAACACACTAGAGGGTAACCTGTTAATTAAATACACAATAGTTAGCACACAACCAGACCAGAATCTTAAAGGCAGACCACCCTAAAACATCAGGGCCCTAGCTGTGTTTAGAAGATGCCTATGTTTCCTCTCCACCACACCATTCTGTTGTGGTGTATAGGAACAAGAAGTTTGATGTAAAATACCCTTAGACTTACAAAACATGTTCATTTGGTTGTTAACAAATTATGTCACATTATCACTTCTAAAAACCTTAAGTTTTGTTTAATAGAAAATAACACCACACAGACCTAGAGTAATCATCTACAATAGTTAGAAAGTATTTAAAACCATCATAACTTGCTATTTTATATGGACCCCATAAGTCTAAATGTATTAAGTCACCAACAAACTTTGACTTGTCTTCACTCAAAGGAAATGGGACCCTAACTTGTTTTGCCCTATGACACACATCACAAGGACCATGATCACTTGAATTTATATTAAGACTTTGTTTCAACACAGCTAAGACCTGATCTGAAGGGTGTCCTAACCTACTATGCCAAATACAAGACTTCACAGAACTATTAAAACAAAGATTCATAGAATTACCATTACTACCTACAAAATATAAACGACTATCCTGTCTACCAATCACTAGGACTTTCCTTGATTTGGAATCATGTAATGCACAATTATTTTCATTAAAAATCACAGAAATTTGATTATCCTTAGCAAATCTATGAACTGACAGAAGATTTACATTATATCCTAGAACATAAAAGACATCTTGTAAAACCACCCCATTTATCAATTTTATATTACCAATTTTCATAACTTTAACACTAGTTCCATTGGGGTGACTAACTTTAAGATCAAATTCTGAGACATCAATTACATTAAACATTTCTTTATCATCATTAACCATATGTTGATTAGCCCCAGAATCTATAACACACATAATACTACTATTAAACTTAACATAACTAGAAAAACTAACAAAGTTATTGACACAAACAGACTCACCTCCCATATTTGAACATTGTGGTTCAGTTCCACTTTTTTCATCAACTAAACTCAACAACTTTGTTATCTGCTCAGATGTAAAAGGCAAACCAGAATTTCTAACAGAAGTAGAAGAACCAACAGTAGTGTTATTATACTTATTATTATTAAAATTGTTTCTAAAAGATTGATTATTATTATTATTATTACTATTATTATTATTATTATTATTATTGTTAGTTCTTCTCTTAAATCTAGGTTGACACCCTATAACTTCAAAACACCTATCAATAGTGTGTCCTATCATATTACAATGTGTGCACTTCAAGTTTGGGTTAGGTCCTCTAGACACTCTTCTTTTAGGATCAAAACTGTTTTGATTAGACTTAGTAACAAAAGACACACTCTGCCCTTATGAATTAGCACTAGACAACCTATGTGACTCTTCTCTAGAAACAATAGAGAATGTCACTTTAAGAGAATGAAATGGTTCTTTTGTTAACAGATTTGTTCTTACTAGTTGGTAAACATCATTAAGCCCCATAAGAAACTGCATTAATTTTATTAATGTCAAAAAATCATTGTAGTCCTTGGTAGCTTGATAAGAACATGAAGGCAGATGCAACATAGCATCAAACTGCTTCCAGATTGCTGTCAATCTATTATAATAGTCTGCCACAGAACTACCATTTTGTGAAATATTATTGATTTTCTTATACAAGTCGTATACAACAGAACCATCTACCTTATAAAAGGACTCCTTGAGATTCTTCCAGACCTTAGAAGCCAACTTAGAAAAGACTTGACCAAGAAACAATTGTTCAGATATAGAGTTTAACAACCAAGTAAGCACAACTGAGTTACACCTATCCCATTGGGCAGACAAGACATCATCATCCTCAGGTTTCTCACATTTACCATCTATAAAACCCTATTTATTTTTAGATTCTAGTGCAAGCTTCATTGAACTAGCCCAAACAGTATAGTTTTCTGTACCTTTAAGTTTTATACTAACAATGTAACGCCTCGCTTTTCGCAGCTTTCCGTTTTTAGAAAGATTGTATCGTAATTCTAATTTTGGAAACGCATTTCCTTTGTAATCGTATTTCGTTTCAAACCATTGTAAATCCGAGATTTCGATCATAATAAAATTAATCTTTTGTGTGAAATATACATTGTTTATACATGTTTAAACATTGCCACATACATTCGTTTGATGCATGATTCATAAATCTCAGAAACGTAAGTTTAACTCATAAACAATTATCGTATATTTGTAATCCTTGAATTTTCCATACATTCCAACGCTTGATTATCCAATTACAAGACAAAGTTATATGTTTTTCACTTGATTATACCTAACTATAAACCATACATACTTCTTCCATTTGATGTGTTATACACACCTAATTTATCACACTTTTTGCTTAATTAGAACATGTTATTTATATATTTTGGACCTTGTTACAAGTTAGATACTTAACAAACATCAAGTAACACATTAAAGCTCACCAAATACCAACCTAGATGTTACAAAAAAAAAAAAAAAACAATATGGCTGTTAACAGCCTGCGATCGGACCAGCAAGCAGCCATAAAGTCTTTTTTTTTGTTAGTTTAACTCACAACTACTCCTAATTAATACTCAACCACCTTAACCCTAAATCCCCAACTATAAATACCCACTTTCCTAACCATTTAACCACTTTAAAACCCTCAAAACACTCCCAAACTCAGCTTCATTTCAGCAGATTGTAACAGAAAATTCCAGCCATTAAAAGTGAGTTTTAACTCACTTCTTCTTCTATTTCTTTCTTGTTCTTTCTTCTAAAACACTTGGATAACCTCTAGGAAGGTTTTCACAAGTTTGCTTGGGCAAACTAAGGTGAAACCTCACCATTTTTGAGGTTCAAAGTGCACTAAACTTTCTGCTTGTTTTTATCTTTTTGAATCTTCATGTTTTTTTTATAGAAACTGGGTGGAATCTTGTTCCCACCAAGCTCACAACTTAGTCAATGGTTGTGGTTTGTGTTAGGGTAATTTCCATCAAATTATTGGGTTCAAACACCCATTTAAATTATGTTTATACATGGTTAATCAATGATGAAAACAAGCACAAGTCATCATCTTCCATTTGATGAACTTGTGACTTGTGAAGTGTGAACATATGGAAGCTTTGGCTTTCCAAACTAAGTTCCATTCATTCATTTGAACCTTGTATATCAACACTCTTGTGACTTAGAGAATACTTGGTCATTTGAGCTTATGGTAGATAGGTTTATTTCCTTGTTATTCATGACCCTCCGAATCATCATTTTGATGGTTTGTGTAGTGGTGAATCCTTATTATTCATGACCCTCCAAATCATCCTTGTGATGATTTGTGTAGTGGTGAATCCTTGACATTCATAACCCTCCGAATCATCATTTTGATGGTTTGTGAAGTGGTGAATCTACAAAGAGGTTAAACCTCCATGCTTGACATATATGATATTCTTTATTGGACTTAGTTTAGGTTATTATTATTACAATTATATAAGTATATAAACTATATAAAACACGGCTGAGTTTGTGATAATCAAGTTATGATTATTCGTCATAAACCTAGGCTAATATATCTAAGATTCTAAGTTACTTGTTATGATTCCAATGGGTAATTTGGGACCCATGAACCACTTGATATGGTGTCATAAACGAGCTCTTAGAACCAGATATTACTTTGGTATACATCCTTTTGATACTTTAAAATCTAAATCCCGAATCTTACCACTTCCTAAACATCATGTAACCTTACCTTAAATCCCTACTCTCCAACAACTTGTCACTCTCGGATAATCAGAAAGCATGTGCAATGTTGTGAATATACTTGACCCATTTTACCGTTTTAACACTTTTTGGGTGTAACATGTTTATACATACAAAACACACTTAACATACTTTTGTGCAATCATACATACAAACAGTCCAATACATGTTTACTGTTATGTTATGATTGATTCGTGTTCTATGGGTTAGTTCATTTTGTGATAAACTTGTCATTAACTTCGTATGAGCCTACCCTTAACATGTAAAGCGCTATAGGAGTAATGCATCGCCTGTGAACGTTGGGTTATGTTAAGAGCTTATTTGCGTGAACTTTGGTTTGACCTGTTATTCACATGTCGGATTATATGTTAATCTTGATAACTAGGTTTGCCATATAGATTGTTCATTATTCTTATTCATTTTATACTTATATGCTAGTACATCAAACTTGTATACTCGCCAATACTTTTGTATTGAACTATACTTTAAAACATGTTGTAGGTTTATGATAGTGTTGACGATGCATGGACCTTAGTAGGATGCCTAGAAACGCATTTTGAACTTTATTACTTGTTGTATAGTACTTCATTGTTTCAACTTGTTGTATTTCCATTTCAAATGATGAATTTGATCCTTTTAGCAATGAAATGAAATTTATCATTTAATACTTGTCACAATTTTAGCGTTATGTGTAATGAGCAATTTATTTCGTCTCAATCCAATGTTTCCGCCATCGGTTGGGGTGTGACAAACAATGGTCAATGCACTAGAATCATTAGGATGCAAGTAAAGAGGGGACCCTATGTCTAATCTACTAATGAGAGTAACAGATGTACTAGCATCACCCATATTGAGAAACAACACAATAAGCAGACAAACAAACACTATATAAACAGATGACAAACAAAAGAACACAAGTTATCAAACAGATAAGTAAACACAGAAGAACAACCAATCAAGATGCAAAACCCTAAGGCGAAGCTATATCAGTGTCCAGATTCCAGGTTCGTCACTTAGGTGCTGTTTGTTTTCGCAGACAAAAACTGTCTGCAGTCTGATTTCAGCTGATTTTATGTCTGCAACTGAAGATGTGGTCTGAAGGTCTGCAAGCTGAAAATATAATACTGTTTGTTTTATAAACTGGATATCGTCTGTATAACATAAAAAGAACCATAATACAACCACCACCTCCACCTCCACCACCACTACACTGCCCAAACCACCTGCACCACCACTCAAACCCGTCGAAAAAAAATGAAACTGTCCAGAAAAAAGATAACAACTTCAATATCCACTCATATCCACACACATACTGCTCTCCCTCTCTCTCGAATCCTACTGCAGATACACACACAAAGCCCATATCAAATATGAACATCATCTTCCTCAAATATATTCAACCACAAAGCCACTCCCCTTCACCGCCGATACACACCCCCTGACTCTATGGTTTCCAGCGTATAACAGTGGCGGCGGCGAGACACCTCCAACATCTCAAACCCCCTTCCTTCGATCTGTGTAATCGGCCGACCACCACCACCACCGTCTGGTGGTGGCGTGACAACGAAACAAAGAAGATCAGATGAGTCGACGAGAGAGTGAGAGAAGCCGGAGAGGAAGAGGTGGAGATGGAGGTGGTGGTGGTGGGTTGAAGGTGACGATGGAGGTGGGTTGAAGGTGGAGGTGGTGCTGGTGATGGGTTTTAAAGAGGGAGAGAGAGAGAGGAGGAAGATCTGTGCTGGGTTTTGAAGATCTGATTGTTTGTGAAGATGTTAGATATAGTTTTTTTAAGCTAATAAAAGCATTTTTCAGATCTTCTTTAAAAAAAACAATTAGTCTTCAAGGTCTTGTGTCTGCCCGCCTGAAGACATAGGCTCCTTGCAGATGTTTTAAGCAAAAACAAACAACACCTTATAGTGCCTGGACTGGTCTTTATACAGGAGCCACTCTCTAACAAATGAGATAACAACAAGTCAACAATAACAACTACCATAACAATCTGAACACAGACAGAAAATAACAAGTAAGACCACATATAGACCAATCCTCACTACCCCGGTATCAACTAAACAAAAAAAAAAAACAGTCAAGCCGGTCCTCACTACCCCGACATCAACAACAGAAAATAAAGAACACAAATTGAAAGATCTTACATAGAGTGCGTATAACTCCAAGAGAGATCATAACCGTAGTTTTCAAGAACTACAAGATCTGATCAAGCCACAATCAATCGAAACAAACCTGGTCAGTTTGCCCTGAACCTTCTAGGGTTACAGAGACCAACACAGGTCTTCAACAAGCAGAAGACAAGAGATCTCCTTCTTCAACACCAACAAACCCTAATTAGGGTTTGTGTCACACAAAATCCGAACAACTCTTACAAGATCTATACTTGCACACACTTCAAGAAAGAGATCAAATAGAACAGACAAGAAGAAGTAACCAAAAAACAGATAAAAAAACTCTAGTATACAGTGGAAACCCCAAAAAACAGACTCATGAGCTATGCGATAGCTCTCATACCATGTCAAATGGTATGAATATTCAACACAACATAAAGAACAACATAGAACAAAAAGAGAAGCGACAAAAAACGGCGACGAAAATCTTATTGATTAACCCAAACCAAAAACACCCCCAAACCCTAGATCTCACAATATGTGAGATCTGAAATCATACAAAGTACAATACAGAAATACCTAGATGATCATCGATTGATGATCATCAACACATGAAGATCAAACTCTCAAAACAGTAGAGAGCTTTACACTGAACAATCTTCAACAATACAGAAACAAACTGAACAAACTTTAATATCACCAAAGAACCAGAGAGAGAAATGTGAGAGTGAAAATTGGGGGAACCGGACAACTGCGCAAACCTTTCTCCTTTTATATGTCCAGACTTTAACATTTACACTTTAGCCCAAATCTATGCAAGGAGATGATCGCGATCCCTCAAACATTATATACACCCCCTTGAACTTTAACAACCTGTCACACTTAATCCACACCGTTACAACCATAATAACAAAACGTAACAACTTGTCAAAAAAACATAAGTCTAGTTATAATAAGCCCAACAATGTATAATAAGCCAATCCCACTAACATTTACTTGTTACCAGCCCATCAATGGGCAGCCCAATAAATAAAACATATGAATTAATTCTCTTCTTTTAACAAATCTCAATTTACATCATCTTTTTCCACCTAGCTACCAAAATTTCCTTTTTTGCTCTCTAGAATCATGAAGACAGTAGTAGTTACAGAACATTCAAATCACTACACCTTAGCTATAACCATCTAAATCTCACAAAAACTTCTATTCATACTCAAAATCTAAAATATAGCCTCTAGTTCTCAACAACAACAACGAGAAAAAAAGAGATAAAAACCAAGCGAAAGAACAATAATCATACAATGCTCAATCACGACAGTTTGGAAACCATCAAATGCCACAAACTCGTGAATATCAAACTGACATTAGTTCATGCATCATGTTAACGAACACCATAATAAAATCACAGTCAGACAAAGTGCTGATTACTGAACTAATCATAATGGCGTATATGAATGAATTAGAATCAGAATTTTTTATATCGAAACTGGACTTCTACTTCAACCGAAACCATTGCCTTTTAGTGTCAACTGAAAACTTATGTGTTGGTTCATGATTCATTATTGCTGGTGGTTCATATTAATAGGGTTTGGCATATACTTTAGGTTCACTAAACTGTGTTTGCTTATCAACATCAAAAGCAATTCACAGGTACCAACAGTTTGCTACCAACAGTTTGCTTGAACTGTATAACCATTGTTATGTGGCATGCTATGATGTTGTGATATGTGAATGAGGGGTAGAGTTGGAAGAAATTTAGCGAGTGTTGAAAAATTTACACTATGACTCTTGACATGACATCTTAGAAATCGAAGTAAATTACATTTTTGTTCATCAGATTTGCTTAATAATGTATTATAGATGCCGGTGTTGGATAACATCATCATTTGCAGCGGAACGTTTGGGTTGATTCGAATCCACAGACATGATTTCGAATAAGGGAATGTGTAGAAAAATATTGAATGAACGAGAATATGCAGAATATGGAAGAATTGAGTGGACAATTTCGTTTGAAAGAAATGTCTTGATACCAGAAAACATTGCCGGTGAACGAGTATATATACGTCATGTTTTGGCGGTTCTTTTAGCGGGAATAACTGCTCTGGCAGTTATTTGAAAATCACCCGCTTATCAAACCGAGTTACATAAGCTATCCTACTAATTTGAATACATATCATTTAATACTTATACATAAGCATAATTAAGTTTAATATTGTTCTAACATAATCACCCTTAAACTTGATTATGCTTTGCAGCATACATATAGACGCTATAATTGGCTTCATCAACGGCCTTCCGGGCATCGTTGAAGTTGAACCTCCGACGTTTCTTGTGCAGGTTCCAGGTTCCTTCCCAACTATTTCCGGCATAGAGAGCATAATGCTCTGTTTCAGCCTCCTCCGGTGCCATGTCTGCACTCCTTCTTCTTTCTTGATCACCGCCGGTTGTCGACGAACTTCCTCATTCTCTAATGATTTCTTTATCAAAAACCTTCTCTTGTACAAATTTAAACCTGTAATAATATATCAAGACATCCAAATACATAACATAAACTATTCTCATAAATTCTCCGTCTTGATATTCGAAACCCAAATCCTTTGCGATTGCCGGCCACAAGTTGTCATTCATGACACTCCGGTAGCCTCCGTCCCTTTCTACCATTACATATAAGCCCAACAGATCGATCTTTCTTTCATCAGCCACCATCACTAGTGGAATAGGTCTTGAAGATATTCCCATCTTCACAGTTAGAAACCAATCCACCATTTCTTCGAATTTCTTTTCTAGATCATATTTGTATTTGAACACGAAATCCCTATCATCGATCATATCCAACAATGACTTGCAATCCGCAAAGTCATGAAACTCTAGTGCCCGTATTATCATCCGACTCCAATCATTTTCATCATCATTTGAAACATTTAGTGTTTCAAAATATGAATTCAAATAATTTTCTTTGAATTCTTCATTCATCGAACACAGTTCCATCAGTCTCTGTTTTTCGCTTAAACCCAATTCTTCTTCTTTAGTTAACCCACTCACATCATTCACCGTGTTTATTACCGGAGATGAAAACATTGGAAAAATCTTACACGTGTCACCGGACTTCCTGACCGTAAAGCCTTGAAGCGTTAATTGATCAAGGTTCAGGACGTTCCGGTCTAGTTCTGGTGAGTAGAACACGCTTTGTATTCTCAGTGTATCGTTCCCATATTTCATTTCTACAGCCCCCACCTCTCGTATGAACAGAAAATTGTTCCCTCCCGATCTTGTTTCAACACCCATCATGTGTTTTACACGTTTGAAAACATTTAGATTACCCGCGAAATGATGATTAAACGTTGGATTTACGTACCAGATGTCTCCCCATTGTCCACCCTCAGTCCCAGTGACAATCATCTCGTTCTGGCAGTGAACATCATCATCATGTCTTCTAATTCCGGTGTTAATTGCCTGCTTGATCAGTTGGGTCGCTTCATCATTTTCTTTTGCCTTGCACATGTAGATTTGGTGGCCCGGTTGATGGCAGTAGTAGCAAAGTCTCACACGAGGGATCCGTATTTCTTTCTCGTTCTTCTCATCAACACAGTGTTGACATGGCATGGTGGTTGGATTCGGTTTAATTTCTGCACGTTTCCCAGAAGTGGCTTTGATACCACTATGTTGGATAACATCATCATTTACTGCAGAACGTTTGGGTTGATTCGAATCAACAGACATGATTTCGAATAAGGGAATGTGCAGAAAAATATTGAATGAACAAGAATATGCAGAATATGGAAGAATTGAGTGGACAATTTCGTTTGAAAGAAATGTCTTGATACCGGAAAACATTGCCGGTGAACGAGTATATATACGTCATGTTTTGGCGGTTCTTTTGGCGGGAATAACTGCTCTGGCAGTTATTTGAAAATCATCGACTTATCAAACCGAGTTACATAAGCTATCCTACTAATTCGAATACATATCATTTAATACTTATACATAAGCATAATTAAGTTTAATATTGTTCTAACAGCCGGGATGAAATTCTTTTTAATAATACTGAGAAGTTCTAATCCCTCACATCCTAAGTTAAAGGGTCGTTATGTAAATAGTTATAGATAGTTTATAATAGAATTAGGGTAGTTATGAAGTACAATGACTAGATGCGACAAAAGGAAAGATTGTAAACTCTGTTCCCGAGTCTCATTTAACAGGGGGAGAGGAGAGAAAAGAGATGAAAATATGAAAAACCATGTTCCCGAGTTTCATTTAACAGGGGGAGGGGAGGGAAAAGGGGGGGAAATGGAAGAAAATTTGTCCATATATTCATCCTCACAAATTGGAGAGATTAGGAGAGAAAATCCTATAAATTACTAAATTACCCTCCAATCTAATATTAAAATGTTTTATGTTTAAAGAGTATAATGGTAAAATTGTTATTTTCTTCTCTTTTCCTCCTAACTCGGGAACACATAAAATGCTTGTTTTCTTCTCTTTTCCTTTACATTTCATTAAACTAGGGAACACGAAAAAAATCACATCTTTTCCCTCATTTTCTCTCTTAATTCATTTTCCTTCCCCTCCCCCTGTTAAATGAGACTCGGGAACAGAGTGTAAAGGAAAGGATGCCTCTCCTGGAGACACATCAGTTCGCGATCGCAGGCATCAACACAGAGACAAAGGGACGCGACTTTTCACAGGAGACACACCTCTTCATATTCAATCTCATCCACAAGACCACCTGTTCGTTTAGTATAAAAAGGGTTTGTTTATTTCAATTGTAATGATCAGAATCACTTATACTTTCACATTCAATATAGTTATTCGTTCGTTTGTTTGTGGTTTATCATTGTGTTCGTGTTCGTAAGGGTTCTAACCAACATACTGAAATACATAGTTGAAGGGATATGGTACCAGATCCGATCAAATCCGGGTTAGATATTGAATTTTATGGATCGCACCCAGGTCTTTCGGCCACATCACCTTATACTGACATCTAGTGCTTGACAGTAAAAGTCATCCAGATAATCTATGCATGTTTTGATTTCCCTAGGATATTTTGCTTCCCAATCCTTAAGGAGACGATAGGTGGTGCAAAACCACTAAAATCCTTTTTCGACCATCGAATAGGAATGGATTCAACATTAGAGAGCACTAAACGTCCCACGTTCCCCCTTGTCCTTAGCAAAAAATGAAGGGGCCATGAAAGGACGATGATGGAAACAGTCCAAGAGAGAAAAAAGGGTAAGAAATGAAAATACTAAAAGGTCTGGGAGGAGACGTATACATAATGTGAAAAAAATGAGTGAGAGCCCATGCGTACGTAAGAGTGATATGCCACTCACTTTATGATTTACAATGAAAACGAATGAACTCATTACAAATATACAAATAGGCTAAGTACTAAATTCTAAGCTTCAGTTTTATTTCAATGCATCAAAGCCGTATAAATGGACTTATGCTCAAGCTATTGCTTTGGCCTTTCAACCTTGATTCATGTAAATCGTTGTGCAAATAAAAATACGCATACAGTGCCAAAAAGAATGCACACTGTTATTTCATTTATATGGGATAAAGTCAGAGGTTGGTTAATCAGTTGTTATGAATCCTAACTAAACCATGTTAATGAGATATTATCTTTTGACATTTTTGAAAAATGATCATGTCCATGTGACTCCATGGTCTAAGAAAAATACAACTTCTTATTGAACAATATTAAGTCAATTTAGTTTTTGCAATTGTTATTTTAAGATCAACCATGTGCCTGTTGAATAAAAATATCAGATTACATGATATATTGTTTTTATATTTGATATCAGAAGTTAGATTAATTGGGATAATTTGTTGCTACATTTACTGCCCCTTTGCTATTTGTTTACAAGGCTTTTTATTAACAAGAAAAAGCATTTGAAGGTGTGTACAAGCATATATAGGTTGGAGGAATTAAGCATCATTGTCGGTGCTGCCATCCGAGGACGCATCACTGTCGGTGCTGCCATCCGAGGACGCATCACTGTCGGTGCTGCCATCCGAGGACGCATCACTGTCGGTGCTGCCATTCGAGGACGCATCATTGTTGGTGCTGCCATCCGAGGACGCATCGTCACTGTCGGTGCTGCCATCCGAGGACGCATCACTGTCGGTGCCGCCATCTGAGGACAACACTCCTGCACACGAAATATGACATACAAAGCTGCACTCTAAGCACTTAAAGATCGCATCATACTGCAGTTCTTCATCACATGTAGTGCACAAGCCATCAGCGTTAATACCCTGTACAAACGTGACGGGGTGCGGGTGATCTGTGATCTCATGCGTTCCTCCAAATTTGACATTGATAAACTTGAAGATAGAATCAGGAGAAGTTGTTAACTCAGAAGATGTGGATTGCTCACATTGCAGTATTAGTGGCGCACAAGCGGTGTGCATCGATGAAGCACAAATACCACAATGATAGAACCACAGGAATGGGTCAAATGCATCCTCACAAATCTCACAAAAGTATTCACCACTGAGGTTCTCAACTGGATTGTATCTTAGAAGCAGTGGATGTTTATCGTACTTGTGCCTAATCATTCTAGGTATTAACAAAGCACACTCTATGTGCACATAAAAGTCACAGGTGGGACAATGAAATCCCAACAACTTATTTAATTTATAATAACATGCCCTGCAATACCTATCAGTTATATCTGCCGGACATTTGAATCTTCGGAGGAGATGATCAGGGTGAGCATCGTGCGTGATTACATCAGGTATGAAGGCACAATTGATATCCACATAATATTCACACTGAACGCATCCATATGCGAAACCATTGGAATATTTCTTGCAAATTTGACACTTAAAGAAACCTAAGAAATTTGTAGGCATCTTTGGTAGGAGAACAAGTGTATGCTCTGGATGGCCAGGTTGGTCTTGTATTTCAGAGGGTAGCCTAGTGCACCACTCATGAAGAACAAAGTTACAATGATGTTCAGAACACTTGTAAAAGGGCAAATCAGTGATTGGTCTCACACATCCGTCGCACAAAAGCTCAACCTTTCGCATGGGGTCATGTAGAGAAACAATTTTGTTAAAGAGTGATGCTTGTGTGTCCAAAAGAATCAGCGGGTCTTTATGGTTGAACATATCACCATCAATTTGTCTTTTAAAAATAAACTCGCCTTTGTTGATAAAAAGGTTCTTCAAAAGGTTGAAACTTTCATCAGGAAATGGACATTTGATTAAATTAGGATGGTCTTCGTCTTTGAAATTTTTAGTTGTTTTGCCAAAGCCTGAATAATTCATGACATATTTAGAGTTAGAATTTGAATTGATAACATCTTTTGCATAATATATAGTATTAGAAAGAAAAGAAGAGTGTGTTGGTCACCTGCACGCATTAGGATAGACATAAATGCCTCACTCATGGAAGTCGCACATTGGACATGGACATAATACTGACATTTGTTACATCTGTAATGCCATTTGTAAGAATTGAAAGCAACACCACAAACTCTGCAAGTGGGATAGAATTTTGCTTTTTTCTCAAAATGAGGAAAAGAATAAGCAAGGGTAAGTAAATGCTCATGACTGAAACTCTCATTTGTATATTGTTGGATAAGTAACTTGGTTGGAAGCAAAGCACAATCCAAGTGGATCCTGAACCAAGAGCAAGTGGTACACTGGTAGAAGGTCCCACTATGCTCATTACCACAAGCATGGCACGGAGATATTATTCGACTGAAACAACGAAGTAGTTGGTGAGGGTGACTTGGGTGGTCCATCTTCTGTTCAGTAATGGTAGAACAAATTATGTCCATGGTGAAATTACATATGGAACAATGGTAGTTATAGAACCTTTCTCGAACAATCTTGCAAATAGCACAGTCCCACACTCTATCATTGGTAAAAGAATCCTTGAAATCGGGTTCATGAAACTGAAATCTCTCAGACAACGTAAGATTGTGGCCCGGATGTAAAGGGTGGTTTTGTTGGGTTGTGGGAAGTTCTGCACAAAATTTGTGAAGGAAGTAGTCACAATCCTTACAGGAGTAGTAACATAAATGAAACGGATAGATATCTTCCTCGCACATCTTGCATTTGCCAACATGGTAGTCTTCCACCACAAAATCATCTTTATCTTGATGATCATAATCATGATCTTGATCTGGATCTTGATCATCTTCGTATTCCTTGTCTGAGTTTTCAATGCTCTGGGGAGGCTGTATATGGATCAGGCTGAGAAGATGCTGGTGACTAAAGTGTTGGAGCTGCTCCATTGCTACTACTATATTCATCAATAAAATATATACATGTTCAATAAACAATGGGATCAAGGGTCTCAACTTGTACATTTCTTTGTACTCTTCATCATTTCAGTATCCAAAAGATTTAATGTTTGGTAATGTAATTTGGGTTATACTTGTGTATTCTTGGTCCTAACCTATACACTTCTGATTTTTCATGGCAAAAAGGACTAGTTGGATCTCTATATACATGATACACAACCAATCCAGATTTAGTTTTTTCATACTAGTTTCACATAAATTTACTTTCGAGGTCTATCTTGAAAACAAACAATACGATAATCACTACAAAGACGTCCACACATATGGCTTTGGGGACATAATTCTAGCATAGTTTAACTGTTAGTTTACTGTGTTTTTTCATACAAATTAAACACCCAACCCACGTTAAGAAAAAATAACATATATATTTAAGAACAAAAATCCACAAAAGTGGAAGAAAAATAGACCTACATGAAATGTTTTAAAAACCGGTTTTAAATTATATCGGGTTGGTATCTGAAATGTTCAACGGGTTGAATTGGGTTGTACTAGGCGGTTCAACTGGGTTACTAGTTAACCTTATAATTTCATCTCAAAAGAATTATTCAATCTCAACTAGGATTTATGTATCTGATTATGATTTTATTTAAAAGAAAACAACTATTTCTTGTAAAATAATCAGCGTTTTAAGAGTATTTTTATTGCTTATAAAGAATATTACATTAGACGAGGTAGGTAACAGTTTCAACAGAGATAAAATATTGGAATGGAAGGCACTAGGTTAATTACCAGAAATATAGAATGATAGTATTACCTTAATATTAAGATAATCAAATTTTAAGATAATGCAAACCGGTTTAATGGTTTGAACCAGTGGAACCAGATTTACCGCCGCTACATAAGACATAATGTATTCGGGTTTTACTGGCCTTTATCGTACCGGACTCGTGTCCGGTATCTAGTTTAACCGGTATAACCAACCAGTTCATACCGATATTTAAAACATTGCGTAAATGTGTTGTAATGCAAACAAAATCTGTTCCTCAAATGAAACTGTTGAATATAAAATTGATACTTTGGCCAATGAAGATAGGAAAGAAATGTACTGTAAATAGACATCGATCATGAAGAATATTTTTAGTTACACAAATACATTTGAGTGTTTAGTAAAAACAACATTGATTCTTCAATAGAATTAAAAGTAAAGTTTTATTCCACTCTTAAATTGTATGCAAAACAAATTCTCTTCTCCAACTCTTCCATTTCCAATTTTGTTTCCATAGAATTATCCCTTAAATGGCCTATGAGTCTTAGATCAATTAGTTGGGTTTATGACCTTCCAATATGGAGGTTATAGGTTGGAATCTCACTTGGTATAATTTGCTTGCAATTTGTTTCAGGTAGGTCAGGTGTTTTATCATAGTGGGCCTTTGGGTAGTGGGTTTCCCCTAGATAGGTGGGCGGGTCTGGTCACTAGCGTTGTATGCGAACATCGTTGGTATACTCGATTGTAACGATACCGATGCCGAGAAGATTAACATGGATCATTGTAACACCCTAGGAAAATACCATAATGGTTGTGGCCAAGAGAGATTTTTGGTTCATAAGACATACCTCGTTTTTAAATAACCAACATGTTTTGGAATTAGTTAGTCGTCGAGCACATGAAAAATCCACAGTTGAGCGTGCTCAGTTGGGATTAGTACTAGGATGGGCGACCTGCAGGGGAAGTCTCGACTGCGGCAACAAAAAAAATCGGTGAGCTTCAGGATGGGCAACCCATTGAGGGTAAAGCGAACAGTATTGGTGGTGAGAGGGGTCAGATGGTACAAATGGTATTAGAGTCACTCTAGTGTCGCTTGGGATGATGGGGAAAACCTCATCAAGGATAATAAGTCCCTAGGGGATGATTGTAACGATACCAATACTTAGAAGATTAACATGAAACATTGTAACACCTTAAGCAAATCCTAAATCGGTCGTGGCCAGGAGAGATTTTTGGTTCATAAGACAAGACTCGCCTCTTAAATCACCAACGCGTTTTGGGCTTAGTTAGCTATGAAACACATAAAAACTCAACAGTTAAGTGTGCTCAGGTGGTGGTTGTACTAGGATGAGTGATCTCCTTGAAAGTCTCAACCTTTGGAACCAAAAACAAATCCATGAGCTTCCGAATGGGCAACTTATCGAGGGCAAAGCGAACAATATTGGTGGTAAGAGGGCTTGGATGTTACATCGATATAGCTTTACTTAACAAAAAAAAAATTTTATTTTAAAATACAACTCCATTTTCAATTAAATTTATATCAACGTACTCAGAAAAAAATAAAAAACAATTGCATGTTAGTTTTCTCAATGAACGCAAGTTATTAGAGAAAAATAAAGTTGTTAAGAAGTTAAATGGGTTAAAAGTATATATTACTTATGGTATAAAGGGTTAAAACTGAAACAAAAAAACAAAAAAAATGGCCCCATGACTCTCTCTCTCTCTCTCTCTGTGTATATATATATATAGGTTTAGGATCATGTAAAAAAAATTAAATTTGTGAGAAGAATAAGAAAGAACATGGAGAACACATGTCATTATTTAATTTATTAGGATAAGGGCAATTAAGTAATTTAATAAAAAAAACCAAATTAAAGATAAATTAAAAACCCACATGTAATGTACATGCAACTTTCTCCCGTCTTTTTTAAATGTCAACAACTTTTTATACGTAACTTTTTTAAAATTAAAATGCACCATAATAACCAGTGTTTTTTATCTTTAATATGAGTACCATATTACAATACTTATATAGAGAAAAAAATTATATTTAGATCGGATGTTTACTCCATTGTGTTTTGTCAATGTTGTTTTAATTGTAGAGTGATTCAAGGCGTTGTTTTACAGTAAAATATCATGAACGTATATAATACACCATAACAATAACATTTACATTCAATCTTTCAATCTTGTTTTCTATGGTGTTTTATATTAGGAATTCAGAACAGATTATGTGTCTTGTAAAAGGAAAAATTTAGCTCGTTGAATTTAATGATTTTTTTTTTTTTTTTTGCTAATGGAATGGTGTCTTTGTATACTTGTATGATGTCTTGCTGAATTCAATGGTATTTGCAATGTTATGGTGTCTTATATACGTTCATACAATTAAAACAACATAGACAAAACATCATAGACTAAAACATCCAATCGAACCGAAATTTTTTTTCTCTATATAAGTATAGCAATATGTTATTCATATTAAAGATAAAAAATAATTGTTATTATGGTGTAATTTATTTTTAAAAAATCATTACGTATAAAAAGTTATTGACATTTAAAAAAGACGGGGGAAACTTGCATGTAGTTTTTTTAGTTTAAAAATGTTAAATTTATCTTTATACCCTTAATATAAAAAATTAATTATTTTAATGGTAAACATTATTTACAATTTTATTATTATAACCTCAACCATTAGATTATAGATCAAAGGGTGTAGACTCATTCCTACACCTCTCACAAAACACACATTTTTTTTTACAATAACCATACCCATATATATATATATATATATAGGGTAATGCTAGACAGAAAACCCTATTTATATAGAAAACTCTGGAAACTCAAATCTCCACCCATTTTTACCCAACCTCCCGACATTTTTTTTTTTTTTTGAAAAAAATAACACATGTAATATACATGTTTTAGAGTGTTTTGGGCCAAAAAAAAACAAAAAAGCGCCGAAGGGATTTTAAAAAAAAATAAACAAATTTCAGTGCCTAACATGTGTTAGGCAAAAAAGACAGGAATTGCTGAATTTTTTTTTTAAATTATCCTTTCGGCGCTTTTTTTATTTTTTTGGCCAAAACTCTTAAAAACATGTATATAACATGTGTTATTTTTTTCAAAAAAAAAATGTCGGGAGGTTGGGTTTTCTAGGGTTTTTTATATAGATAGGGTTTTCTATATAGCCCTACCCTATATATATATAATATGTTATATTTAATCCAACTTGGATATATTTATATTATTTTTAGAGTAAAATAAATATTATATTTTTTAGTCGAAATCGTACAACTATATTCCATTGTTATATTTATATATGAATTAATATTATTCATATCTATACTATATAATAAAAGAAACCTGTTTTGGGACACTTGTCATTTTCTCATTTAATTGATTAAAATTATTAATAATACTAAAAATAATAAAATTTAATCTAAATTAATACAAATTCTTATTATTAATAATATTTAATCAAATCTAAAATCTAATCTAATACTAATACTAATATTTAAAAATAATCGTGAGTTTATTTCCGAGATATCTCATCGGATAAAAGGTAAGTTTTTCTTATAACTTATCCTAACTTCTTAACATTAAAAGCTTAATAATTGTTTATCTATTTTATTTTATTCAATGTTTTAACTTTTTTTTGGTATTTCATTATGAGTAAAGTGCCATTTTCGTCCTCAAGATTTGATCACTTTTGCCACTTTAGTCCAAAACTCAAACCTTTTGCATCTGACGCGGGATTTTTAAAATTTAACTTTTATTATTTACTATACAAAGTTACATTTATATAACCCGTGTAATACACGAAGTTTTTAAAGATATAACTTTTTTTATCATTTGCTATGTAAAATTAGATTTATTCAACACGTGTAATACACTGAGTTTTTAAGGATATAATTTTTTTTATTTAGTAGATGTTTCAACCCGACTATACACGAGTTTTTTAAAGATACGATATTTTTAGTATTTAATATACAAAACTATATTTATTTAATCTGTGTAATACATATGGTTAGATCTATTCAACACATGTAATATAAGGTGTTTTTAAGGATGTAATTTTTATCATTTTGTAGATTTATTCAACCCGTACATGGGTTTTTTTAAAATACGATGTTTTTAGTATTTAGTATACAAAATTACATTTATTTAATCCGTGTAATACATATGGTTTTTAAAGATATGATTTTTTTTATTATTTGATATATAAAATTACATTTAATTAACCCGTACAATATGTGAGTTTCATAAAGATATAACTTTTTATTATTTAATATATAAAATTACATTTATTCAACCCGTGTAATACACGGGGTTCTAACCTAGTTTTTCTATATTTTAGTCAATTTTATCAACATTAACTAAGAATCCCCTAAATCATATAAATCTAGAAATACTTATTCCATCGTATTCGTTTTATTCGTGTTATTCATGATTGTATATTTTATATGTTATTAAGATAATTTTTGGGATTTATTCCAAAATGCTACAATTTGTGCCAAAGTTCTATTTTGCCATATTCGCAACATGTGAGTATTCACAGTCACTTTTTCATTTTATTGTTTTAGGATGTATCAGGTATACCTATCAAATCATAATTCTTTTTATTCAAATCATGTGAATTCATTATATGTCTATGTGTTAGGTGTGATATTGTGTTAAATTATTCGTTTGTGAGTTTATTCTCTTATTTGATTCTCGCTTTGATCATTAACGCACTATGCCTAAGGAAGTAGATAATAGCGCTATCGGGTTGACCCCCGCCCAAATTTGACCGGTGATGGCATTTGGGTATCGAAACCGTTGTATTCTTTTTGTGTATATTTTGTATGTCCGCTGCTGTGCGAATAGGCTAGATAGAGCGTGTGATGAATATTGTATAGATTAGATTGAAAACGGAACGGGTTTTAAGTGTTAAAGCCCTTTCGCACGGAAGAGTCTTTCGTGCGAAAGGGGTCATCTCCCTTCTGTTCGAGAGAGTCCCTCTTGTCCCTGGTGCTTTCGTGCCAAAGGCTAGTTTTGGAATTCCCAAAGGAGAAATGCTGGCGAAATTTCTCCAGAAGTTCGCCATCTTGTAAAAGATGTAAACTCTTTCGGTATGAATGAAGGATTCAACTTATGGCTTACTATTCTGCTTGTACTCCGTTCTTATCAATAATATTCTACCAAATTAGTCCTATCGGAGACAAACTTCCGTCTAATCCCATCGGATCCTGGATTCTCAATTGGTATCAGAGCTACGGTACCGATTCAATCGACCTAACAGTTGGTTGAATCACATACACTCATGAATTTTGGATTTTTATGGGTTTTAGACGTAAAACATCAAATAAATGGTCAATTCACGGACAAAAAGTAAAATTGAGACCACAAAATTGTTTAGAATTGAATTGTGAATCTATTTGTGCAAGAATCATCATGAAATTCGTAAAAATAAAGATTTTGGATCGAAAATTGGATTCAACTGCGTTCAGGCGAATAGACACCTTTCGCGCGAGAGACCCTTCTTTCGCACAAAAGGATCAATCCCTTTCGCACGAAAGGTTCCATCCAAATACCTTTAAAAAGGCATTTTTTGATCATAAAGATGAGACGAGTGTACAGAAAAAATTTGGAGATTGAAAATTTTTTCAAGATTTTAACGACCAATACGGGTTGTTTGGGGACACCGTCGGGAGCATCAAATAACAGATTTGATGATGCGATCACGAATTGTTGAAGATAGTGGGGTAGTCATGATAACTATGCTGATTGTTTATCATCCGGGTTATCTGACTATTAACGGGCCCTAATGAAAAATCCGCATTGATGAAAAACACACTTTTCTGGGTCAAATTGTCACATTTTCGGCGTAGTGGAGTTTTTAAGAGATAATAGAGGACTGAATTGCCAAGTTTGAGGGGGAATTTGGTGGTAAGAAGTCAGAATTTGTAAAAATAAGGGGGAATAAAAATTTCAAAGAATATATTGAAATTCCGGCATTTTTGAAATTCCTGACATGCAACAGTATTCGGGTGGTTCCAAGTTCAGATTGTCCGAGGACGCATAGGATCTGGAATTGAAAGTTCATGATCATAGGAAGTTCAGATTTTTCAGATCAGGGTCAGATTGATGTCTTTGGTTTGAGTCCCGGGTCTTCGTCAAGCCGGTTAGCAGGATTAGCATTAGGATATGCAACTGTATTGTGGATACTTATAAGATATCACAACTGTGTGATAGTCTAAAGTGTCAGAATGGTTAATCTTCGTGGAGAGGAATTGTTTTTTGGACTAACCGTCATGGAATGATGATGTTTGTTGATTAAATTGTTGCAGGAATTAACGGAGAAGACTATACATCTGTTATCGTCGCTGAAGAGGAAGAATGTGAATCTGATCATGGAAGGATGTTTCTGAGATTTCAATGTGTTACCAGATGATTTGTTATCTGATGAAGATTTGCTGATTGTGGAGATTACCGTTTACCCTGATCAATCATTCAGGAGTGTGCTTAAAGGTGATTACGGAAAATGGGATTTCAGATTTTCGTGGGTATTCATAGACTTGGAGTTTACCAGTGTCGTGATTCGAAGTTTTTATCAATTGTCGGTTGGGTTTTTGAAGATCAGAGGATCAAGCAGGTGGAATGCGCTAAAACCGAACGCTGAGGTGGTTAACGTTGAAACAAAGATGCTGCAATGATTAGTTTCAAGTTGGTGATTATTCGTGAAGAATGCAGTATATCAAATCAGAGGAGGTCGGGAACCATGCAAACAAAGACCTGAAGATTCATTTTAGGGGGAATTTGTGCATATTGAAGGTAATGCAAGCCCGAATCATCAATCAATGTGGAATGTGTTGATGCAGATTTTGTGTCCGATGCTTGTCGAATAGATTAGTCATTATTTTACGCTGAATTTGTAATAGTTAGTGAAACGGTCTATCGAACGTGTATAGACCCGCTCGTTTGAAGTGGTCAAACGAGAGGGTTGTTGGTTTGACCGTGTGTGTGGTTGCAAGACAAATTATGGTTGTTTAATGTTGGTGTCGAAGGATAAGGCATCGAAGGATTGTGTATCCTTCGATGAGCTCGAAAGATATCCATCGAAGGTTGAAGATGGACCTCGAAGGATATGTCATCCTTCGAGGTATATGTGTATCTTTCGAAAGCTGAATGGTCGACAGATGATCTATCGACCAGTCAGTTTGATCCTTCGACCATACAACCTGTGTTTGGTATAAATACCAACACTTTGTCATTTGCAACATAAGAGTGAGAGCACAAGTGTGTGCAAGAGAGTGAGAGGAGGTTTGAGACCTCACACGGGGAGAGATCACCACTTGATCTCTCCCGGAATGTATACTCCTTTGGTATTAGTTCGGTTATCATGTAATCGGGCCGATTTGTAATGTTATACTACCGGATTAATACAAAGTTGTTTGTTTATCATTGCTAATCTCTTCCGTCTTTGAACATAATCACAAGAATCACGGTTTCGGTCCCCAAACCCGGTCCTACAATTGGTATCAGAGCCATGGTGCCCGATTTAGTAAAACTAACCGTTTACTAAGTCACATGTGCTCTAGATCTGTGATTTTTGTGGGTTTTTGTTCAAGATGTAAAAAAGGTGAAAATGAGAAAAACTCAGATCTGGACCCGAATATTCAGATCTGTGATAAAACGAGTGTTGGGTTTTATGTTTTTCTCCTAAATATTCAAGTTTTCTTCATCAAAAATTGTGTACAAAGTGTTTCGTCAAATCTGCAGATCTAACAGTCACCGTGTTCTTGCTGTGTTCATAATGTTCTTCACATCTTCATATTTTGAAAGATGTAAAGAACTTCGAAAGATCAGGTTTCTGTTTCGAAAGGTCACTCACAACTCCGAAAGATCAAACATTACTTCGAAAGGTCAGCTATTTTTGAAAGGTCAACCCAACTGGTTTCGAAGGGTCAGACCATTCAATTCGAAAGATCACATTTAACCCTCAACAACTTCGATAGATTATCTGTTTGAATCGAAGGGTCACACATTTGTCTGATTTCGAAGGATCAACATCAACAGCTTCGAAAGATCTTCTTGCCCCCTAAATATCTTCGAAAGATCACCTTGTTGTGTATCGAAGGGTCATCACAACAGGTTCGAAAGATCAGCAGCTTTCGAAGGGTAATCCTTGGTCGAAGGATCATCATCAACCGGTATGATGGTGGTTGGCTGAAATGTATCGCAGGAGAGAGAAAGAAGATTGTGTCGGCTGTGATGTTAGGGTTGTTGATTTTTGAGAAGAGACAAAGTAGCGGCTACCTTTTGTTTGTGTGTAGGGTTTGGTCGAAATTTGTGTCATCAGAATTATATTCTTTAATGTGGGCCAAATTGTTCAAGAAAGGTTTCACACATGGGCTGATGGGTATTTGGGCAATTGGAAAATGGTGTACCTCTTGGGCTATGGAAGCTAGGGCCTTTGACTTTTGAGTGGGATGCTCTAAAGGGCTACAAAGGCTGCCATATTTAAAGTTGATGTAATTTTGTGTTTTTGAGTGACGGAGTGGAGTCGGGTATTTGCGGAGTTGATCTGAATCGCGCTCCTAATATCAAGGTCAAAATTCGTATGGGTTTTGGGAGCGCGCGGGATGATTCGGAACGATGAAAACAAGAGATAATGGAAACTTGATGTTTGAAAAATTGTGGGGTAGTCACGGTTACCGATGCAATGGCAAAAATGGTAACGCGACTATTATGGGCCAAAAACAACACGGTATGTTCGCTTCCGCTCGTCATTCAATGAAGATTGACGACACTTCCGCTCAGTGGAGGGAATTGGTGAACATTTGACGACAGTTTCTTTGAAGTGGAAAGATTCTGTTAAGGTTTAGAGATTTTACCAAAGAAATGGGGGGATAAAAATTTTTCATATGTTGAATTTCTTTGGTAAATTTCTAAACGCAATCATAGGTATGCTTAAAGATCAAGACTTGATGCAGTTGTTATAGAATGGAACCCTTATCAAATGCCGGTTGGAGTATTGGAAGATCAGCGGAAGATCGGTCAATTGAGCCTTTTGAGGAAATTGCACAACACTCGACTTGGATACACGTACTTTGAGGGGGAAGTTTTATACAATGAGCATCAAGATACTACTTACCTGGATCATCGGTCAAGGGGGAATTTGTTTACACAGAGAAGATGATTACTTGACTGAAGATCGATGATTGCAGTTGCATTTTCAGCATTCGACAGCAACGGACAAGGGGGAATTTGTTGATGCAGATTTTGTGTCCGATGCTTGTCGAATAGATTAGTCATTATTTTACGCTGAATTTGTAATAGTTAGTGAAACGGTCTATCGAACGTGTATAGACCCGCTCGTTTGAAGTGGTCAAACGAGAGGGTTGTTGGTTTGACCGTGTGTGTGGTTGCAAGACAAATTATGGTTGTTTAATGTTGGTGTCGAAGGATAAGGCATCGAAGGATTGTGTATCCTTCGATGAGCTCGAAAGATATCCATCGAAGGTTGAAGATGGACCTCGAAGGATATGTCATCCTTCGAGGTATATGTGTATCTTTCGAAAGCTGAATGGTCGACAGATGATCTATCGACCAGTCAGTTTGATCCTTCGACCATACAACCTGTGTTTGGTATAAATACCAACACTTTGTCATTTGCAACATAAGAGTGAGAGCACAAGTGTGTGCAAGAGAGTGAGAGGAGGTTTGAGACCTCACACGGGGAGAGATCACCACTTGATCTCTCCCGGAATGTATACTCCTTTGGTATTAGTTCGGTTATCATGTAATCGGGCCGATTTGTAATGTTATACTACCGGATTAATACAAAGTTGTTTGTTTATCATTGCTAATCTCTTCCGTCTTTGAACATAATCACAAGAATCACGGTTTCGGTCCCCAAACCCGGTCCTACAGAATGAATTGAAGATTTCAAGATTCCTGATTAAAGTTGCAGAATATTCAAAATACGGCTGTAGTTTTCAAACATCAAGATTTGACAGTGACGGCCATGGGGGAATTTGTTGGTGCATATTTTGTATGTCCGCCACTGTGCGAATAGGCTAGATAGAGCGTGTGTTAAATATTGTATAAATTAGTGTGAAAACGGAACAGGTTTAACTGTTAAAGCCCTTTCGCACGAAAGAGTCTTTCTTGCCAAAGGGGCCATCTCCCTTCCGTGCGAGAGAGTCCTCTCGTCCCTGGTGCTTTCATGCGAAAGGCAAGTGCCTATATATAGGGGACTTAGGTTCTCTCATTTGCAATTTTTTGAGTTCCCAGAGAGGAAATGCTGATTTCGCCAGCTTGTAAAAGATGTAAACTCTTTCGGTATGAATGAAGTATTCAACTTATGGCTTACTATTCTGCCTCTACTCCGTTCTTATCAATAATATTCTACTGAATTAGTCTTATCGGAGTCAAACTTCCATCTAATTCCACCGGATCCTGGATTCTCAAATGGTATCAGAGCTACGGTACCGATTCAATCAATCTAACAATTGATTGAATCACCTACGCTCATGAATTTTGGATGTTTATGGGTTTTAGACGTAAAACATCAAATAAATGGTCAATTCACGGACAATTCATGGACAAAAAGTAAATTTGAGACCATAGGATTGTTTAGATTTGAATTGCGAATCTATATGTGCAAGAATCATCATGAAACTGGCAGAAATAAAGATTTTGGATCAAAAAATTGGATTCTGTCGTGTTCAGGCGAATAGACACCTTTATCGTGAGAGACCATCCTTCGCACGAAAGGATCAATCCCTTTCGCACGAAAGTTTCAATCCAAATTCCTTAAAAAGACATTTTTTGATCACAATGATGAGACGAGTGTCCAGAAAAAAATTGGTGATTGAAAGTTTTTTCGAGATTTTAACGACCAATACGAGTTGTTTGGGGACACCGCCGGGAGCTTCAGAAAACAGATTTGATGATGCGATCACAGATTGTTGAAGATAGTGGGTTAGTCATGATAACTATGCAGATTGTTTATCATCCGGGTTATCTGATTATTAATGGGCCTTAACGAAAAATCCGCATTGATGAAAAACACACTTTTGTGGGTTAAATTGACACATTTTAGGCATAGTGGAGTTTTTCAGAGATAAGAGAGGTCTGAATTGTCAATTTTGATGCGGAATTCAGTGATAAGAAGTCAGAATTTGCAAAAATGAGGGGGAATAAAAATTTCATATTGAAATTCCGTCATTTTTGAAATTCGTGACATGCAACAGTATTAAGGTGTTTCCAACTTCAAATTGTCTGAGGATGCATAGGATCTGGAATCGTGAGTTCATGATCATAGGAAGTTCAGATTTTTCAGATCAGGGTCAGATTGATGTTTTAGGGTTTAAGTCCCGGGTCTTCGTTATGTTGGTTAGCAGGATTAGCATCAGGAGATGCAACTGTATTGTCGATACATATATGATATCACACTTGTGTGATAGTCTAAAGTGTCATAATGGTTAATCTTCGAGCAGAGGAATTGTTTTTCAGACTAACCGCCGGGGAATGATGATGTTTGTTGATTAAGTTGCTGCCGGAACTAACGGAGAAGACTATACATCTGTTATCATGACTGAAGAGGAAGAATGTGAATCTCATCGTGGAAGGATGTTTCTGAGATCTGAATGTCTAACCAGATGATTTGTTATCTGATGAAGATTTGCTGATTGTGGAGATTACCGTTTACACTGATCAATCACCCAGGAGTGTGCTTAAAGATGATTACGGAAAACAGGATTTCAGATTTTCGTGGGTATTCATAGACTTGGAGTTTACTGGTGTGGTGAGTCGAAGTTTCTATCAATTGCCGGTTGTGTTTTTGAAGATCAGAGGATCAAGCAGGCAAAATGCGCTAAAACCGAACACGGACGTGGTTAAAGTTGAAACAGAGATGCTGCATTGAGTAGTTTCAAATTGGTGATTATTCGTGAAGATTGCAGTATATCAAATCAGATGAGGTCGGGAACCATGCAAACAAAGACCTGAAGATTCATTTCAGGGGGAATTTGTGCATATTGAAGATAATGCAAGCCCGATTCATCAATCAAGGGGGAATCAATTGAAGATTTCAAGATGCCTGATTGAAGTTGCAGAATATTCATATTCAAAATACGGCTCTAGTTTTCAAAGATCAAGATTCGACAGTGACGGCCAACGGGGAATTTGTTGGTGCATATTTTGTGTGTCCACCACTGTACGAATAGGCTAGATAGAGCGTGTATTGAATGTTGTATAGATTAGTGTGAAAACGAAACGGGTTTTAAGTGTTAAAGCCCTTTCGAACGAAAGTGTCTTTCATGCGAAAGGGGCCATCTCCCTTCTGTGCAAGAGAGTCCCTCTCGTCCCTGGTGCTTTAGTGCGAAAGGCTAGTGCCTATATATAGGGGACTTGGGTTCTCTCATTTGCAAGTTTTGGAGCTCCCAGAGGGGAAATGCTGGCGAAATTTCTCTAGAATTTCGCCAGCTTGTAAAAGATGTAAACTCTTTCGGTATGATTGAAGCATTCAACTTATGGCTTACCATTCCACTTCTACTCCGTTTTTATCAATAATATTCTACCGAGTTAGTCCTATCGGAGCCAAACTTCCGTTTAATCCCACCGGATCCTGGATTCTCGTATTCAAACGTTTTTTCATCTTAAGTAGGTTTGATCATTACAAATTTGTTTATCTATGTATGCTTGAATTATATCATGGACTTATGATTCGTTATTTATTCTTATTATATGTATTAAAACCCTATTTTTACTTACCAACATGTTAGTCGACTTTTTATTTTATACATAATACAGGAAGTCCTGTTTGAGACATTATCAAGTTTGATGATTTACGTAGGAAGCATGGACTTAGATTAAAATAAATGACACAATATTATTTTATGTTTGGTTATGTTATGTTTGAGACAATTTATTTCTTGTATTGTATTAAATAAAACCTATTTCTTCAAAGAAAATCAATGGTTATTAGATTGAATTTGCGCAAGGATAACACGCACAAATCAAGAAATGTTTCAAAAATTAGATTGAAGAAGGTTGATGTTTTAGCCCATGAAGATAGGAAGAAGTTCACTACAAATAGGCATCGATCAAGAATAATATACTTGGTAGAAGAATATTTTTTGTTACAAGAATAGAATTGAGTGTTTTGTAAGATCAAGCTTTAATTATTGTGTTTTACTCCACTCTTATTTTATGCAAAGTAAGTTAGCTTCTCCAATTCTTAAATTTCCATGTTTTTCATATAATAACCTGCTATTCTTGAATTGTATACACAACAAATTATCTTCTTCAACTCTTAACTTTACACTATAATTATAAATGACAGTAACAATAAATCTGAAAATTCATTTATAAAAAACTAATATATAGTTTTGATTTCCTTGTCCTGTTAATCGTTTAGAATTAGGCATACATCTCTGATTAGTCATACCAAAAAATGACTTGGATCTTAACATCTATGTTATAATCAATAACACACAATCAAAGAAAACTATTGGATATAAAATTGAAAGACTTGCGTTTTGAATTTTTTTGGTATGACAAATCAGCGATGAAAACTGTGAAAGACTTGCGTTTTGAAACTTGTTCCTCAAAGAAAAATATCGGATCGATATAAATTGAAAAACACTAATGTTTTGGGTTGAGCATAAAACCGAAATAATCGGATCGTAACTGAAATAACCGAAAAAATCGAACTGAAACAAAAATCAACGGTTCAGTTTTCAAATTTTTAATAACCGAAAATTCCGGTTCGGTTTTCGGATAATCTTTTTTCAATAACCGAACAGAACCGATAAGTTATAATAGTAGGCCGAATCCATATATTTTATGTTTAAGTATAAGTTGTTTTTAGCTTATGTTACTAATAATTATTAATTTAATTTTGATTGTTAAGTATTTATAATAAGAACATTGACATGTTTATTTATTATTGAAATGATTTATCTATTGTCTACAAGAAATAACAAAATTTAACATAAAAATTAAATGATTTTCAAAATATTATAAAAGAAAATGTCTTAATAAAAACTTTGAAGAAGGATTAAAATAGCTTAAAGGTTATGTTTATGTGAACAATATAATTAAAAAGATTAAATATATTAAATTAAATGTAAACAACTTAAAAAGATTATTAAACTTTGAATTATACTTTTTATTTTTGAATGTTACGTAATTTGTTTCAAAAACCGAAAAACTGAACCGAACCGTTACTAAAACCGAACGGTTTTCAAAAATCGAAAACCGAACTTTCGGTTATAGTTTCGATTTTACCTAAAATACGGAGCGAACCGTACACACCCCTAGAATTGTCTGTTTTATGAAATTAGGATTGATTCTTCAATAAAGAAAATGTCTTTATACGATTCTTGAATTGTAAACATTTCAAGTTATCTTTTTCAATTCTTTAATTTTAAGTTTTCTTCCTAACAATAAATCTGAATACTAGCAAAATCTGATAATAATAATAATAATAATAGTAATAATAATAATAATAGTAATAATAATAGTAGTAGTAATAATAATAGTAGTAGCAATAATAATAATAATAACCTTTCAAAAAAAAGTAATAATAATAATAATAACAATAATAATAATAATAACAATAATAATAGTAACAATACTAATAATAATAGCAACAACAACAACAACAACAACAATAATAATAATAATAATAATAATAATAAAACTCCAAAACCAGAGTTTGTTACTTTGATTGTATTTACTCATCACACATGGAAGACTTTAAACATTCTAATGTACGAGATATGAGGGCATGCATATTAGGGTTCACCCCCCCCCCCCCCTTAAAAAGCAACACACATCCATTTCTCCCATTAAAACGTCACAACTTAGGCAGAGTTGAAAAGAAGATAACGTATTAGTTACACTGAATGTTTCAACTCGCCATTATTATTATATGAAATATAGCCTTTCATATGAAATGGATAAGGGTGCTTATGTTTCACCTAGGTTTTAACCATGACATATATGTCGAATAAAGATTATCCCAACAAAACAAACTAAATTTCAATGTCATATATATATATATAGATCAAGATCATGTGGTCAATTTATGGACATATTTGTCTTAGTAACTCCTACTTTCAATTCAGTAAATTTGATTTTGCTTAAACTCCATAGATATTTATTCTGCAATAACAATACTTCCCATTTGAGCTTTTAATCAAACACTTATCATTCTAGCTTCCTTTCATGTTCAAATATATAAAATTTCCAAACGAATAAATTTCTAAACATAGGGAGAATTAGAGACATACCTGTATCAAGTGTTGCAGATAAAGTTTCTTTGGTTAGCATAAATTGTAATAAAATACTATCGATGTTTAGACAATGAAGACAATAAATGGATGAATAAATAGAGATGAATAAGAATATCTTTGGTTCCACGAAAACAATTTGGTCAAAAGCATTGTTTATTCAATCCTTGAGTGGAAAGCAACATAAATTCCTTATTAGCTTTACCCATTTGCATTTTGGATTGAGAAATAGATATGAATAAGAATATCTTGAATATCTTGGGTTCCACGAAAACAATTTGGTCAAAAGCATTGTTTATTCAATCCTTGAGGGGAAAGCAACATAAATTACTTAGCTTTACCCCATTTGCATTTTGGATTGAGAAATAAGATGATCTTTTAAACCATACTACACCAATTGTACTAAACATATGGTTGATCATACTAAATTGTGAAAAGTGCCCAGATAGTATATGTGGTTTGTTCAGATTTCACCTATAGTTCCTACATTTTTAAAATTACAACTATAGTCCCCAAGTTTTGCAAATTCGTTCTCGGATGGTCTCTGGCGTCAATGGGAGTTAATTTTCTCAGTTAGTGGAAGTGAAATGACAAAAATACCCTTACTATTAAATTCATACTAAAAAGCTAAACGAAATATACTTACTATTTAAATATTTATGTGGGACCCACTACCCAACCCACCCACTTCATCTTCCTCACTTTCACCAGTCACCACCATCTCCACTTTTCACCACCACCATCTACGTTTCACTATTACCACCCACCTGCCAACTGTTATAAACCACCACACCAATCTTAACGGCCACCAAACATGAAACACCCCTAAATACATAACTGCATCAAATTTGTAACATTCAACACAGGATTGCATCAAATCTATACACACAAAACCCTAGGTCACGGATAAGAACCCGAAACTTTCACAAATAAGACGAAATCATACAGATGAACCATATGTAGTAATAATTCATGCATAAAAGGTCAACGCAATCATTAAATTGATGAAGTCAACAGTAGTTTACCTGTGTTAAGGCGGCATGAGGAGGAGAAAAGTTAAAGATTCGAAAGGGATAGCAGTGAAATGTGAGTATTTATAGAAGACTGTCACAACCCCCGCCCACACCCTGGACATGAGCCGTGAACAAACAAGTGGTACCGGTGGCTATTTTGAAAATACTGCAGCTGAAATTTCATCAAGACCGTGAGTTAGGAAAAATATCATAGTTTAAAAACACCATAATTTTATTTATAACAAATGGGAATAAAACCATTGTTTTACAAAGGTAGCTTTAAGAGGGGATAAACCTGAATACATAAAACAATGTTTCTTAATTTAATTGATAAAACAAGCCACTCTTTTAAGCCTTTTGGTGTCGTGTAACAACACTTATTCAGATCTACTGTAATCACCTGAAACATGTTTAAAAATATTTTATCAAGAGTAAATACTGGTGAGATCATTCATTTGCATAAAAAGACACAATGTTATAATTACAGTATTAAGGGTTTTTACATTTGTTTCTATCTTTCAATTACTCAAATCAGTACTTGTCACATGCCCATTTCAGTGATTTTGGTCATATCACTATTGATCATTCTCTCAACTAGTGAAGCTTATCAAGTAGTGTATACAAAACCGCACATACCAGCAGTACTTTAAGAATACAAAAAACTTAATCCCCTGCAATTATAAGTAATAACCGGAAAACATTAATGGTTTTGAAAACATTTGATAAAAAGAGAATGACTCACCTTGTAAATCTATAGTTCTGATTTAGTAGGCCTCCTGATTCTAAGCCTTCTGATACAAACCCCTAATTTCATAGAATATAATCAGTATTAGTGTTAAAACCCGACTCAAACTTTAATGATAATCATGAGATCAAAACCTCTACGTAGTTAACAAAGTATAGCCTTATTCAGGCAGCACTTTGGCATCCGTTGATTGGTTTCGGATCAATCAGACATGGTATCGTTTCAGTGATTAGGGTTTAATACACGCAAATACATAGAAACAGAGTAACGAGGGATATAGAGATCGATTTCAGAAACTGAATTGTGCAATTGAAACTATCCAAGACCCGGCCTTTATATAACCCATGCTGGACTCTCCCGCTCATCTAGGGAGGAGACAAGGTGTCTCCCGCATGTCGCCTGGGAGGCTGGCCTAGCCTAGATGTGCAATGTGTCCAGTATAAGTTTGACACGTCTCGGGTCGTGGTGACACATGTCCTCCGCTGTTTTTTTGCCCAATTGCGTGTTTTTCCGATTTTTGTGTCGGTTTTTATCGCGTATGCTCGGATTTTAGTTCTAAATGGTTCAGTTTTTAATTATGAGTTTAGTAAGGGTATTTTTGTGATGGTTGATTCATCAATCGCCAAGTTTTCTTAATCTCTAAGTGTAGGTCCACCCGGAGGATCGAATATAACATATTCCTTGTTACCGAACAAACCCGAAAGTGCGGAATCCAAACGGGTAAGTTAAACCAAGCAATGACCACGAAAACGATATAAGAAAAGATACGATGTTTAACACACACACTTGTATATCAGCAGAGTTCAGGTTACAAGATTATACAATATAAAGTTCTCACACTAAACTCTCTCTGTTTTCTCTGGTATCTTGTGCTCACACACATGTCTCTGTGTCTGTCTTCTATTTATATAACATTCAGGTCCACGAAGAACATGCACCCACGAAGGACTGCCACGAAAGACCTGAGACCACTAACAATTGGTTTTTCGTGGATAGCCTATGACGAACAACTAGTGATGAAGAATGGGTTCTTCGTCACAATCCCATATCGACGAACTACTATGGGTTCTTCGTCCCTAAGGTTTTTCGTGAACAGCAATGGGATCAGGTTCTTCGTCATGCAGTGATGTAGAACAGCAACAGTTAGCAACAACAAAACATATATTAGCAACAGTTTGTTAAGGTCTAATATATTCCTCATCTGCAGCTATTTTTAGCACATGCAAAGTGAATTCGCTTCGAGACAATATGGAGGATTTTGAGCCTCAGTCTTTACTTTGCAATGTAGTCGAACCGAATGAGTTGTATCCATATTAAATGTATCAACTGTCACACCCCTTTCTAAGGCGGAAGCACGAGGTGTGATCTTGAAAGGTTCTCATTGCATACGAAAGATAAACTTACTACATGTTCGTAAAATGACTCCAAATGCCATCATCATTGCATAATTAAAACATAACATAGGTTAAGTGTTTACATCACAAGACAACATATTGTCTGAAAAGTTTACAACTTTATTTAAAAGATGAACATCGAGAACTTGGTTCTTATATCCCACATAGGATGAAATATAATAACCAATTCCCACAAAAACAGGCATCGGAGTCTTGACACAAGATAGCTAAAAACATAAACAACATCCAAGAGTAAGAGTATGACCGCGCGCACATCCACTTTAGTTACCTGAAATACATGTGAGTTTTTGGAAAATCGTCAACATAATGTTGGTGTGAATTCATGCAGTTTTTGTATTGAACGTTTGTATACTTGAATGAAAACATGGTATGTAATTTGTATGAAACAAGTATTTCTGTAAATATAAGGAAATCGAGATCGCTAATGTTTTGCAAGGCCATTAACATGTGACACGACATAGGACGCATCCAAACCATAGGCATTTTTAGATGTCGAATCCACGACTGTCGATTCACGACTAGAGACACAAAAGCACTACTTGGTAAAAGAGTGGCCAAGAGTGTGGCTGCCTGAAACCCATTAGATCTAACCTTTTGTTCTGCGGTCTTGGTATGTAACTGATTAATGGTGCTTATGGCACCCTATTCGTGACATGATCTAAGTATCATTCCTTAGTTTTTGTATTCAACATACCATAACACATGTATTTTCCCCAAGTTTAGAAAAGAAGTAAAAGTTTAAAAGTGGGGACATGAACTCAGAACTTTGTGTATCATGCGCCGTAAACTTCACCGGTTGGTTTTATAGCGTCGTGACCAATACGTGTTTTATTAACGTTAGTCACCGGACTTGTATCACACAAGTACAAGTCACCATCTTTTATGTATGTGTTCTTCATTGTTAAAAATAATTTATATTTTTAACTATGTATCTTACTTATATTATTTTCCCAAAAATAAATATAAGTATTTTGTATTTTTCACCAAAAATCAAGACTTTGATTCTTATTATTCTCCGGTTTATATTTCTTAAAAATAATATATTTTTAGGACTTTGTACGAAATATCTATATTTTGTCATGTTATGAAATATATATGTGTTTATTTTTGTTATCCACCCGAGTTATATATTTTCGTCCAAAAATACATTTTAAGTTCATAACTTGTCCAAGTTACATAATCTATTAAGAAATATATTTTTATAAATATATTTTCTTGTATTTGTCTATGCATGTTGTATGTGTATTTTTGTATTTTTACTCCTTAGGAGTATTTAGTGTATTTTCAAGTCCTAATACACTATTACATATAATACATATTACATACACTTAGCACAAAATTTGGTGACCAATAAATATATATATTTTCCTCAAAAATATACATACTTTATATCAATTTTTATCTTGAAGAAATCATCATTCCTTAACTTTGAAATTTACCCAAAAATTAGGGAAACCTTGGTAAATATTTTTAGGTAAATTTTTACGGAATAAGTTTCACCAAAACTTATATTTTTCTAAGTGTCAAAATTTCAAATTTTGACATAGTTTCCCCTAAAAATGGAGGTTTCCCGTGTTTTCAAAACATGTGTTTATTTTCTTTTCAATCATCAAAACAAATTTGCAACAATAATCAACAATGAAATCAACACTTACCAAGTGCCAAAATTATGTAATTTACCTAACAACATGACCTTGAACTTTCATAAAAACTTGTAGTAACTTGGTAGTGTGTTTAGTAGGTTTAGTTGTCACGACCCCCGACCCACCCTGGACGGAATCGGGAGCCGTGAACAGCCCAGTGGTACCGGTGATTATTTTGAAAAATATTGCAGCGGAAATTTCATCAGGACCGTGAGTTAGGAAAAATATCAGAGTTTAGAAAACACCGGATTTTTATTTTTTTAAATAGATGGGATAAACCCATGTTTTACAATGGTAGCTTTAATAAAACAATATTTCTTAATTTGATTTAATTAATAAAATAAGCCACTTCTTGAAGTCTTTCAGTGCCGTATCCATCTCTACTGTAATTACCTGAAACATGTTTGAAAAAGGTTTTGTCAGCGGGAAATACTGAGTGAATCATTCTATTTACTAAAATGACACATTTGTTATAGTTTACAGTATTAAGGAAAATTACAATGTTTCTGATATCAAACCAATTACCCACAGTACTTTGTCACTCAACCCATTGGCCCTTCCGTCCAATGGTGTCTGTGACTATGGTCATATCACCCATTGGCTGCCCCAATGGTGAAGATTATCAAGTAATGTATACAAAACCCCACATACCGGCTGTAATATGGTGATTACATAAACTTAATCCCTGTAATTATAACTTTGAAATAAATAGGGTTTTGTAAATAGATTTGATAAAAAGAGAATGACTCACATTATAAGCATGCAGATTCATATGGCAAAGTTTAGTCTACAGATAAGCCTTGATAGATTGCAGATATAGGCCGAGCTTAGCCTATTGATTAGTCTTGTAACCTAGTGCGCACGAACTAGGTAGGTAACTTAATACAGCAATTACGATAACTCACGAGATCAACCCTCACAACGAATGACAAAGTGCTATGCTTAAACATCCATCGAATTAACGATTAATGACAAAGCATCACCCTAATGTGGGCAGCACTTAAACATCCATTGAGTACATTGATCGATCGGAAAAATGAATCGTAATAGCGATCGAGTTATTACCCGGTATCGTAGCAGAATTAGAGCTAGTGTGTGTTTGGTAGAAATAAAAATATATATTTGTAATTTAAGTATAGTACCCCTAATTCAACCTTATCCCGATGTCCCGAGACAGAACCCCAACGAACTTAGTCGGGCAGGACCCTGACATGCATTATGGGCTCAGATCAATCAGAAAGGGTAGCGGTGATCTGGAGCTACAATACTTATAACGGGACAAAGCCTTATTATTATTATAGTGTAAATAAATAATAAAAATAAGAAAATATATATATAATATCGAAAGAGTGGGTGTAAGAAATGAAAAGAAGACAAGACCATTTAAATGGCTGAGGGCATCTCCTATTTATAGTATCCACATTATTTGGAGAGAAAGCTGTTTATTTGTGTGCATACACGTATTACATATTTGCCATTTGTTTTCTTGTACTGCTTAAATACACACACGTAGCACTATTTCAAATTAATGCAAATATTGAATTTTTATATTTTGATTTTCGATTCCATATTATCTCATGCAGACAATTTCAACAATAAATTGTAATTTAAGTTTTATTATTATTATTATTTTTATTAGTTTATATATTATAATTAATTTAATTGCTTTACTTATATGGCATGTATAACTCCTAAAATATGATGTTCTAGAAAATAATGAATATGTCATTAGAACCAGAATATTTTTATCTACATTTGGGTCTAAGTTTCATTAAAAACGAAATAGGTTCAAAATACAATGTATTTTATAATTTAATTATTATACGGTCACTAGGCCCGTTTAGGTACTTCATATTTCTTACAGTTAACTTACCCGTAATCTACCCGTCTAATAATATAAGTTTTTATATACTTTTATTTTAATAGAAAGGTCAACCCATATACAGGCCAATTAAATATTTCAACCAACTATATAAAATAGTGTTTAAAACTATTTGGGTTGAATAAAAATAACTAGTTACTAGTTACTAGTGGTTAATTAATTTAACCAAACCTATAATTTATATGATAAATTTAGGAATGTTACATTCTCCCCACCTTGTTTTAAATCTCGTCCTCGAGATTTGGGTTACGATATTTATTTTAGACTTATGTCATAGTTTAGTTAATAAAACAATATAAGGGTAGATGACACAGATTTAAAATATCAAATTTTGTGAATACGAGTTGTACTCTAAGTAGGACTCAATGGTTTGATTGAATTATTTCAAGAAATTGATGACAAACGAATGAGATGAAATGATATAATTTTCAAAGGGACTAGATTTAAGCAAAAAGATATATGATCAATAGATATAAATGTGAAGGACTTTTAGAATCAGAAAATTCTTTGTCAAAAGAAAACTTACTTTGATTGGCAACTGAGGAAGACTTAGAATTGACAAGCTTGAATGAAATAGAAGTATGAAAAATGATTTGTCAAATATTTATGAGAAAATTAAAGTGTTGAGATGAGTGAATTGCAGGGATACACCAAAAGACAATAAAGTTAGTGTATCTTTATTTTAGAGTTCGTATCTTAAGTGATGATCGTGAGATAATAGATTACGTCTAGATGATCGCGAAATCCTATAATATTGTTATAACTATATTTAGATATGTTAAACTCTTATTTAGTATTTTAAATTTCCGGTCACCTTTATGTATAAATTTTGATATGATATACATATACATGATTTATACTGTATATTCGATTTTTCTTATATATATATATAGTTATCACAGTATAATTTAGCAGTTATAAATAATCTTTCTTATATATAAAAATATATATATATATATTTATATATAGAGAAAATTTACTTTATATCAAATATTTTTATAAAGAAAATTTATATAGGATTATATATATTGATTTTTTATGAATATATGAAGATATATTTATGTGATAAAATTCCATATAGATATGGAGTCTACGTTTCATAAGAAATTTTTTTTTTTTTAACTAGTCATTATCATGGTTAGATATTGGTTAGTGCTGCCTTGTTTAAGCATAGGTGGCCAGTCCATGCCTAACTAAGGCTAGGTTACCCAATATTTGCCCTTGACAATAACCCTAGTATTTTAAAATAATACTAACACTATTATTGTTTAATATTTTTTTACTAATAATAAAACTGATATTAGTATTACATAACTAAACATACACTTAAATGGAAAAATTTCTAATAAAAATGGTGAAACCAGCCGTCCCCAGGATCGAACCCGGGTCTAGGCCACACCCTTTCGCGCGCCTAGCCAACCGAGCTAAGTGCCTAGTTTGTGAAAATTTCTATTTTGGTTAAATATAAGCACATGTACAATAAATTCTGTACTTCTTATTATAAGTCACCTACTTATCCTCCTTATGTTGACTAATAATAATATAGTAATACTATTAGGTAATCACTTATGTAAGTTTCCATATATAAAATAAATTTTATATAATGTTTTTCGATTGAAGATGTTAAAATAATAATTTATCACGAAAGGCTAGATTGATGTTGTAAAAATCATTTAAGAGATACATTAAAATATGACAAGAATTTGTGTATCATTATCTTAATACATGATTTGTGTTAAGATAACTTTTATAAATATCCGTATATGATATATATATATATATATATATAAATGAGATTAGTGCAAGTTTAAATTTTATGAAAACATTAGTACAAGGTGACCGTGATCAAAGAAATGATTTAGTGAAGTCGAAGACCAAATAAGCATTTTATAGTTCTAGAGAATTGAAGTATTTGTTGGGATTATGTTGAATATGATAGCTTTAATCCATCATATGGGAATTTGAAATGAATATGTAATGTGAACAAGTTCAAGCAATTGAACTTGGTTTAATCACAACGAGTTCATGTATTAATAAGAAAGTTCGGACATGGTTACAGCAAAATCATGTATGCCAAAGAAAATTGAGTTTCTCAAGAAATTTATTGACTCAATATAAAAGGGTCATTGTTTTGCATTACTGCGGTATACAGTGCCAAAAAAAAAAATCGAGTATAGCGAAATGATATTTGAGTTTGGATAAAACAACAAATTAGAATGAAGTCCTCCAGTTGGTTTCATAAATCAAATGAACCATATGTGCAACAAATAGTGCATGTGTAACGTATGGATTTATCAAGAAATGAAATAGATCAATATTTGTCACCATGAAAGAAATCCTCATGGTATGACGACCTTTAGGGAAAGTAAAAACACGAAAGTCAATTCTTTATATGCAGAAGTCAGAAAAAAAAATTATCTGAAAATTTTGTATGATAATCGTTATTAAGTGATATTACCAAGGAATATCAAATAAAATGAAATAGGGAATTTGCAAAGTATGTAACTCCTTTTGCAGTGATAATAATTATGACTTTGATTAGACTGTGCACCGATGATTGTGAAATATTGTTTCAAAGTACCTCAGCGATATTCATTTTGTAGGATCATGTGGCAAAGTGCTCCTTTTTTATTAGTAGCTTTTCCACTAACGGGATTAGCCTTGTTGCCATTGTGCCCAATTATATTTTTCAAAGGTCTTGCCTTTAGAAGTCGTGTGTGACATACTTTAACGTCTGTGGACGTAAAATTTAAGTTTCATGTGTTTTCTTGTGCACTAGCACAACTTTACATGGTTCTTACTTGCGTTAATAGTTTATGGTAATTCATTGGAAATTCTTATACTTTTGATAGTGTTCCAACTTAATGGGTTTCTATTGTTATTATTGTCGCTCGAGTTACTAGGCAGATTATTAAACGAAATAATGTTTGATATCGGAAAAGAGATTCTTAATAAAGAAATCTAGACACATATGTTTGTGCTTTATTCCTATTTGGCTTTTGGAATTCCTTATAGATATATATATATATATCTATATAAACATACCATCTATCAGGTCAATGTATTTAAAAAAAAACCAATCAAATATCTGGTCATGATACTATTTAGGGAAATCTTGTCACTTGTTTGACATATTATCTATCCCGTCTTATCCGATTCGCGCCGGAGCGGTAACCTCAGTATATCTGGACAAACTGGAGAGTCTACTACACCATACCCAGTCTTGCCAGAGAAAATTTTCTATTTCCCATAAATAGTATCTTTTCAAAAGTGCCTCATATCTTATTCTAGCCCAAGTAATATCAATAAGCAAGTTTTCAGTGTTATTGCTTATTTATCATATCTTGCAATACTCTAATTACCATTCTTATGGCATACCAAAACTCATCATACTTTATTTACACCAGTACTTAGCTTATCTCGAAGCTTATACTAAGGCATTTTTTCTTAAGTTCAAGTCTAAATGCTATCATGTGTGCTACCAGTAAATAGCAATCTCCTAACTCTTTTATACAAACTTAGGTATTATTGTCACAACACCTAAAGGCTTAAATCAGTGGCTCTGATACCACCTTCTGTCACGACCCCCGACCCACCCTGGACGGAATCGGGAGCCGTGAACAGCCCAGTGGTACCGGTGATTATTTTGAAAAATATTGCAGCGGGAATTTCATCAGGACCGTGAGTTAGGAAAAATATCAGAGTTTAGAAAACACCGGATTTTTATTTTTTTAAATAGATGGGATAAACCCATGTTTTACAATGGTAGCTTTAATAAAACAATATTTCTTAATTTGATTTAATTAATAAAATAAGCCACTTCTTGAAGTCTTTCAGTGTCGTATCCATCTCTACTGTAATTACCTGAAACATGTTTGAAAAAGGTTTTGTCAGCGGGAAATACTGAGTGAATCATTCTATTTACTAAAATGACACATTTGTTATAATTTACAGTATTAAGGAAAATTACAATGTTTCTGATATCAAACCAATTACCCACAGTACTTTGTCACTCGACCCATTGGCCCTTCCGTCCAATGGTGTCTGTGACTATGGTCATATCACCCATTGGCTGCCCCAATGGTGAAGATTATCAAGTAATGTATACAAAACCCCACATACCGGCTGTAATATGGTGATTACATAAACTTAATCCCTGTAATTATAACTTTGAAATAAATAGGGTTTTGTAAATAGATTTGATAAAAAGAGAATGACTCACATTATAAGCATGCAGATTCATATGGCAAAGTTTAGTCTACAGATAAGCCTTGATAGATTGCAGATATAGGCCGAGCTTAGCCTATTGATTAGTCTTGTAACCTAGTGCGCACGAACTAGGTAGGTAACTTAATACAGCAATTACGATAACTCACGAGATCAACCCTCACAACGAATGACAAAGTGCTATGCTTAAACATCCATCGAATTAACGATTAATGACAAAGCATCACCCTAATGTGGGCAGCACTTAAACATCCATTGAGTACATTGATCGATCGGAAAAATGAATCGTAATAGCGATCGAGTTATTACCCGGTATCGTAGCAGAATTAGAGCTAGTGTGTGTTTGGTAGAAATAAAAATATATATTTGTAATTTAAGTATAGTACCCCTAATTCAACCTTATCCCGATGTCCCGAGACAGAACCCCAACGAACTTAGTCGGGCAGGACCCTGACATGCGTTATGGGCTCAGATCAATCAGAAAGGGTAGCGGTGATCTGGAGCTACAATACTTAAAACGGGACAAAGCCTTATTATTATTATAGTGTAAATAAATAATAAAAATAAGAAAATATATATATAATATCGAAAGAGTGGGTGTAAGAAATGAAAAGAAGACAAGACCATTTAAATGGCTGAGGGCATCTCCTATTTATAGTATCCACATTACTTGGAGAGAAAGCTGTTTATTTGTGTGCATACACGTATTACATATTTGCCATTTGTTTTCTTGTACTGCTTAAATACACACACGTAGCACTATTTCAAATTAATGCAAATATTGAATTTTTATATTTTGATTTTCGTTTCCATATTATCTCATGCAGACAATTTCAACAATAAATTGTAATTTAAGTTTTATTATTATTATTATTATTATTTTTATTAGTTTATATATTATAATTAATTTAATTGCTTTACTTATATGGCATGTATAACTCCTAAAATATGATGTTCTAGAAAATAATGAATATGTCATTAGAACCATAATATTTTTATTTACATTTGGGTCTAAGTTTCATTAAAAATGAAATAGGTTCAAAATACAATGTATTTTATAATTTAATTATTATACGGTCACTAGGCCCGTTTAGGTATTTCATATTTCTTACAGTTAACTTACCCGTAATCTACCCGTCTAATAATATAAGTTTTTATATACTTTTATTTTAATAGAAAGGTCAACCCATATACAGGTCAATTAAATATTTCAACCAACTATATAAAATAGTGTTTAAAACTATTTGGGTTGAATAAAAATAACTAGTTACTAGTTACTAGTGGTTAATAAATTTAACCAAACCTATAATTTATATGATAAATTTAGGAATGTTACATTAGTTACCCTTTAAAGTGTGTTTACTTTTTTAAAAGTTTCATTCTTGAAATATTTAGGTGTTTACAACTTGTAAACATGTTTTACAAAAACATTTCTTTATGAAATCTTCTTGCTTCACAAGTGTTTCTACACTTGTTTTATCACCAAAAATAGTGTATGTTTAAGTAAGAACCAAGATCTACTAAAAATCATATTTTGAACTTGGTTCTTTTTGGAAAATCATTCATAAATATTAGATCAACATGATTATTAACTCACTTTGATTATTATTTTTCAAGAAATCAAGTATTCTTTTCAAGATCATGATTTAGAGGTGGATAATCTTTCATCCTACAAGTTCTTACATTTCTTATCTTGCTAAACTATGTTTCTAATCATGATTTAGCAAGATGCTATGATGATTAACATCATTTTTACAAACAAATCAATGATCAACAAGCATTCATAACATAAACAACTTAGTTTCATCAAGATTACTTCATGTATCAAGCTTATGTTCATGTTTCTTGATTATGTTCTTTAGTGTTCTTCATGATTATCATCACATATCATCTTTTAACCAACTAAAAGAGATGTAAATTCAAGTGACAAGAAGCTTACTACTAGCACAAGGGCTAGGGAAGAACACAAGAAGATGAAGGTGACAAATGTGATGGATAATAGCAAATGGAGGAGGTCCTTGAAGATCCACAAGCTCCAAACTTCTTAACTTGGCTTCTAACACCTTGTGATCACTTGAGATTGGATGATATTGAAGTGAAGATGGTGGTGGTGTGGGGACTTGATCTCGGCCGTGAGGGAGCAAGGAAGGAGGAGAAGAGTGGTGTGTGTAAGTGTGTGAAAGATAATGAGATCATGTTCTAATGGTTTGAACTTATAACCATCTTTAGCGATTAACCATTGGGTATTATGTTCACTAAGTACATAACAAGATCTTCCAACAAATCAAAGTGAATCAAGGAAAATCAAGGGTGGGGCCACCCTTGGTGACCGTCCACCATGGGGGGGTGGGGGTATTGGTTGGGTTGTAATGGGTGGTTAATCATATTAGTTGAAATCTAAGTGTAGTGTTTAGTGTTCATGCATATTATATGTTATATAGTGTTTTAGGGTGTTCAGGGATCATAACTAGCTCAGAAACATTAAAACAATGTTTCTAGTATAATTTTGATGTTTCGGGTAGTGTCCGGTTGTTCGGTTAGATACCGTTCGTTAAAGTGCTAAATTGTGCCGTTTAGTGTCCTTTATGTACCCTTTTGTGACACTTTCAATTCCCGACACTTTGTAAGTTAATTTGGACAATAAAACATAAATCCTGCATGATATTTCAGTGTTGAAATGCTTATTAGAGCTGAATTATTGCTGAAACATGTAAAATTCAGCATTTAAAGTGTGTTTCGGGTGCTTTTTAATGCATAGTTTAGCTTCCGGAAAGTTTATACGTTAACCCTTGTATCCGTACTTGGGTTTTAATGTATTTTAGACGTTGGACCTACTCCTAGGCCCTAATTCCATTATCTGACTGCTTTCTACAGAGTTGCTGACACAGTGTGTCTTACCGGTGAGTTTACTAGTCTTTCTGACGCAACGCTAACAGTGATGCATAAAGCAATATTTGAAGTATAAAACGTGCATGAATTCACATCTATAGCATGTAATCAGAAAATGTTGACATTTAAGCACATAATTGCAGATATTAAATAATAAGAAAATTGTACGGAAATTACCGGTTTTGTGCCAGTTGTCACAGTCTCCCCCCGTTAAAAGAATTTCGTCCCGAAATTCAGGCTGAGCTATCTCTCGCAGGAGTTTTCTTGAACAGGTAGGGGTACTTGTCTTTAAACTGGTCTTCACGTTCCCACGTGTACTCGGGTCCGTGCTTAGAGTTCCAACGTACTTTGACAAGTTTGACACTACTCCTCCGGGTCTTGTTGATTTTCCAGTCTGTAACCTCAACGGGTTGTTCTGTAAATCGGAGTGTGTCGTCAATATGCACTTCATCCGCAGGGATAATCACTGTTTCTTGGGTTGGACTCTTCTTGAGGTTGGACACATGAAACGTATTATGTACTCCGTTAAGTTCTTCCGGTAATTCCAACTTGTAAGCCACGGTACCAATTCTTTCCAAGATCTTGAATGGTCCGATGTATCGTGGATTCAGCTTTCCACGTTTTCTGAATCTTACTACGCCCTTCCAAGGTGAGACCATCAACAAAACTTTGTCTCCCACCTCGAATTCTAAGGGTTTTCGTCTTCGATTAGCGTAGCTCTTTTGTCGATCTCGAGCCGCCTTAATGCGCTCTCGGATCTGCATGATTTTTTCGGTTGTCTCTTGAACAAGTTCAGGACCAACCATACGTTTGTCTCCAGCGTCTGCCCAACATAATGGCGAGCGGCACTTGCGGCCATATAGAGCTTCGAACGGTGCGGTTTTTATGCTCGTATGGTAGCTGCTATTGTAGGAAAACTCAACTAAAGGTAGATGAGTATCCCAGCTGCCGCCTAGGTCCATAACACATGCGCGAAGCATATCTTCCGGCGTTTGTATGGTTCGTTCGCTCTGGCTGTCTGTTTGCGGATGGAAGGCCGTGCTTAAATCTAGTTGAGATCCAAAGGCTTCCTGGAAGGATTGCCAGATCCTTGAGACAAAACGTCCATCTCTGTCTGAAATAATTGAGATAGGCACTTCATGACGTGCCACGATTTCTTTCAAGTACAACTCAGCAAGCTTTCCAGTGCTATCCTTCTCTCGGATCGGTAGGAAATGCGCAGACTTTGTTAACCGATCGACTATCACCCATATCATATCGTGCCCTCTAGGAGTCCTGGGTAATTTTGTTATGAAGTCCATTGAGATTTGCTCCCACTTCCACATGGGTATCTCTGGTTGTTGCAGTAGTCCAGACGGTTTTTGATATTCAGCCTTAACCTTAGCACAGGTTAGGCACTTTCCAACATAGATAGCAACATCGCTTTTAAGCCTCGGCCACCAATAGTATTCCTTCAAGTCTTGATACATTTTGTCCTATCCTGGGTGGATCGAGTATCTCGACTTGTGAGCATCATTAAAGATGAATTCTCGAATACCGCCATAGAGCGGAACCCAAATACGCCCCTTAAAGTATAAGGTTCCCTCTTTGTTTGGCACCAAATTCTTTTGCATACCTCGGAGATATTCAGCTCTACGATTCTCCCCCTTAAGGGCTTCTTGTCGTGCGTCATGAGTGCGTGCAGTGAGGTTCGTCCGAATAGTCATTTCCAATACTCGAACTCTTAGGGTATTAACCCTTTCTTTTCGACTTAACGCGTCCGCTACAACGTTTTCTTTTCCAGGATGGTACTTAATCTCACAGTCATAATCGTTTAGCAGCTCGACCCACTGTCGTTGACGCATATTTAATTCCTTCTGATCAAATATGTGTTGTAGGCTTTTGTGATCTGTGAAGATTGTACATCGACTACCATATAAATAGTGTCGCCAGATCTTCAAAGCAAATACCACCGCGCCTAGCTCCAAGTCGTGCGTGGTGTAATTCCTTTCATGCACCTTCAACTGTCTTGAAGCGTAAGCGATGACTTTTTGGCGTTGCATGAGCACGCAACCCAAACCTTGACGCGAAGCGTCATAGTATACCACGAAGTCTTCAGTGCCTTCGGGTAAGGATAGTATCGGTGCATCGCATAGCTTATTTTTGAGCAGTTGGAAGGCTTCTTCCTACTTATCACCCCAGTCGTACTTCTTGTCTTTCTGTGTAAGGGTAGTCAGCGGTTGAGCTATCTTGGAGAAATTTTCGATAAATCGCCGGTAATAGCCCGCTAAGCCCAAAAATTGTCGAACTTCAGTTGGGGTTTTGGGGGCTTCCCAATTCTTTATTGCTTCTATCTTGGCTGGGTCTACATGAATGCCCTTCTCGTTCACAACGTGACCAAGGAACTGTACTTCACGAATCCAAAATTCGCACTTTGAGAACTTTGCATAAAGTTTCTCTTTCTTCAGTAGTTCCAAAATGGTCCTGAGGTGTTACTCGTGCTATTCTCTTGTTCGCGAGTAAATCAGGATATCATCGATAAATACAATCATGAATTTATCGAGATATGGTTTGCAAACGCGGTTCATCAGATCCATAAATACCGCTGGCGCGTTCGTCAGTCCGAATGGCATCACAAGGAACTCGTAATGCCCATAACGTGTTCTGAATGCAGTCTTTGGTACGCTCTCCTCTTGGATCCTTAACTGATGGTATGCCGATCGAAGGTCAATCTTGGAATAGTAGCTCGATCCTTGCAACTGATCAAATAAGTCATCAATCCTAGGTAGCGGGTACCGATTCTTGACAGTGAGCTTATTCAGTTCTCTGTAATCGATACACATCCGCAGTGTTCCATCCTTCTTCTTCACGAACAATACTGGAGCTCCCCAAGGCGAGAAGCTTGGCCTTATGAATCCTTTATCCAACAACTCCTGGAGTTGTGTAGACAATTCTTGCATCTCGGATGGTGCAAGCCGATAGGGTGCCTTGGCTACAGGAGCGGCTCCTGGAACCAAGTCTATATGGAATTCGACTTGTCGTTGCGGAGGTAGTCCTGGCAGATCTTTGGGAAAAACATCAGGGAATTCCTTCACCACAGGAATGTCTTCGAGTTTCGGCTCCTCAGCCATCTTATTTACAACGTGCGCTAGGAAAGAAACACATCCTTTCCTTAAGCACTTATGTGCCTTCATACAATTGATGATCCGTAGGGGCGCGTTTCATTTTTCTCCATGCACGATGAGAGTTTCATCATTCTCCAGAGGGATGCGAATGATTTTCTCGTGACAAATATCTTCAGCCTTGTGCTTGGACAACCAGTCCATTCCGACCACTACATCGAAGCAACCCAATTAAATAGGTAAGAGGTCGATGCTAAATCTTTGCTCACTAAGTTCTAATGTGCAACCCCTAACAACTTCGCCCGGTTCAACAAGTTTACCATTGGCTAGTTCTATGGAATAAGGAATATCTAATCTACTAGATTCTATTCCAAGCATACGTTTAAATTCCACAGACATGAAGCTATAATCGGCACCAGTGTCAAATAGTATGGATGCAAAGTGATTGTTAACGAGAAACGTACTGGTGACCACATTAGGGTCCTCGCGTGCGTTCCTTGCTCCAATCACGAATGCTCGAGCCTGAGTTATATATTTTCGTCCAAAAATAAATTTAAATTCATAACTTGTCCAAGTTACATAATCTAATAAGAAATATATTTTTATAAATATATTTTCTTGTATTTGTCTATGCATGTTGTATGTGTATTTTTGTATTTTTACTCCTTAGGAGTATTTAGTGTATTTTCAAGTCCTAATACACTATTACATATAATACATATTACATACACTTAGCACAAAATTTGGTGACCAATAAATATATATATTTTCCTAAAAAATATGCATACTTAATATCAATTTTTATCTTGAAGAAATTAGCATTCCTTAACTTTGAAATTTACCCAAAAATTAGGGAAACCTTGGTAAATATTTTTAGGTAAATTTTTACGGAATAAGTTTCACCAAAACTTATATTTTTCTAAGTGTAAAAATTTTATAGAAATTTTGACATAGTTTCCCCTAAAAATGGAGGTTTCCCGTGTTTTCAAAACATGTGTTTATTTTCTTTTCAATCATCAAAACAAATTTGCAACAATAATCAACAATGAAATCAACACTTACCAAGTGCCAAAATTATGTAATTTACCTAACAACATGAACTTGAACTTTCATAAAAACTTGTAGTAACTTGGTAGTGTGTTTAGTAGGTTTAGTTACCCTTTTAAGTGTGTTTACTTCTTTAAAGTTTCATTCTTGAAATATTTAGGTGTTTACAACTTGTAAACATGTTTTACAAAAAACATTTCTTTATGAAATCTTCTTGCTTCACAAGTGTTTCTACACTTGTTTTATCACCAAAAATAGTTTATGTTTAAGTAAGAACCAAGATCTACTAAAAATCATATTTTGAACTTGGTTCTTTTTGGAAAATCATTCATAAATCTTAGATCAATATGATTATTAACTCACTTTGATTATTATTTTTCAAGAAATCAAGTATTCTTTTCAAGTTCATGATTTAGGGGTGGATGATCTTTCATCCTACAACTTCTTACATTTCTTATCTTGCTAAACTATGTTTCTAATCATGATTTAGCAAGATGCTATGATGATTAACATCATTTTTACAAACAAATCAATGTTCAACAAGCATTCATAACATAAACAACTTAGTTTCATCAAGATTACTTCATGTATCAAGCTTATGTTGTTCATGTTTCTTGATTATGTTCTTTAGTGTTCTTCATGATTATCATCACATATCATCTTTTAACCAACTAAATGAGAAGTAAATTCAAGTAACAAGAAGCTTACTACTAGCACAAGGGCTAGGGAAGAACACAAGAAGATGAAGGTGACAAATGTGATGGATAATAGCAAATGGAGGAGGTCCTTCAAGATCCACAAGCTCCAAACTTCTTAACTTGGCTTCTAACACCTTGTGATCACTTGAGATTGGATGAGATTGAAGTGAAGATGGTGGTGGTGTGGGGACTTGATCTCGGCCGTAAGGGAGCAAGGAAGGATGAGAAGAGTGGTGTGTGTAAGTGTGTGAAAGATAATGAGATCATGTTCTAATGGTTTGAACTTATAACCATCTTTAGGGATTAACCATTGGGTATTATGTTCACTAAGTACATAGCAAGATCTTCCAACAAATCAAAGTGAATCAAGGAAAATCAAGGGTGGGGCCACCCTTGGTGACCGTCCACCATGGGGGGGGGGGATATTGGTTGGGTTGTAATGGGTGGTTAATCATATTAGTTGAAACCTAAGTGTAGTGTTTAGTGTTCATGCATATTATATGTTATATAGTGTTTTAGGGTGTTCGGTGTGACAACTGGCATAAAACCGATAATTTCCGTACAACTTAATTAATACTTGATAACTGCAATTATGTGCTTAAATGTCAACATTGTCTGATTACATACTATACAAATGAATTCATGCACGTTTTATACTACAAATATTGCTTTATGCATAAATGATAGCGTTGCGTCAGAAATACTAGTAAACTCACCGGTAAGACACGTTGTGTCAACAATTCTGCAGAAAGCAGTCAGACAATAGAATTGGGACCTAGGTGTAGGTCCAATGTCAAAAATACATTAAAACCCAAGAATGGATACAAGGGTTAACATAAAGACTTTCCGGAAGCTAAAATACGCACCGAAAAGTACCCGAAACACACTTTAAATGCTGAATTTCACATATTTTAGCAAAATTCCGCATAGTATCAAGATTGTACCATGCAAAAACATGACTAAATGGTCCTGAATGTTTTCCTAAGTGTCGGAAATTAAAAGTGTCACAAAAGAGTACTTAAAGGACACTAAACGGTGCAATTTAACACTTTAACCAACCGGTATCTAACCGAACAACCGGACATTACCCGAAACACCAAAATATTACTAGAAGCATTGTTTATTTATTTCTGAGCTAGTTATGATCACCGAACACCCTAACACCCCTTATAACATAATAACACACTAAATCCCTAAACTTTATACTTGAAAACCAACTTATTTATACAATTAGAGATTGGAATTTACACTTTGCCCCCCCCCCTATATTGTGGACAGTCACAATGGGGGTGACCCCACCAAAATCTTGCTAAATCCTTAATGATCTTGCCAAGATATTCTATGATCTTTCTTGGATTCATTTAGATATTATGAGATCTCAAAAGATATGGTGGAAGATTATGTGTGTACTATAAGTAAACCTAAGGATCAAGACCCTCATTCATCACCTCACACCACTCACCTCTCCTCCCTCTCCTCTCGGCCGAAACCCACCCAAACACCACCCTCATTCTCATCCATTGTTCAATCATTCCAAGTTCATCTAGAGGTGCAAGAAGGTGTCTAACGAAGTGTGGAGCTTGTGGATCTTGAAGGACCTCTCCCGATTGCTTCTAACCATCACATTTGTCATCTTCAACCTCTTGTGTTCTTCCCTAGCCTTGTGCTAGTGGTGAGGCCCCCATGATCTCTTATTAGTTCATATTTTGATGGTTAAAAGATGATGAATATTGTTAATCACAAGAACACAAAAGAGCATGATCATGATACTTTAACATAAGCTTAAATACATAAGAATACATGTTAATGATGATGAATTGCTTGTTGTTGATTGATTATTAGTGTTAGTGATGTTAGACATCATATGGAGCCTACTAGATTGTGATTAAACACATGATCTAGTAAGTTAAGGTGGTGATCTTGTGAAAGACCAAGATCGTCATGCTTTATGTCTTCATGAACTTGAATGAAAAATTGATTTTCATATGTAAAGATGATTTAAACAAAATACAAATCTTGTAAATAGATGATTACAACAATAATTTTCTCAAGAAACCAAGTTTATTTATAAGATTTACAAAGTCATGGATTCTAAATAAACTAATCATATTTTTAGTGTTTGAACAAGACTAGGAATATGATTGTAACAAGAAAAATACAAAAGAAATATTTTTAGAAAAATCATCTTACAAGTTGTAAATGACTAGATCTTTCAAGAATGTGATTTACAAACAAATAACCATGTTTTTAAGGATAACTAAACCTACTAAATAACATGGTAAGTTACTACAAGTTTTTACAAAAACTTAAAGTTCATGATATAGTGTAATTTACTTAATTTTGACACTCGGTAAGTGTTGAATGAGTTGTTGATTGTGGATGATGATTTAAAAGAAAATAAACACATGTTTTGAAAACATGGGAAACCTCCATTTTTAGGGGAAACTATGTCAAAATTTCTATAAAATTTTGACACTTAGAAAAATATAAGTTTTGGTGAAACTCATTCCCTAAAAATTCACCTAACGATATTTACCAAGGTTTCCCTAATTTTTGAGTAAATTTCAAGATTAAGAAATGATGATTTCTTCAAGATAAAAATTGATATTAAGTATGTATATTTTTGAGGAAAATATATATATTTATTGAGCACCAAATTTTGTGCTAAATGTATGTAGTATGTATTATGTGTAAATAGTGTATTAGGACTTGAAAATACACTAAATACTCCTGAGGAGTGAAAATACAAAATACACATATAGCATGCATAGACAAATACAAGAGAATATATTTATGAAAATATATTACTTGATAGATTTTATAACTTGAACAAGTTATGAACATGAAATGAAGTTTTGGACAAAATACATAATTCGGGTGAAAAATACAAGATACTTATATTTATTTTTGAGAAAATAATATAAGTAAGATACATAGTTAAAAATATAAATTATGTTTAACACAATAACACATACATAAAAGATGGTGACTTGTACTTGTGCGATACAAGTCTAGTGACTAACGTTAATAAAACACGTATAGGTCACGACGCTATATAAGCAAACCCGGTGAAGTTTACGGCGCAAGAAACGCAAAGTTGTGAGTTCATGCTCCCCCTTTTCTTTTAACTGTTTTCAGTTTTATAACTTCGGGGGTGAAGTACATGTTACTAAATGTTTACAGACAAGTGAGTTCATGTCCCCACTTTTAATCTTTTACATACTTTTTAAACTTGGGGAAAATACATGTGTTATGGTATGCTGGATACAAAGACTAAGGAATGATACTTGAAATCGTGTCACGAATAGGGTACCAGAAGCACCATTAATCGTGTAGATACTAAGACTGCAGAACAAAAGGTTAGATCTAATGGGTTTTCTGGCAGCCACACTCTTGGTGATAACTAGTACCAAGTAGTGCTTTTGTGTCTCAGTCGTGAATCGACAACTAGAAAAATGCCTATGGTTTGGATGCTTCCTATGTCGTGTCACATGTTAATGGCCTTGCAACCCATTAGCAATCTCGATACATACATAAATACTTGATTTATACAAATTACATACAATGTTTTCATACAAAGTATGCAAACGTTCAATACAAAAACTGCATGAATTCACACCAACATTATGTTGCCGATTTTCCAAAAACTCACATGTATTTCAGGTAACTAAAGTGGATGTGCGCGCGGTCATACTCTTGCTCTTGGATGTTGTTTATGTTTATCGTTGAATAAATTTGTAAAGTTTTCAGACAATATGTTGTCTTGTGATGTAAACATTTAACCTATGTTTTCAGTTACATAATGTTATTGGCATTCGAAGTTATTTTTACGAGCATGTAGTATGTTTACCATTCATATGCAATGAGAACCTTTCATGATCACACCTCATGTTTCCGCCTTAGAAAGGGGTGTGACAGATTGGTATCAGAGCTGCGATTGTAGTGAACCAGTATTCCTTCTCTAGTCTAAACTACAATCTTTAGGATCCTTTCATGAAAATAATTTTTCAAAAAGTTTTCATTGCATAAAACTTTCCGCGACATCCACTACCTGAAACTGTTTACAAAGAGTCAAGAAAAGACACTACGAGACTTAGGGTGCACTGGTGTAGCACTTGTCTTTGACTAGAAATTACTTGCAACTATGTGTGATAATTGATATATACATATACTAGAAATAGAATATCTAAGGTACATGTGTCTTTACCTGAAAACAGTGGCCTGTCTGAAGGAAGTGATCCGAGGATGAAACGAACTGTGCGGACTGTGCAAGGACTTACGTAATTATGGATGCATACATAATTATGGAATTCAGTGCACAGAAACCACAGCACGTCTTGTCACGTATCAAACAAGAATCCTTCAAATACAAGAGAAGATCAAACGTGAACACCCTTCCCCCAGCCTATTAAATACTCTGTTGGAGTAATAATTTAGGGTATAAAGACAAGAACCGTCAATGTGAAGTAAGATATTTTATCCTTTACATATATTAAACTTGTACTTTGGGGAGATGTAACCCTTATGCATTTTGTTTACTTCTTAAACAATGTTGTAACAAGTTGTTCTGATATGTGTAAAGACTCAGTGAATATCTTATGACACAACCAGTATTTATCTATTTATACATGCTTGTGGTTGTATGAATTGATTTATACGTTGGGCGGATTTTTTGATGTCACTTATTTGGGTATATGTCTGTGTATATATACTACTACTGTCTCGTATGACGATATCAAACAAATGTCTAACCCTGTTGTGTTGTGTTCTTTCAGAACATGGCACCTAGGAGAGCTATGAACAATCAGGATTCTGATCAACCCCCTCCTACTCTTCTACCGAGGACTCCTGAAGAACTGAACGCCCTACTGGAAGAAAGGATCTCCACAGCTATCGCTCAATACGAGGCGAACCGCACCGAGCAAAGTGGAGGACCAAGCAATGCTAGGGGTAATGGACAGGAAGATACATCTGGAGGAAACACAGCTCAAGTTTGAACCTTCAAGCAGTTTCTCGACTGCAAGCCACTAAACTACGACGGCACTGGAGGTGCAGTGGCTTTTGTACGCTGGACGGAGAAGACTGATACCACTATCCATATGAGCAAGTGTACCGCGGATCAGTAAGTCACTTTTGCTACGGGGTTGTTTGTTGATGAAGCTTTGACTTGTTGGAATTTGCAAGTCCAGACTCTGGGTGAAGATGCTGCGTACGGTATGACGTGGGATGAACTAAAGGAATGAATGAGAGAGAAGTATTGCTCTCGTGCTGAACTCTAAAGGTTGGAGACTGAGTTCTGGCACTTGACCGTGGAAGGTGCTGACATTACTGGTTATACCCGAAGGTTCCACGATTTGTCAAGAGTGATCCCCTATATGGTGACTCCTGAATTTAAGCGCGTTGAACGCTACATCTGGGGATTGGCTCCGGAGTTTCGCAGCATGGTAACTTCGGCCAAACCTGAAACGATCACTTAGGATGTAACTCTGGCTGTCAGCCTTACTGAAGATGTTGTTCGCATGAAGAAGTTATCACTGAACCCTACTGAGAAAACCGAGACGCATGCTGAGTCGTCCGGTGACAAGAAAAGGAAACACCCAAGTCTGAATCAGGCAACTCGCAGCAACAACAAGGGTTTCAACAACAAGAAGCGTGACCCAACCCGCCTCAGGAGGCGAAAACTCTTGCAACCATGAATGACGCTCCTGCCAAAAGATACCTGGGCACTCTGCCCACTTGCAACCAGTGCAAGCGTCATCATGAGGGAGTTTGTCGCATTCCAAAATGCGACAAGTGTGGAAAACTGGGTCACCATACTGAAGACTATTGGGGAAAAGGAAGGAACGGGAATGGAAACAGCAACAGTGCTGGTAATAGAAATGGTGGTGGAAATGGCAATGGTAACCGAAATGGTAATGGAACTGGGCCGAACCAAGGATGCTTTGGTTGTGGAAGCAAGGATCATTTCATAAAAGATTGCCTAAGGGGGAACAACGCTCAGGCTCGAGCATTCGTGATTGGAGCAAGGAACGCACGCGAGGACCCTAATGTGGTCACCGGTACGTTTCTCGTTAACAATCACTTTGCATCCATACTATTTGACACTGGTGCCGATTATAGCTTCATGTCTGTGGTATAAAATCTAGTAGATTAGATATTCCTTATTCCATAGAACTAGCCAATGGTAAAATTGTTGAATCGGGCGAAGTTGTTAGGGGTTGCACATTAGAACTTGGTGAGCGAAGATTTAGCATCGACCTCTTACCTATTCAATTGGGTAGCTTCGATGTAGTGGTCGGAATGGACTGGTTGTCCAAGAACAAGGCTGAAGTTATTTGTCATGAGAAAATCATTCGCATCCCTCTGGGGAATGATGAAAGTCTCATCGTGCATGGAGAAAAACGAGACGCGCCTCTGCGAATCATCAGTTGTATGAAGGCACAAAAGTGCTTAAGGAAAGGATGTGTTGCTTTCCTGGCACACGTTGTAGATAAGAAGGCTGAGGAGCCGAAACTCAAAGACATTCCTGTGGTGAAGGAATTCCCTGATGTTTTTCCCGAAGATCTGCCAGGACTACCTCCGCAACGACAAGTCGAATTCCATATAGACTTGGTTCCAGGAGCCGCTCCTGTAGCCAAGGAACCCTATCGGCTTGCACCATCCGAGATGCAAGAATTATCTACACAACTCCAGGAGTTGTTGGATAAAGGATTCATAAGGCCAAGCTTCTCGCCTTGGGGAGCTCCAGTATTGTTCGTAAAGAAGAAGGATGGAACACTGCGGATGTGTATCGATTATAGAGAACTGAACAAGCTCACTATCAAGAATCGGTACCCACTACCGAGGATTGACGACTTATTTGATCAATTGCAAGGATCGAGCTACTATTCCAAGATCGACCTTCGATCTAGATACCATCAGTTAGGAATTCAAGAGGAAAGCGTACCAAAGACTGCATTCAGAACTCGCTATGGGCATTACGCGTTCCTTGTGATGCCATTCGGACTGACGAACGCGCCAGTGGTATTTATGGATCTGATGAACCACGTATGCAAACCGTATCTCGATAAATTTGTGATTGTATTTATCGATGATATCCTAATTTACTCACGAACGAGAGAAGAGCACGAGCAACATCTCAGAACCATTTTGGAACTACTGCAAAAAGAGAAACTTTATTCAAAATTCTCCGAGTGCGAATTTTGGATTCACGAAGTACAGTTTCTTGGTCACGTTGTGAATGAGAAGGGCATTCATGTAGACCCGTCCAAGATTGAAGCAATAAAGAATTGGGAAGCCCCCAAAACCCCAACCGAAGTTCGACAATTTTTGGGCTTAGCGGGCTATTACCGACGGTTTATTGAGAATTTCTCCAAAATAGCTCAACCGCTGACAACCCTTACGCAGAAAGACAAGAAGTACGACTGGGGTGATAAACAGGAACTTGGTGAGCGAAGATTTAGCATCGACCTCTTACCTATTCAATTGGGTAGCTTCGATGTAGTGGTCGGAATGGACTGGTTGTCCAAGAACAAGGCTGAAGTTATTTGTCATGAGAAAATCATTCGCATCCCTCTGGCGAATGATGAAAGTCTCATCGTGCATGGAGAAAAACGAGACGCGCCTCTGCGAATCATCAGTTCTATGAAGGCACAGAAGTGCTTAAGGAAAGGATGTGTTGCTTTCCTGGCACACGTTGTAGATAAGAAGGCTGAGGAGCCGAAACTCAAAGACATTCCTGTGGTGAAGGAATTCCCTGATGTTTTTCCCGAAGATCTGCCAGGACTACCTCCGCAACGACAAGTCGAATTCCATATAGACTTGGTTCCAGGAGCCGCTCCTGTAGCCAAGGAACCTATCGGCTTGCACCATCCGAGATGCAAGAATTATCTACACAACTCCAGGAGTTGTTGGATAAAGGATTCATAAGGCCAAGCTTCTCGCCTTGGGGAGCTCCAGTATTGTTCGTAAAGAAGAAGGATGGAACACTGCGGATGTGTATCGATTATAGAGAACTGAACAAGCTCACTATCAAGAATCGGTACCCACTACCGAGGATTGACGACTTATTTGATCAATTGCAAGGATCGAGCTACTATTCCAAGATCGACCTTCGATCTGGATACCATCAGTTAAGAATTCAAGAGGAAAGCGTACCAAAGACTGCATTCAGAACTCGCTATGGGCATTACGCGTTCCTTGTGATGCCATTCGGACTGACGAACGCGCCAGTGGTATTTATGGATCTGATGAACCACGTATGCAAACCGTATCTCGATAAATTTGTGATTGTATTTATCGATGATATCCTAATTTACTCACGAACGAGAGAAGAGCACGAGCAACATCTCAGAACCATTTTGGAACTACTGCAAAAAGAGAAACTTTATTCAAAATTCTCCGAGTGCGAATTTTGGATTCACGAAGTACAGTTTCTTGGTCACGTTGTGAATGAGAAGGGCATTCATGTAGACCCGTCCAAGATTGAAGCAATAAAGAATTGGGAAGCCCCCAAAACCCCAACCGAAGTTCGACAATTTTTGGGCTTAGCGGGCTATTACCGACGGTTTATTGAGAATTTCTCCAAAATAGCTCAACCGCTGACAACCCTTACGCAGAAAGACAAGAAGTACGACTGGGGTGATAAACAGGAACTTGGTGAGCGAAGATTTAGCATCGACCTCTTACCTATTCAATTGGGTAGCTTCGATGTAGTGGTCGGAATGGACTGGTTGTCCAAGAACAAGGCTGAAGTTATTTGTCATGAGAAAATCATTCGCATCCCTCTGGCGAATGATGAAAGTCTCATCGTGCATGGAGAAAAACGAGACGCGCCTCTGCGAATCATCAGTTCTATGAAGGCACAGAAGTGCTTAAGGAAAGGATGTGTTGCTTTCCTGGCACACGTTGTAGATAAGAAGGCTGAGGAGCCGAAACTTAAAGACATTCCTGTGGTGAAGGAATTCCCTGATGTTTTTCCCGAAGATCTGCCAGGACTACCTCCGCAACGACAAGTCGAATTCCATATAGACTTGGTTCCAGGAGCCGCTCCTGTAGCCAAGGAACCTATCGGCTTGCACCATCCGAGATGCAAGAATTATCTACACAACTCCAGGAGTTGTTGGATAAAGGATTCATAAGGCCAAGCTTCTCGCCTTGGGGAGCTCCAGTATTGTTCGTAAAGAAGAAGGATGGAACACTGCGGATGTGTATCGATTATAGAGAACTGAACAAGCTCACTATCAAGAATCGGTACCCACTACCGAGGATTGACGACTTATTTGATCAATTGCAAGGATCGAGCTACTATTCCAAGATCGACCTTCGATCTGGATACCATCAGTTAAGAATTCAAGAGGAAAGCGTACCAAAGACTGCATTCAGAACTCGCTATGGGCATTACGCGTTCCTTGTGATGCCATTCGGACTGACGAACGCGCCAGTGGTATTTATGGATCTGATGAACCACGTATGCAAACCGTATCTCGATAAATTTCTGATTGTATTTATCGATGATATCCTAATTTACTCACGAACGAGAGAAGAGCACGAGCAACATCTCAGAACCATTTTGGAACTACTGCAAAAAGAGAAACTTTATTCAAAATTCTCCGAGTGCGAATTTTGGATTCGTGAAGTACACTTTCTTGGTCACGTTGTGAATGAGAAGGGCATTCATGTAGACCCATCCAAGATTGAAGCAATAAAGAATTGGGAAGCCCCCAAAACCCCAACCGAAGTTCGACAATTTTTGAGCTTAGCGGGCTATTACCGACGGTTTATTGAGAATTTCTCCAAAATAGCTCAACCGCTGACAACCCTTACGCAGAAAGACAAGAAGTACGACTGGGGTGATAAACAGGAAGAAGCCTTCCAACTGCTCAAAAATAAGCTATGCGATGCACCGATACTATCCTTACCCGAAGGCACTGAAGACTTCGTGGTATACTGCGATGCTTCGCGTCAAGGGTTGGGTTGCGTGCTCATGCAACGCCAAAAAGTCATCGCTTACGCTTCAAGACAGTTGAAGGTGCATGAAAGGAATTACACCACGCATGACTTGGAGCTAGGCACGGTGGTATTCGCCTTGAAGATCTGGCGACATTATTTATATGGTACTCGATGTACAATTTTTACAAATCACAAAAGCCTACAACACATATTTGATCAGAAGGAATTAAACATGCGTCAGCGACGTTGGGTCGAGCTGCTGAACGATTATGACTGTGAGATTAAGTACCATCCTGGAAAGGCGAACGTTGTAGCAGATGCGCTAAGTCGAAAAGAAAGGGTTAAGACCCTAAGGGTTCGAGCATTGGAAATGACTATTCAAACGAACCACACTGCACGCATTCGTGATGCCCAACAAGAAGCCCTTAAAATGGAGAATCGTAGAGTTGAATACCTCCGAGGTATGCTGAAGAGTTTGATGCCAAACAAAGAGGGAACCTTATACTTTAAGGGGCGTATTTGGGTTCCACTCTATGGCGGTATTCGAGAAGTCATCCTTAATGAAGCTCACAAGTCGAGATACTCGATCCTTCCAGGATCGGAAAAAATGTATCAAGACTTGAAGGACTACTATTGGTGGCCGAGACTTAAAAGTGATGTTGCTATATATGTTGGAAAGTGCCTAACCTGTGCCAAGGTTAAGGCTGAATATCAGAAACCATCTGGGCTACTGCAACAACCAGAGATACCCATGTGGAAGTGGGAGCAAATCTCGATGGACTTCATAACGAAATTACCCAGGACCCCTAGGGGCAGGATACGATATGGGTGATAGTTGATCAATTGACGAAATCTGCGCATTTCCTACCGATCTGAGAAAAGGATAGCACCGGAAAGCTTGCTGAACTGTACTTGAAAGAAATCGTGGCACGTCATGGAGTGCCGATCTCAATCATTTTAAAGAGAGATGGACGTTTTGTCTTGAGGATCTGGGAATCCTTCCAGGAGGCCTTTGGATCTCAACTAGATCTAAGCACGGCCTTCCATCCGCAAACAGACGGCCAGAGGGAACGAACCATACAAACACTAGAAGATATGCTTCGCGCATGTGTTATGGACCTAGGCGGCAGTTGGGATACTCATCTACCTTTAGTTGAGTTTTCCTACAATAACAGTTATCATACGAGCATAAAAGCTGCACCGTTCGAAGCACTGTATGGCCGCAGTGCCGCTCGCCATTATGTTGGGCAGACGCTGGAGACAAACGTATGGTAGGTCCTGAACTTGTGCAAGAGACAATCGACAAGATAATACAGATCTGAGAGCGCATTAAGGCGGCTCGAGATCGACAAAAGAGCTACGCTGATCGAAGACGAAAACCATTAGAATTCGAGGTGGGAGACAAAGTTTTGTTAAAGGTCACACCTTAGAAGGGCGTAGTAAGATTCGGAAAACGTGGAAAGCTGAAACCACGATACATCGGACCATTCAAGATTTTGGAAAGAATTGGTACCGTTGCATACAAGTTGGAGTTACCGGAAGAACTAAACGGAGTACATGATACGTTTCATGTATCCAACCTCAAGAAGAGTCCAACCCAAGAAACAGTGATCATCCCTGCGGATGAAGTGCATATTGATGACACCCTCCGATTTACAGAACAACTCGTCGAGGTTACAGACTGGAAAGTCAACAAGACCATGAGGAGCAGTGTCAAGCTTGTCAAAGTACGTTGGAACTCTAAGCACGGACCCGGGTACACGTGGGAACGTGAAGACCAGTTTAAAGAAAGGTACCCCCACCTGTTCAAGAAAACTCCTGCGAGAGTTAGTTCAGCCTGAATTTCGGGACGAAATTCTTTTAACGGGGGGAGACTGTGACAACTGGCACAAAACCGGTAATTTCCGTACAACTTAATTAATACTTGATAACTACAATTATGTGCTTAAATGTCAACATTGTCTGATTACATACTATACAAGTGAATTCATGCACGTTTTATACTACAAATATTACTTTATGCATAAATGATATCGTTGCGTCAGAAATACTAGTAAACTCACGGTAAGACACGTTGTGTCAACAATTCTGCAAAAAGCAGTCAGACAATAGAATTGGGACCTAGGTGTAGGTCCAATGTCAAAAATACATTAAAACCCAAGAATGGATACAAGGGTTAACATATAGACTTCCCGGAAGCTAAAATACGCACCGAAAAACACCCGAAACACACTTTAAATGCTGAATTTCACATATTTCAGCAAAATTCAGCATTGTAACAAGATTGTACCATGCAAAAACATGAGTAAATGGTCCTGAATGTTTTCCTAAGTGTCGGAAATTAAAATTGTCACAAAAGAGTACTTAAAAGACACTAAACGGTGCAATTTAACACTTTAACGAACCGGTATCTAACTGAACAACCGGACATTACCCGAAACACCAAAATATTACTAGATTAAGAAATGATGATTTCTTCAAGATAAAAATTGATATTAAGTATGTATATTTTTGAGGAAAATATATATATATATATATATATATTGAGCACCAAATTTTGTGCTAAATTTATGTAGTATGTATTATGTGTAAATAGTGTATTAGGACTTGAAAATACACTAAATACTTCTGAGGAGTGAAAATACAAAATACACATACAGCATGCATAGACAAATACAAGAGAATATATTTATGAAAATATATTACTTGATAGATTATATAACTTGAACAAGTTATGAACATGAAATGAAGTTTTGGACAAAATACATAATTCGGGTGAAAAATACAAGATACTTATATTTATTTTTGAGAAAATAATATAAGTAAGATACATAGTTAAAAATATAAATTATTTTTAACACAAGAACACATACATAAAAGATGATGACTTGTACTTGTGCGATACAAGTCTAGTGACTAACGTTAATAAAACACGTATAGGTCACGACGCTACATTAGCAAACCCGGTGAAGTTTACGGCGCAAGAAACGCAAAGTTGTGAGTTCATGCTCCCCCTTTTCTTTTAACTGTTTTCAGTTTTATAACTTCGGGGGTGAAGTACATGTTACTAAATGTTTACAAACAAGTGAGTTCATGTCCCCACTTTTAATCTTTTACATACTTTTTAAACTTGGGGAAAATACATGTGTTATGATATGCTGGATACAAAGACTAAGGAATGATACTTGAAATCGTGTCACGAATAGGGTACCAGAAGCACCATTAATCGTGTACATACTAAGACTGCAGAACAAAAGGTTAGATCTAATGGGTTTTCGGGCAGCCACACTCTTGGTGATAACTAGTACCAAGTAGTGCTTTTGTGTCTCAGTCATGAATCGACAACTAGAAAAATGCCTATGGTTTGGATGCTTCCTATGTCGTGTCACATGTTAATGGCCTTGCAACCCATTAGCAATCTCGATACATACAGAAATACTTGATTTATACAAATTACATACCATGTTTTCATACAAAGTATACAGATGTTCAATACAAAAACTGCATGAATTCACACCAACATTATGTTGACGATTTTCCAAAACCTCACATGTATTTCAGGTAACTAAAGTGGATGTGCGCGCGGTCATACTCTTGCTCTTGGATGTTTTTATGTTTATCGTTGAATAAAGTTGTAAACTTTTCAGACAATATGTTGTCTTGTGATGTAAACACTTAACCTATGTTTTCAGTTACATAATGTTATTGGCATTCGAAGTTATTTTTACGAGCATGTAGTATGTTTACCATTCGTATGCAATGAGAACCTTTCATGATCACACCTCGTGCTTCCGCCTTAGAAAGGGGTGTGACATTCGGGGATCATAACTATCTCAGAAACATTAAAACAATGTTTCTAGTATAATTTTAATGTTTCGGGTAGTGTCCGGTTGTTCGGTTAGATACTGGTTCGTTAAAGTGCTAAATTGTGCCGTTTAGTGTCCTTTATGTACCCTTTTGTGACACTTTCAATTCCCGACACTTTGTAAGTTAATTTGGACAATAAAACATAAATTCTGCATGATATTTCAGTGTTAAAATGCTGATTAGAGCTGAATTATTGCTGAAACATGTAAAATTCAGCATTTAAAGTGTGTTTCGGGTGCTTTTTAATGTATAGTTTAGCTTCCGGAAAGTTTATACGTTAAACCTTGTATCCATACTTGGGTTTTAATGTATTTTAGATGTTGGACCTACTCCTAGGCCCTAGTTCCATTATCTGACTGCTTTCTGCAGAGTTGCTGACACAGTGTGTCTTACCGGTGAGTTTACTAGTCTTTCTGACGAAACGCTAACAGTAATGCATAAAGAAATATTTGAAGTATAAAACGTGCATGAACTCACATGTATAGCATGTAATCAGAAAATGTTGACATTTAAGCACATAATTGTAGATATTAAATAATAAGAAAACTGTACGGAAATTACCGGTTTTGTGCCAGTTGTCACATCAACAAACTCCCCCTTGGATGCTGCTCGTGATGGTTCGTTCTTCACATTGTTGGATCTTTAAAGGTCTTCCCGTGTTGCAAACAGAGAGTGTATCAACAAACTCCCCCTTGGATGATGCTCGGGAATCTTCTGATCTTCGATACTTTAGATCCTTGTGGCATTGATGAGTGGTCAGCGACAACTCGGTCATCTTGATCATTTGAGTGCATCTATGTCGTGTCTTCATTCCTAAGCTTGTCTTCTAACTTGTTCTCTTTGCCTTTAGCTGGTTTGAATGTCGCATCTGCACATTCAAGAAAGCTAAACGCGTAATGAGAACAACCGCTTGGAATATAGTTAACATAAACAAACGACACACATTTGACCAGTTTTCAATCAACTACCGTCCGACAGTTTCAAATTTGTCAATTTTAGTTTTTAACATTCAAAACTTACAAATTTCGACTGTTTATGAAGATTCAGTTGTTTTGGTTTCGATCAGATTTCAGGTAACGAAGACTCGAGTTCCAACATCGAGTAATCAAAGATAATGTAGAAAGAAAATCTTTTTGGCTTTTATAAAGTTTATATTCAAACACACCTAAAATCTTTTTGGTATTTTTGCATATTTGAAATGTAAAGATGGAAAGCAGTAAATAAATATATATACAGAGATACAGAAACTGAAAGCAGTAAATAAATATTTACAGACATTCTTTTTGCGAGTTTCGAGGGTAAGAGAATCATATCAGTGTACGGTCATGCCGAAACATTCTTGTTGTTCATTTTGTTAACATTTAGATAAGCATCCTATAACGATTATCGGTATTGTTGTCCACATAAGCTCAACTTATCATATGTAATCGCGACGAGGGGATACGATTAGTGTATGATTTATACTTACCGACCGGTGTTCATCCACACACGACACATTCCCGTATCAAGGTATGCACGAGAGTTCATCTTACTGGTGAGTATACCATTTATCATCTGTTTTGACGTATATGGAAATGTGAGATACTCACTTATTTTGGTTGAAAACAAGCCATATGTGATAGAATCACTTATTGATGAGGAACTTGATTTTCAGATGCATGAGGGCACAGGAGCAAGTCCATGAACATATTAGTACCATCGTACAGACAAAGAGACGAACTTGACTACCGCATAAAAGCTGTGATATATTATCACTTATTTTTGTGGACATGTGATTGTTGATCACTTATTGAGGTCGTATGCAATATGTACACGTATGTATGGTATCATGGAAGATCTAGACTTCGTCTCCATTATATTTCGGTAAAAGAAACAACCATGATACCCAGATGATAAACAGCATAAAGACCACATATCTCAGAACCTCGACAATCTCTCAAACGAAATTTCGCTACCAAGACCATATGCCAATGAGCGGTTCCCACACGGTCCTCAGTCGATTTGGGTTTATATCACCCTACACACTTTAAAATGATCTTGAGCCTACCGATACATCTTATATAGTGCTACTTATCGTATTTCATTTTAGGTTTAAAGAGGTTTGGACAGACCACTGATGTACTATCATTTTCTCTTTTTCTCGCCAGGAAACTCATTTTTGTTTTTCTATTGTTTTTGTGTTTTTTTAAATTTATAGATGTTTTTGAATTTTTCAAATTTGGATTTACTCCCCCTAAAATGTAAAAACTATGATAAATTAAAAACACAAAGATATTTACAAAAATGATTTTCCGATGTCGGTTTTACTCTTGCTTGACCTTAATGCCGTTTACCAATAATAAAAAGTCAAATCGTGATTTGTCAAATGCTTTGGTAAAAAGGTCGGTACGTTGGTCATCGGTGTGGACCTTAACAACATCGATAAGCCTTTTATCAAAGCAATTACATATGAAGTGATACTTAATTTCGATGTGTTTGGTCTTTGAATGCTGCACAGGATTTCTAGTGATCTGTAAGGCAGTAGAATTATCAACGAAAATAGGAGTAGTTAGGAATTCAAAACCGTAGTCACGCATTTGTTGTTGGATCCACAGGACTTGGGAGCAACAACTTGAGGCAGCAATGTATTCAGCTTCACATGTTGATGTAGCGACACAAGTCTGCTTCTTGCACTGCCATGTGACTAGGCGATTTCCTAAAAACTGACATCCAGCCGTTGTGGATTTTCCGTCGATTATGCATCCGCCAAAATCAGAATCACTGAAAGTGATCAAGTTAAATTTATCATCCCTATGGTACCATAGACCGGTGTCCGGGCATCCCTTCAAATAGCGAAAAATCCTTTTCACAGCTGCAAGATGTGAGGCCTTCGGGTTGACTTGATATCGGGCAAGCAGGCACGTAGGATACATTATATCTGGTCTTGATGCTGTGAGGTACATAAGAGATCCGATCATTGCGCGGTAAAATGAAGAGTTAATGCTTTCACCCTTCAAATCCGGAGTAATCCCGTAATTCTGTGGAAGTGGGGTACCAATGGGCGTTGCATCAGACATCTGGAACCGGCTCAAGATGTCACCAACATATTTAGTCTGATGGATGAATATCCCAGACTCAGTTTGTTGAACTTGTAGGCCCAAAAAGAAATTCATTTCCCCCATTGTGCTCATCTCGAATTTTTCTTGCATAACACGCTCGAATTGCCTGCACAAGACATCGTTAGTTGAACCAAATATAATATCATCAACGTATACATGTACCAACAGAAGATCTCCATCCTGTTCTTTGATGAAAAGAGTGCAATCGATAAGACCTCGACGAAATCCATTCTCCAATAGATAATTAGATAAGGTTGCGTACCAAGCTCTTGGTGCTTGATGTAAACCGTAGAGAGCTTTATTGAGCAACCAAACCCGATCAGGCTGAATAGGATCTTCAAAACCTGGAGGCTGTTAGACGTACACCTCTTCTTCAACCACACCATGTAAGAATGCACTTTTCACGTCCATTTGGTAAACCTTGAATCCTTTGAAGGAAGCATAGGCTAGAAAAATCCGAATAGCTTCAAGACGTGCAACCGGTGCATAAACTTCATTGTAGTCGATCCCTTCAATCTGACGAAAACCTTGAATGACTAATCTTGCTTTGTTTCGAATGACAATCCCACGGTCATCCTTTTTGCACTTATAAACCCAACGGGTACCAATCTTCTTGTAATCATCAGGTTTATCAACGAGTTTCCAGACACCTAGCTTCTGGAATTGCTGCAGTTCTTCCTGCATAGCTTCCACCCAAGAATTATCTTTCAAAGCTTCTTTCCAAGATTTTGGTTCTTCTTGTGAAACATAACATGCGAAGGACCAATCATTCTGCAAACCCGATCTTGTAGGTCCACCCGGAGGATCGACTATAACCTATTCCTTGTTACCGAACAAACCCAAAAGTGCGGAATCCAAACTGGTAAGTTAAACCAAGCAATGAACACGAAAATAATATAAGACAAGATACGATGTTTAACACACACACGTGTATATCAGCAAAGTTCAGGTTACAAGATTATACAATATAAAGTTCTCACACTAAACTCTCTCAGTTTTCTCTGGTATCTTGTGCTCACACACATGTCTCTATGTCTGTCTTCTGTTTATATAACATTCAGGTCCACGAAGAACATGCACCCACAAAGGACTGCCACTAAAGACCTGAGACCACTAACAATTGGCTTTTCGTGGATAGCCTATGACGAACAACTAGTGACGAAGAATGGGTTCTTCGTCACAATCCCATATCGACGAACTACTATGGGTTCTTCGTCCCTGAGGTTTTTCGTGAACAGCAACAGGATCAGGTTCTTCGTCATGCAGTGATGCAGAACAACAACAGTTAGCAGCAACAAAACATATACCAACAACAGCTTTTAAAGGTCTAATATATTCCTCATCTGCAGCTATATTTAGCACATGCAAAGTGAATTCGCTTCGAGACAATATGGAGGATTTCGAGCCTCGGTTTTTACTTTGCAACGTAGTCGAACCGAACGAGTCGTATCTACATTAAATGTATCAACATTAAGTTTTCTGATTTATTATTACAAGTTTCATCGGGCGCACTTGGGGTTTTGATTATGGGTTTATTCGGGATATTTTTTAGGGTTGTTACAAAGACAGTAGAGGGATCTGGAATCAGGAAGGGTCCAGGAAGTGACGGTGGGGCCGAGTAGACTTAGGCCGCCATTAGAGGAGGTGGTCAGGTGGTTGCAAGTGTGAACACACATAGTTAGTGTGTGTATTGCAGTAACCAACGGATTTAGTAGTCAATTTGTTTCGTATTAGTACACTACTGAATGAAGATTACAATGCTTAGGGTTTTGATGGTGGGATTTAGTGAAGGTGGTTGCAGTTGGTGGTTATGGTGGAGGTAGGTGGTGATATGGGGGTTGCAGGTGGTGGAAGAATAGGTGAGGGTGGGAAGGGCCCACAAGGCTTTATTTTAATTAAATTGTTTTAGTTAATGGTATGGCCCATTAGATTTTAAATGTTTAATTAAAATTATCTTTTAGTGTTTAATTTTAATTTTTTTAGTAAGGGTATTTTTTGTCATTTCACGTCCACTTAACTAAGAAAACTACCCTCATCTACGCCAGGGACCATCCGAGAACGAATTTGCAAAACTTGGGGACCATAATTGTAATTTCAAAAATGTAGGGAATATAGGTGAAATCTGGGCAAACCATAAAGACTATCCAGCCACTTTTCTCTAGTAAATTAATAGAAGAAAATAAATTGCATTTTGAGGTGACATTAGTAGTATTAATATTCCATCAAATCCATTTGCTAATTGTTAAGATTATTTACTGAAGGATCTCATAACTAGGAGATGAAAATGAATGTGAGTGTTCATGGTTGTGTCGGTTGATGAAAATGATTCTAATACATCAATTAGTAATCTTGATTGCTGTAAAACCCGTTTAGGATCCTTCAATGATATCGATCTTAACTTGTGAAGGTGCGGAAAACAATCACAAGCCGATTCAAGAATAAGTAAATAACCAAAACAATAATAATAGAATCACAAACCAGAAATCTTGCATTCAATGATAAACAAAGACCGATAAAAGATCTCCAAGCTATTCTCGGCTCCTCCCTTAGTCGCAACTAACGATCAACCTCAACCAAATGGTTGAGGTTTGTTTAAATACAAAACAATTGGACTTAAACCTAGGCCCATTGCGACAATTAACAAACTAACCCAACCCTTACAAAATCGGCCCATATGTTAACTAAATAAAACACAGAAACAACCCTTCAACTATGCTAACCTACATGAATAAACCTTCAGGTTCCAACAATCTCCCCCTAGGTTTATTCATGGAGGTTCTTCTAACTTCGACTATCATGATCACCACTCGCACTATCTTTGTAGCCACCAAAACCCTTTCGATTGATATGCAGAACTGAAGCAACAGCAGCAGTCCAACCTTTTGCTATTTCTTCATATTTTTCTATAGCTCTAATCTGATTACGAGCTAAAACTTCTAAGTCTTCATAAGCAAGATTCAACAAATCGATTTGATCCACCAAACGAAAACTCACATCATCATCACAAACAATCACTGCCTGTCCTAGACGCTCATCATAAATCCAGAAATGTAAAGACTTCAAAGCACCTTTTGGAATCTTTTTCACCAACGGAATTATCTTTTCTTTATCAGTTACAGGCCAGTGCACAATCTTCATACGCTTGTTTGTGTATGGATCTCTAATCCCTTTAGCTGGTCTAACGAAGGATTCTGCCGTGCGCATCGAAGGAAAGTTACGAAGAACTTCCCTCTGCAATCTTTCAAAAAACATATATCCAACACCTCCAGGCTTATCATCTACATAAGGTGCTTTAGACAAGTTTGTTAAATCAACCTTAGTAAAAGACTGAAACTGGCCTGGATGTTTGTACCACTCTACAAGACCAACTTTTCTCTTTATCCACCATCTTTTGCGATCATGATCATATCCCCAGCTAACCACACCCGAACGATTTCCAACTTTATCATAGAGAGTTTCACCAACATCCATTAAATGGTGAGTTGCATGAGCATCCTCATCATCTGGATTTAAATTCTTGTTCTTCAAAATTACAAACTCCCTTTTCTTTTTAATTCTTTCCGCCTTCTCTTTGTCTGCCGCTGGATTTGTAACTCTCTTGAAATATTGTTCCATTGCAGCACTTCTTTCAGCATCATCCTTAGCAAAGGCTTTTCTTCTGTTTTCAACATCACTTGGATCAGAGAATTCTTGTCCAAATTTCTTCTCCAACTTCCCACGTAAATTATAAACCATATTGAACAACAAACTAACATCTCCTTGAAGCTGCTCAATCTGTTGATCTTTCTTCACTATCGTATCTTCAAGTTGGATAATCTTCGCATCTTTATGAATGGAATCTTGCTCCAGTACAACCATTCATTTCTTCATATCTCTCAAGCTAATAAACTCATCATCATCACTTGAATCATCATCAAATGGCATTCTCAATGGTTCTTCAGGTCTTTTACCACTTGAACTGCTAGGCATATCATGAACAACTCCAGAAGGACCTGCAGATTCAGAAATACCAAGTGACATAGTATCAACAACAGTATCAGTATCTACAGTTGTAACTTGAACATCAGCAATGGTGGTATCCACATCATTTCTTTGAATGTCAGCATCAAACTCAAAGATATTTCCAGTAGTGGTGGTGGTATCAGCAACACTTCTCTCAAAATCGAAATCATATAAACCTTCATCATCTTCAGCAATATTCAAGGATTGATCTTTGTTTTGCTCAACATACATTCCGAGTCGAGGATCCCTCCTTTTCCGCTTCAATGGCATGGAATCAGAATCCTTTGGGTTTTCACTAGGCTCTTTACTAGATACTGAAAGATCAGAAGGAGGATTTCCCATCTTATCAGTTACAGACTTCAACAGCAGAGCCAAACTTTCAGCAGTAATCACAGGTGGAACAGCAGAAACAGCAGTATCAACTTCAGCTTCAGGAGGAAGCTCTTCATCTTCCCCAGAATCACACATAATCTCAATGCCTTCATCATCAGAGTCAATCGTCAAAATCTCTGTCTCAGGCTCATCCTCAATAACCCTTTGAATATCATGTTCTTCAGCAACTATAGCATTTGCAGGCGCATCACTCACAGGAACAGGTTGCACTATTACTGGATTAGCAACAACATCTTCAGTCTCTGCAAATTGACCAAATTTCTCCAACGGAATTAATCCTTCAAATTTCTTTTCTGTACCCTTCTTCGGAGTAAGAGCACCAAAACAAGCTGAACCCATAGGCTTCAACTCCAATGTGTTACCAGATCTCTCCAACTCTGGATAACGATCATTAAAGATCATTTGCAAAAACCTTGGATACATGAGAAACTTGTCCTTTCTAACTCCAAACACATTCCGTTTCATCGCTTCCAAAATATACTTTGAAAAATTGAAAGGCTCATTGGTTATCACATATACAAGAGCAGCAGACTGAGTAATGTTCAACTGATCTGTGCCTCCTCTGTTCTCTGTCATACACAAAACAAACATGTGCAACAAAAGACGCCAATATGGATGCACAAACTTCTTAACCAGAGGTGGATACTTCCCTTCATAACTCAATCTTGGCAATATTGCTTCAACTGTACCAGCAGGAAGTTCAATTGAATCTGTTTCTTGATCATTGAACTGTAAAACTTCTCGAATCATCTGTTCTGTCACAGTAACACCTTTCTTTTGAACTTCAGACACAATAACTCCCTTTCCTTCAACAACTTCAATTTTCGCATTTTTCCAAAACTCTTGAATAAGATTTTCGTAGATAATTGGATTTTCTCGTAGTGCGTGAACTATACGACAGTTGTTGAGACCTTTCATCAATGAAGTGTACAACTTCTTGTGTTTCTCCGGAGGAGGTGCTAAATATCCCGCTTGATTATGTGTTGAGATAAATTTCAAATCCATATCTGCATAAAACACAAATTTATTAGAAACTTCAAACTTTAAAGTCAGCATGCAAAATCAAACAACAGTATCATGACCCAGATAACAACAATTTAGACTTAAAACTGATACTGTTGACTCGAGACCATGAGTCGAGACCACGAGTCGAGACCATGAGTTCTCGAGTCGAGACCATTAGCTATAGAGTCAAGACCATGTGTCGAGACTAAGAGATCTCGAGTCGAGACCATGAGTCGAGACTAAGAGATCTCGAGTCGAGACCATGAGTTGAGATCTTGATATTGCGACTCGTAACCACTGGTCTCGAGTCCCTATGTTATCTGAGTCGAGACCCCCACAAACAACTTTATCTTTTCAGCTTTTTGGATCAAAATCCCAAAAACATCTTATGATTCGTTTGAAGACCGAAATATATAAAAATTAGGGTTCTTGGTCATCTTCAAAAACTTCATCAGATCATCATCAAATCTTCATATTATCTGCAAAACTTCAAAACAAAACATCATCATACCTTACTAAACAGTGAATCGAGACTAGAAACACAGAATATGATGACTCGAAACCGGAGAATCACGTCGAAATCAAGTCGGAAACACAATATCGGAAAATCACGCCGGAACTTTGAGAGAATATTAGAGGGTCTCGAGTGAGAAGAAAGGTCTCGACTCGAGACCTGTGATTTATACTCCAAACCTAAATGAACTGGGCCGGACCTTTGACTTTTGGGCCATGACCAACTTTTAAACTTAACCGACTTAAAGGATTTCGTTTGATTAATTAATTAATAATTAAATCCCTTTAATAAATCAGTTTTAATTCTAATAATCCACTTATACCGTCTGAGCATAATTTATAAAAGCAAAACCTAAAACAAAAATAAATAATAGAAACTATTATTTACAAAGATAAAATAGGAAATTTATAAAATTGCTCAGGGATCAAATCACAAGGTTTCGGGCTTGACATCACTTATTAACACTGATCTACTACCGAATGATCTAGACGATTGCCAGTATATTTGTCCACCTAAACTCATCTCCCTAGACCTTTTCCATATAACTGCCTGTAACAAATTTTATCATGTTTTGATTTCTTAACAATGAACACTCAAACAAATACTAATCAAATCTCGGAATTACAGACAGCACACCCTATCATGTAAGTAGCTTCCCTACCACATATTTCACAAGTCCAATCCAGATCTCTGAAATCTTAACTGGGAATAGATTGAGAAGAGAACAGAATAGATCTTAAGCAAAGATGGTATAATGTACAAGATCAAATGAGTTTTTCTCAATTTGATATAGGTTTCTAGGGTTTCTTTTGGGCACTTGAGGGCCTCTTTCGGGTGTTTAATTGATCTACAAAGCGACAACGTACAGCTAGGTCAGCATGTATCTGGATGCAGCAGAAGCTGACGTTGCCTAGCACCTCCAGGTCAGCATATATCTGGATGCAGCAAAGGAGATACACGACTTTTTCAGAGAAGATTTCAGAGTCAGACCAAAATTGTGTGTATCGGGACAATATACAGACATTCAAATAGAAATGAGCTAATTCCAAGTGATTTTCTTTCCTGAGGTCATGTACTATTTTAGTTCTGAACAGAAACAGCCAATGTTTCCAACCTAAAGGATAGAGCCTACCAACACATCATACTAAAGTTAAACTATTTCGATACTGGTCTTACATGAGTCAGCCCTCGACCATAATGTGAAAATTCATTTCATTTCCCAGTCATGCAACACCTCTTTTTGTATTTTTTTTATTTTTTAATGTTTTTGTATTTTTGAAAATTTCTCCCCCTAAATTTGAGCATAAATAAAAACTACCTAAGAATAGAAAACTTTATGAACAAATTTACCTACGAAAAACAAAAACATGCTCAGTCAGTAAAGCGGATCATTTTCAGAAAATCCACAAGCACTTTGAATTTTGAGCTGCTGACAGGTTTGGTGAACAAATCGGCAGCATTTGCATCTGTGTCTATTTGCTCAAGTGTAATAAGACCTCTGTCGAAGCAATCTCGAATAAAATGAACTTTTATGTCTATGTGCTTGGTTTTGGAGTGAAAAACAGGATTTCTAACAATTTGTATTGCAGCATCATTATCGCAGTAAATAGTAGTGTTGAGATAAGTCAAACCGTAGTCCTGCAATTGATGTTGCATCCACACCACTTGAGAGCAAGATGCAGAGGCAGCAACATACTCAGCTTCAGCTGTAGATATCGCCACCGTTTGTTGTTTCTTGCATTGCCAAGATATGAGCCTGTCGCCCAGAAATTGACATCCCGCTGATGTAGATTTCCTGTCACTGTCAGTACCTCCAAAGTTGCTGTCAGAAAACGCAAACAAATCAAAATTGGAATCCCTCGGATACCACAGACCAAACCGTGGTCGGCCTTTAAGGTACCGAAAGATTCTTTTAACAGCAATAAGATGAGAAGTTTTAGGATTAGCCTGATATCTTGCACAGTTGCAGACAGCAAACATAATATCCGGTCGGCTAGCTGTCAGATACATCAACGACCCAATCATAGACCTATACTGACGTTGATCCACGGGAGATCCTTCTTCATCTTCAGTCAATAACGGTCTCTCTGCCATTGGTGTTTCAGCTGGTTTTGCGTCTGAAAAGTTGAATTTTGCTAGCACGTCATCCACATACTTCCCTTGATGGATAAGAATCCCTTGAGAATTCTGCTTGACTTGTAAACCCAAAAACAGTGTCATTTCCCCAAGAGCACTCATTTCAAATTTCTTCTTCATAACTCTCTCAAACTCCTTGCAAAGCTCCTCACTTGTAGACCCGAAAATAATATCATCGACATAGATTTGAACTAAGATCTGATCCTTGCCCACTTTCTTGATAAACAGAGTCTGGTCTATCGTGCCACGTGTGTACCCATGAGCCAGAAGATGTTCAGTTAGTGTGGCATACCAAGCTCGTGGTGCTTGGTGTAATCCATACAATGCCTTGTCTAGCTTGTAGGCATATTCTGGATGATCTGGATGCACGAAACCTGGTGGCTGCTCAACAAAGATTTCTTCCTTCACATCTCCATATAGAAACGCTGCCTTGACGTCCATCTGATATACAGTGAACCCCATATATGACGCGTAAGCTAAGAAGATCCGGATGGCTTCAAGTCGGGCAACCGGAGCATATACTTCATCATAATCCAGACCTTCTATTTGTCGAAATCCCTGAACCACCAGCCTTGCTTTATTTCGAATAATAACCCCTGCAGAATCTTGCTTGTTTCGAAATACCCATCTAGTTCCAAGTTTGCGCTTTCCCTTTGGCAACTTGACAAGTTTCCATACTCCAAGCTTCTCAAACTGGTTCAGCTCTTCATGCATAGCATCTACCCAGCCTGGTTCCTACAAAGCTATATCAACAGTTTTAGGTTCGATTTGAGAAATGTAGCAAGAATATAAGCAAGTATTGATGGTTCCCGATTGGCTCCTGGTTAAAACTCCTGCATTTACAGGACCAATCACATTCTCTATAGGATGATTTCCTTGAACACTTGTGGGTATTGCCAGGTCAGGTACGGTCTCGTCTTCAGTGGTGGTGTTGCTAGACTCCCCCTCATTAGATGCTGCAGTATTATGAACGAATGGAGTGGTAACAATGCAATCTTCAGGAATGGGTTCAGGAAATAATGTAGATCCGGAACCATTAGATGCAGAACCACTGGTTGAAGCACCTTCAGGGGATTGATGGGACGTTTGCTGACACGTAGGATGCTGCGTAAACACCATTCCTGGCGGATCAATGGTATGATGTCTGACGCTTCCTTCTGTCTGTTCTTCTTCTTCTTCAGTGTCCTCAAAAGACAGCGGTTGTTTTGGAATAGACACACCTTCATCTGAAAAATCACTTGACAAAATGTTAAATGACTTAAACAATTCAGAATAATCGTATAACCAATCTGGTCCGACTCTAGCATCCGTAGCGTTTTCTTCAAGCCACTCAATGTTGCACGACTCGACGACCTTTTTAGTTACTTTGTTGTATACCCTATAGGCAGAGCCTTTAGCATATCCAACAAAGAAACATTCGTCCCCTTTGACCTCAAACTTTCCATTAGAGTCCATGAGTAATAATACACAAGGACATCCAAAGATACGAAAGTGTGAAACCGAAGGTTTGCGTCCTTCCAGAATCTCATAAGGAGTTTTCATATGACGTTTATTTACTAAAGCATGATTCTGGACATAACAAGCCGTGCTAACAGCTTCGGCCCAAAAGAAACTAGGAAGCTTCGAGTCAGCCAGCATAGTTCGTGCAGCCTCAATAAGAGTACGATTTCTTCTTTCAGCTACTCCATTTTGTTGAGGAGTTCGTGGTGCACTATACTGACGATCAATTCCCTTTTCTGTGCAGAATGTGTCCAAAATAACGTTCTTGAATTATGTCCCATTATCAGATCGAATAACCTTCACTTTGGCACTCGCTTGATTTTCAGCCAGAGTGATGAATTGTTTCACCAAGACTGCAGTTTCATTTTTGTGACTGAGAAAATATACCCAGGTGTAGCGAGAATAATCATCGACGATTACAAGACAATAAGCTTTCTTGCCAATACTTAGCACATTCACTGGACCAAAAAGGTCCATGTGAAGTAATTCAAGTACGGCCTTCGTCGAGGGTGCAGGTTTTGCCTTATGAGATTTTCGATGAGCTTTCCCTTTTGCACAAGCAACACACTTTTCAACCAACATGAAATCTTTTGTTGGAAGATCACGTACTAGTTGACCTTTAGCCAGACGGTTCAAGTTCTTCATGTTCACATGCCCAAGGCGACGATGCCACAGTAGACCATCATGTTCTGAAATCTTCAAGAATAGGCAAGTAATTTCTTCACACGGTTTCTTGTTCATATCAATTACATAAGCGTTTCCTCGTCTCTCTGCTGACATTAAAAACCAGTCTTCTGGAATGACAATCCCAGGTTTAAGAACATGACATCCTTTCTTTGTAAAGTGAACTGAATTCCCTCGATCACAAATCTGAGAAATGCTCAACAGATTGTGTTTCAGTTCTGGAACATAATTAACATTTTCGAAGCTTAAAACGCCGTTTCGTACTGTTCCTTTCAACGTGATTCTGCCTGAATCTCCTCCCGCAAATGAGACATATCCACCATTAAATTCTTTGACATTTACCAGTTGGGATAAGTCTCCTGTCATGTGCCTGGAACAGCCACTATCCATGTACCAGAGGCGCACAGTAGTCCTCCACAGCTGTTCCTGCACGATTAGCGGGATTAGTTAGATTTAGGAACCCAGCCCATAGTGGATCTGGGTTTTCCCTGTGCATCAATATAAGTCACTCTCTGCCACACTAAATTGTCTTTATTTAAAAACTTCGAAGTATTTTGAAAGACAGAGTTTCGATGACATGTATGAGATGGATTGGATTGCTTGGCCTTAGCTTTAGGTTTCCAATGCTTGTTTGACTAGTTAGAATTGTAATTACCAAAAGCATTATGTTGATATCTTCGAAAATCATTTTGGTAATTTTGATTTTTGCATTTGGCAGCATTCCAATCCTGATCAGAAGGTTTAGTCTTGCGATAGTTGTTTTTCATTGTCTTAGTCTTTTCAGTCGTCATTGACTCTGAACAACGATATCGGTTAGGCATGACCTTCTGATCTTGCATGGACTTTCTCTTGTACGATGCCCTTGGGAGTTGAACACAATTTCTGGCAATGTGACCCGCGATGCCACAGTTAAAACATGTTTGACGCTTCAATTTGTGAGTATTTTGAAAGTTTTTACACGATTTGCTTGGTTTTGAATGATTTGGCGTTTTAGTTTGCTAAACATGTTGTGCTTGTGGTTGTTCTGAGCATTTTGGTGGCTTTTCTTCTAATGACTCCTCACTTTTCTCAATTCTCTTTTCTTCATTACTTAATTCCGATTCAGTATTTGAACATGTAGAAGTTTCATCAATATGCGTTTTCTCAATGCATTTATCATGTGAGACTAATTCAGGTTCATTATTTGAACATGCAGAAGTTTCATCCATATGTGTTTTCTCAATGCATGTATCATGTGAAACTAATTCAGGTTCATTATTTGAACATGCAGAAGTTTCATCCATATGCATTTCCTCAACGCATTTATCATGTGAAACTGATTCAGGTTCAATTTCAACTACAGTTTCCAATGGGGTCCCACTAGATTCAACATTAGGGACACCCACTAAGACAGATTCAGAAGAAGAATCAGGATACTCTTGATTTTCTTGAGAAGTCGTTTCAGTGGTTTCACTGAATGTGTCCTGGGGGACCTCACCTGTAACACTGCCATTAACTGAAACGTTAGAAACATCATAATCACACACATTAGCTGAAAAACAATCATCACCACACTTATTGTTCAAATTTTCAACACAAACATCATCAGTTTTGCCCAAAACAACAGGCTGACAAGACGAAACATAAGCAGAAAACGACGCAAATAAAGAACGACCAAAAGCAATGTCAGATTCAGTTTGTTCAACATAAGGTTCAGAAATATTTTAAATAACGACTGGTTCACTTTTTTTTTGGGTAAAAAAAAAAAAAAAGTGAACCAGTCGTTATTTCAAATATTTCTGAACCTTATTTTGAACAAACTGAATCTGACATTGCTTTTGGTCGTTCTTTATTTGCGTCGTTTTCTGCTTATGTTTCAATTGAACATGAAGACGAAACGTTAGGATCAATTGAGCCTTTGGAAACGAAATGCAATGGAGGAGACTTCTGTTTCTCAACTGGTCTGTCATTAGATGACGACTTGTTGTTTTTAGAACCATAAGTCATTTTATTCTCATTCATCATCTCCTCCTCAGTCATCGGCAGATAAGTATAATTATCATTGTATGGAGGAGGAGTCTGATTATAACCCAAACCACGCCCTTTCTTTTCTTTGTATGCAAGCTGTTGATCACATAAATTTTTCACTAATTTACTGGAAGAATCAAATTTCTTAATATTAAGCTCATTAATTTGATATCTGTCTCTGATATCTTCCAGTTCCTTAGTCACAGCGCACAGTTTTTCCTGAACGTATAAGAGTTGAGATGATTTTACACTTACATCATCCTTGAGTTTGATGATGTCTTTTCGCTGAGCTTCGATCTTTTCTTTGTAAAGTTTTTCGTTTTTCAATAAAGTAAAGTTTTTATTTTTCATGTCTTGATAATCTTGAATTAGCTCAGTGTTGTGCATTCTATAAACTTCAACTCTTTCTCTACATTCAGGAGTACAGAAAGCAGAAAGTACCTCTTCTTTGGTTAGACCTTTAACTGGAGCTGAAAGAATCTGAGTCATGAAAGCAAAGTTTTCAGCTGAAGCCTCCTCCTCTTGTGCAGATACTTGATCATTTGAGGTCATAAAAGCAATATTATTTGAAGCAGCTTGATTTTATGGAGCAGAAATGTTCAGACGCTCAATTTCTGAATTCCAATCAAAGTTGATGTTGGGCTGAACCACCAGGGCTTGAGCTAATCCTTGTGGTTGAGGACTTCCAGTAGCAGCAGCATCTGTTATACTAGTAGTGGTCACAAGAGCTCTTTCTCGATTAGGTGTTACGGGCTGTGCAGGAGTTTGTTCTCTATTTATCAGTGGTTTTGTGCAATTTCGAGCATAGTGCCCTTCCTCATGACAGTTGTAACAGCGCAAGTTAAAAGGCACCTTAGAAGCTCCATTCCAAGAGGTGCCCCACCTGTTTTTACCTGTTCTTTTAACAAAATTTTGTGCCCTGAAAGCAGCCATTGCCATCTGCCAGGTGATGTCCATTTCTTCAACGTCATCAGGATGGATCTGAAGTAGGTCATCGCCACACCATTTTGGAGGATCCATTTTTCCTGCAATGAAGGCGTTCAAACAGTTTATAACGGAGGCTGCGATATCCAAATTTTCTTTTGACTGTTGTGTAAAGAAAGCTATCATCTCATTTTTCGCAGTGGAGGCGGAAGCAGCAGTGGAAGTTTTCACAGCAGAAGCGGAAACAGCAGTAGAAGATGATGGAGCAGCTTGTGCAGGAGACCCAGAGTAATAAATGTTTGCTGAACTAGGAGCCGCCTTAGTAGATGCAGCATTGCTAAACATTTGAAATCCTCCTTGAGACAAGAGGGCAGCATTGTTATTGTTTGACGAGGACGGAGCAATAGTAAATCCTGCAGCTAGCATGCTGTTTTTATGATTGGTTTCTCTTTGCTTATCATCCAGTTCACATGCTTTGATATGGGAAATCATTTCTGACAAACTGCACCTAGCGAGATCCTTTATTTTCTTGATCATTGCAACATGATGATCCCAGCTTTTTGGTAGTGCATTCAAAAGTTGCCTATTTGTTGAAGCATTTGATGTATGAATTTCTTCCATCTGCATTTGAGTAACCAGTTTGACAAACCTCTGAAGTTGGTTATCAATGGTTTCCCCATAGATGTGATTGAAATTATTGAAGCTTTGTCTGAGCAAGTTCCTTCGGCTTTCCTTCATATCTTCATTTCCCTCGTAAACATCGATCAATGATTCCCATAGTTCCTTGGCAGATTTGCAAGCGCGAAAGCCAATAGCTATATCTGGGCCCAATCCCATGGTCAGATAGGACAATGCTCTTTCATCTTCTTCAATTATACTGAAATCCTCTTCAGTATATTCACTCTTGGCTTTCTTAACTTTTAAACCCGGTTCAGTAGGACTGTCTGTCATTATCTCCCTTGGACCTCTCATGATGCTTCTCCAAATTTTTGAATCCTTGACCTTCACATGTTGTTCAAAGCGCCATTTCCATTCTGGGAAATCATTTGCATCGGTTAACCTTGGAATGCGTGTAGTGGTTCCAACCTTTGAATCCAGTTCTTGTTGTTTGTTAAGGGCAGCCAAATCAACGTTATTTGTCGACATACTTAATTAATCAACCAATTAATTAATTATTTTTTTTTTAAGTCCAAAAGTGTCAACAGATCAAAGTCCAAATCCAAGTAACGTTACAAAGTGACGTTGCGAGTCGAGACTATAATTGCGAGTCGAGACCAAGAAGCAGACAACTCGAGACCGTAGTTGGTTGCGAGTCGAGACTAAATCCACACAAGTCGAGACAACGATGGTTGCGAGTCGAGACCGGAACAGGACAAGTCGAGACAGTTGATGGTTGCGAGTCGAGACCGGAACAGGACAAGCCGAGACTGCTGATGGTTGCGAGTCGAGACCTGCAAAACAGATATGAGATAAGAACTGTTGACTCGTAATCCCTGATTTTCAGCACTTTTCAAAAATTCAAAGATATCGTAATCTTTGAATTTTCTTTGATCACCAACTCCCGAGAAATCAGCTAACAGTTTTTCAAAAATCACACAAACCAAAGTCAGTGATATCTTTCAATAATTTCACCAAGAACAGTTTGAAGATTCAATAATTTTCACTGCAAAACAAACACCAAAAACTGGATTAGTAGCAAAGGATGTTCTTGAATCCGAGTGATATCAAAACCGAACCAAGATTGGTTTCTTGGCTCTGATACCAATTGTAAAACCCGTTTAGGATCCTTCAATGATATCGATCTTAACTTGTGAAGGTGCAGAAAACAATCACAAGCCGATTCAAGAATAAGTAAATAACCAAAACAATAATAATAGAATCACAAACCAGAAATCTTGCATTCAATGATAAACAAAGACCGATACAAGATCTCCAAGCTATTCTCGGCTCCTCCCTTAGTCGCAACTAACGATCAACCTCAACCAAATGGTTGAGGTTTGTTTAAATACAAAACAATTGGACTTAAACCTAGGCCCATTGCGACAATTAACAAACTAACCCAACCCTTACAAAATCGGCCCATATGTTAACTAAACAAAACACATAAACAACCCTTCAACTATGCTAACCTACATGAACAAACCTTCAGGTTCCAACAATTGCCTTTATACATACACTAGGTTATAACCCCGTGTATTACACGGGTTAAGTAAATAAAATATCAAATAGTTAATAACAAAGATTTAACAATTATAAAACGATATTCTAAGACGCTTTTTTGATATCGGAACAAAATTTTGTTTTATGTATGATCAAAACTTATGATGTTTGTCAAGTTTATAAATATGAAAGCATTTGAAGCATCGATTAGAAGACAAACTGTATCATCGACTTTCTCACGACGTGAACCCAAGTTTTATTTAAATAATAGTGGTCTTAATTTATTAGTTCTAAAAACATTGTTGAAATGTTTAGATTAGGCATATAGTAATTAGTCAATTAGATAAACTTATAGCTACAAAATAATATTCAAATTAATTAGATAAATATAAATCATCGGTAATTATTAAGTTATATAACTTTAAAATTTAAATATATGGACTTCAATTGCATCTTAAAAGGATGGTTGTTTTTGGATAAAGTTATTAGTATGATAAATATAGTTATTGTTCTTCTTGTATTTTAAATATATTAAATAAATAAATGAATTATTTGTTAAGCAAGAAAATCGTTCCCTCCGCCCTCGTTATGAAAATGCTCGATATTTGTTTCAAGTATTAAGATATAATTTATAACCTTGTAATTAATATAAATAAGAAAATCGTTCTCTCCACCCTCGTTATGAAATGTTCGATATTTGTTTCAATTATTAAGATATAATTTCTAACTTAGTAATTAATATAAATAAATAATAAGATAATTTATGAAACTTTATCTGTAGTTTCCTAAATGTTTGAAACAAATATTAAATTTGATAATTTAAATTAAATAATAATTATCTACAATTAAGTAAGAGTAGATGGTCTAGAATAATAACCTAGTAATTAATATAAATAAATAATAAGAAAATTTATGGAACTTTATCCGTAATTTCTTAAATGTTTGAAACATATATTAAATTTAATAACTTAAATTAAAAAAACAATTATCTACAATTAAGTAATAAATAATAAGATAATTTATGGAACTTTATCCGTAATTTCTTAAATGTTTGACACATATATTAAATTTAATAATTTATATTAAATAATAATTATCTACAATTAAGTAATAGTAGATGGTCCAGAATAATAACAAGTGTTCTTGTAAGTGATTACAAGCAATATGTCTATTGTGAACAGGGATGACAAAACCCGAGTCCGACAGATATACCCAAAACCCGAAGGGTTCCAGGTATGGGATTAATATTAAAAAATTCGCGGGTATAGGATTAAGTGATACCCAACCCGATTACCCGAAACCACATACCCGTTTACCCGAATTACATACCCGAAAATTTTTTATTTATATTTTTATTTTTCCTTAACCCTTATTTATTAGTGACTTATTGTAGTAGGTTCATTATGTGGAAAAAATATGTATTCGATAATATTATATATATTTTGTGTGTTGTGAAGTATATAAATTAAACTATATAAAAATTATAATGCAATAATTATTTATGATAAAACTTATATGTACATATAATGTATATTTTAATTTATTATAGTTGTTATATAAATTAAAAAATCCAATAATTATAATAGTAAAAAAGAAATGCATTTGAAAATCTCAATCGGTATCTTCTAATGAAACACTTGTGATTCATTCTCCGCATCTTAAATGTATGTTATGAACTGAAACTATTGCACGGTATGACACTTTTTTTAATCGGCTTAAATTACACTAATTCCGCCTTCGGCTGTGCTCGAACCCTTGACCTCATGTGGAGCAACACCTTAACTCCAATGGATTTGTTAATTGCACTCAACCCCCCACGCTACAAGGTATGGGACTTATCTGATGCGTGTCGTCTAGTGATGTGTTAGTCTAGTTAATTTAATAACTCTATGCATGTATTAGATGAGTTAACTTAATAACTTTTAAAGACTTGCACCTAGCTTTAAATTTATAAAAAATGATATTTACTTAGGCTAGACACACACAATAGGCAAGAGAAGTAGGCACTTGACCAATGTTTGCGTGGAATTTCTTTAAGCCAATCATGTAGTACTTTATCCTTATTAAGAATGGCCTTTGTAGCCTTTTCATTTTGTGGAACTGTTATTGCAGATGCATAGTTCCACAATAGGTTTTTATATTCCTTACTGCTTCATCTTGGTTTCATATTTTCATGGATATGTTTGAGGCAGTATCTATGCTCTGAACTTGGATACACTTTAGATATTGCAGGTATTAAACCCTAACATCAAAGTTACATAACATATTAACATTTCAATAACAAAGCGTTAACATAACTGTTAAATGTAAACAAAAGAAAACTGAATAAAAGTTACCTTATGCCTGCCACTTATGAAACTGAAATTACTGTTAGCTGCCAGATCCAGATCATCACCTAGACACTCCAGAAACCATGTCCAGCTTGCAGTAGTCACATCCTCAACCACTACATAGGCAACATGGAAAATCCCATTGTTACCATCAACTCCAACTGCTATGAGAATATGCCCAGAGAATGGCCTTTTTAAAAAACACCCATTAAGCCCCAATATAGGTCTCCCTAGTAGTTTAAATCCAGCCTTCAATGCAGCTAAGCAAAGCAGATCATCCTAAATTGCCTTGTTGGACTGTTAGGGTTACAAAAAGGTTCAACATCTATCTTAACTGTACTTCCAGGATTAGATTTGAGCAACTCCTCACTATAGTCCCTTAGACTCTCATATTGAGCCTTACAATGACCCTGAACTTTCTCTGTTGCCTTCATCTTAGCCCTAAACACTTGATGTGCAGTCACTTGGACCTGATATTTCCTTTGCAGATCTTCTTGTGGAGCTTTAAGTGGTATTCCCGAATTAATTTTAATGGTAGGTTGAATTTTCTTGGCTAACTAACCAACTGTTCACAACCTAACATCTCTGGTGTTCAAATAGATGTGTTCATTAATGCAGGTTATCACAATCCAAGAGCATGCCTGTAAGGACCTGCAAAAATGTCCCAAAACGACCCGTAAGTGAAAACCCGGACCCCTGAAACCCTAATGTGCATGAAAAACCAAGAAATCAAGAAAATTGGGTTTCACGCGGGCCGCGTAAACCATAAGAGAAGACTACGCGGGCCGCGTCAACCTAAAGTTGATCGGATAAGAATTCTGGGCCACGTGTCGCACACGTGGCAGACCTACCGATGACACGGTAGCCCTAGTTGTAGACTAGGTGGCTCTCGCGGGCTGCGTAAAACCTTGTTAAGGTTTACGCGGGCCGCGTAAAACTCATTTTTCTGTTATAAATTGCTGGTGCATGGGACTTGCTTCTGTGCTCGAAAATTTCAATCAAAAACGAAGTTTACTGCTCAAAATCGTAATTCTAAGTAGGGAAACGCTGCTACGATTACAGGGTATTAACTCGATCACTGCTACGATACAATGTCCCATCGATTGAAACCAATCCGATGGATGTTTAAGTGCTGCCCGAACTCGGGCTATACTTTGTCATTCGTCGTGAGGGTTTTGATCTCGTGAGTTATCGTAAATGTTGTATTAAGTTACTGACCTAGTTTCGTGTGCATTGTTATTTAAATCAGGTTACAAGGCTAAATCAGTAGGCTAAACTCTGCCCGTTTAAACTTGCAATGTGAGTCATTCTCTTTTATCAACAATGTTTTACTATACCTAAATTGTTTTCAAAAGGTTATAATTACAGGGATTAAGTCTTGGTTATCTTGAATCACTGGCAAGTGGGGTATTGTGCACATTACTAATTTCTCACGGTTAGGTTCACCAACCTAACAGTGATAATCATCACTACTTGGGTGAAAGGACCCAATAGTGGTATGACCATCGTCACAAGGCTGTGACACGGCACCAGATAAAAATAAGATAGGACCCAATATCTGGGGTATTATCCCGGGACTTCTGATTTTGCGAAAGCAATGGCCTAGTCCCCGTATAATACTTTTCGCTTGCTTGAAATAATAGCACCCCCCTCAGCATAAAAAATGATGAAACATTGCAAAATGCTAATCATGTGCTGTTGAAGAAAAGATTCTCTAAAGGGAACACTCCTAAAGTCGAAGCCATCATCTCTCTGATTTTGCGGAAGCAATAGCCTGAGCTCTCATGGCCCTTGCATTTAACCCTTTACAGATATCATCTAGGTATACTCACCTGTAAGACTGAATATTGGGATCTAGATACGGGAGTATATTCTGAGGTGGGACACGCGTATAAGTTTAAGTCTCTAAAACATTAATTCGTATCTCGGAACAGTTGAACTTTGTGTGAAAATTTAAGTGGATCAGTATACTGACAATCTACGTGAATCGTTTAGAACTTAAAATGTTTAAAGCTTAATGGTGTTGGTGATTTGTCTCAAAAACTGATATGATCCTCTTACACAAACTCGTAAAAATATTGTTTGTAAATATTTTTTTTACTGCATTTCTTTATAATATCAATTTTTTCAAAAAGATTTTTAGGGTGTTTTAGCATAAATTTTGAAAAATTCAAAAAGATTTTTGACAAGTGATGTTGAATAGCTGATTTTCAAAATTCCAAGTGTTGAATATGATGAACAGGTTTGGGAGAATGTTTATGAAGAAACTCTTACAAGTGGTCATCAGAGATTAAATCATTTTTAAGACGATACCTGCATGTGATGTCTAAATTGTAAAAGTTTTAAATTTGAGAAATTTATTGTGAGGTAGAGTATATGCAGGATTGAAGATTGGAAAAAGCCAGGTTACGTTTTCTGAAGATAGGTAGATTCGAGCCAGGTTCCAGATCCTGAGGATTCAAAGATTCCAGACTACGATCCCAGCTGATCGAACGGGGGAGTTTGAATACATCAAGTGGAAGTTTGAAGATATAAAAGTCAGATTCGAAACCTAAGGTTCACGCAAGCTTTTGATGCTGATGAACTTAAGGAATCAAGAGACTTGTTCAAGAAGTGTATAGAGTCAGGTTGTGATTCTGGAAGAAAGACAAAGAGAGAAAGAGATTGATTGAGGTCGCTTACAATGGAGAATCTTTGGAGAGAGCGAGAAGACTGATAAAGACTGAAAGGTTGACAACCGAAGACTCGACACCGAAGACTTCGTCAACATCCAAGGGGGGGTCTGTTGGTGCATATGTCTGTCGACTTCATCTTGTATCGAGTCTTGTTTTAGTCTAGTTAGTTCAGAGCACGAAATACGAGAAATATGTGTTTATGGCTATTTCGCACGAAATGACATGTTGGTCATTTCGCACGAAATTAACTGGTCATTTCGTTCGAACCATTTCGTGCGGAATCAGTTGCCTATAAATAGTATTTCATGCCAAATCATTTGTAACATTGATTTCCGGTAGCGAAGCTCTGCCGAAGTGTCTCCAGCAGTGTAAATCGACTTGATATCAATACAGAGACAGTTTAAAGTGATTTTCTGTGCAATTCAGCTGAAACGACTTCGATACGTTTGTTTCCGCCACTCATATTGAAAAGAACTCTTCTGAACGACTCGTTTCGGTCGTGAAAACGATCCTCTTCTGAACGACTCGTTTCGGTCGTGAAAACGATCCTACACTCTACTAGGAGAGCTAGAAGAATGGTGGACAACGGACTGGCAATTTCAGAATCTTTTGAATAACCCTAACACCTTTTTCCCCCAATTTGAACCTGAGCCTCCACTACACCCACCTATTAGCACAGAAAACTTGGCTGACCTCCGCTACTATGGCGAGGAGCTGGTGGATGCAGGAAATAGAATCTGGGAAGTAGGGGAGAGGATATCTTGGAAATACGACGAAGGGGAACGTCGTTTCTGAAGTGCCAGCAGACGAGATCGTATGTGGTTGTGGGAATGTGTGTTTAATAATAATATAATAATAAAAATATAATCATGTAAAATAACTAAAAATAAAACTTGTGTAACATATCTGGTAATGTACGGATGCATATTACTATATAAAAATATCAACATCGCAAAGTCGACAATTTTGGCTATACGTGTTGACGTGATTATGTGCGATTGTTTTATTGTGTTTGGTTGTTATTTATTTTGTGCTAATCACTTATATATGTTAATTACCAGATGGAACACGCTGGTAATGAACCAGTTAACGAAGTTAACCAATCTGAGCAAAACAATGGAGACCAATTTCTTAATAGGCAGGATATAGAAAATATCGTTGCCCAAGGAATAGCTAATGCTATTCCAGCAATCCTTGTTGATGCCCGAAATCCAGTTGAACCTCAACCAATTATTCCTAGCAAACGTACTCACGGCGACAATTTCAGTAATAGTGTAAATGGAGGCGGAAACAATAATAATAACGATAATGATGGGATGCAAGCCCTATTCCTTAAGAAAATGAAAGCTGCAACGCCTGGTTTCACTTACAAGGAATTTCTTGCCTGTAAACCGGTTGAATTTGCAGGCAACGAAGGGGCAACTGCAGCACTGCGTTGGTTAGAGAAAACCGAAGCAGTAATTAAAATAAGTAAATGTGCCGAGGAAGACAAGGTCATGTACGCGTTGCATCTTTTTAAAGAAGGGGCACTAGAATGGTGGAATACGGTGTTACAAGCCAAGGGAAGTGACATGGCCTATGCCATGAGTTGGGAAGAATTTAAGCGGCTAGTGGAAAGAAAATGCTACCCCGAATATGAAAAGGAACAAATGGCGAATAAATTCCCGAGCCACCGAATGGTGGATGTTGATTGTCGAGGGTATACTTCGACCTTCTTCGAATATGCCAGAATTGTGCCAACTCTGGCCTCGCCAGAACCGGTACTTATTTCTCGCTATATTTGGGGTTTGATTAGCGTAATTCGTGATATCGTCAAAGCTGCGAGACCTCGCACAATTGATGATGCAGTGGAATTAGCCAACACCTTAACCGATGGGCTGGTACGCACAAGAGAAGAAAACCGGAAAAAGGAAGTGGCCCATAAGATTACCCAAGGATTCCGTGTGGGTAATAGTAGTAATTTCAAGAAAAAGGGAACTGGGCAATCTTCCACTGCTCCATTCTGCGGTACCTGTAAAAGACAGCATTTTGGAAAATGCAAAGGGTATTGCAATTTCTGCAAAATTCCAGGGCATCAAGAGGAAGATTGCAGGAGGAAGAAATCAACAATCTGCTTCAACTGTGGAGAAGCTGGACATTTTAGACCAGACTGCCCCAAACTGGTCAAACCAGCTGACAACTAAGCCAAACCTGCAGACGGAGCTACCAAGAAGAATGCAAGAGCATTCCAGTTGACTACCCAAGAAGCGGAACTCATTCCAGATGTGATAGCTGGTACGTTCCTAGTTCATGACGTTTATGCAAAAGTATTATTCGACTCTGGTGCAAACCAAAGTTTTATAAATACTTCGTTCTGCCAAGCTCTTAAACTACCCTTAACCAACCTTAGACAAATTTTTACTGTCGAAATGGTAGATGGAAATTCTGTTAACATAGATAAGGTTTTGCGAGAAGGAAAGATAGAACTCTTAGGCCATAAATTTTCTACAAACCTGTTACCTATGAATTTAGCCGGATTCGATATTGTGTTAGGAATGGATTAGTTAGTAGCCAACCATGCTCGAATTCTCTGTGATAAAAATTCCATAGAAATTCATACACCCACAGGAGAATTAGTGGTGATTACAGGAGATAAGCCACGTAAGCCACTGAAATTCGTTTCATTAATGAAAATGGTCAGTTATTCAAGAAAACAAGGAATAGTGTATATGATATCAGTAATCATTAATACTAAAGGTAAGGAACTTAAGGAAATTCCAGTAGTATCAGAATACCTGGATGTATTCCCAGAAGAACTACCTGGATTACCACCCAATAGGGAAGTAGAATTTAGAATTCATCTAATTCCTGGAACTATACCGATAGCCAAGGCACCTTATCGGTTAGCACCCACCGAAATGCTAGAATTGAAAAAGCAATTAGATGAATTATTAAGTAAAGGATTCATACAACCTAGTTCATCCCCGTGGGGAGCGCCCGTGTTGTTTGTGAAAAAGAAAGATGGTTCGATGCGAATGTGCATCGATTATAGGGAATTGAATAAGGTTACAATTAAGAATCGATACCCATTACCTAGGATCGATGATTTTTTCGATCAACTTCAAGGAGCTAGATATTTTTCTAAGATAGACTTACGCTCCGGATACCATCAGTTGAAAGTACAAGAAGAACACATACCTAAAACTGCTTTCAGAACTAGGTATGGTCACTACGAGTTTACTATCATGCCATTTGGATTAACAAATGCTCCTGCAGCATTCATGGACATGATGAATAGAATCTGTAAACCGTATTTGGATAAATTTGTAATTGTCTTCATCGACGATATACTCATTTATTCCAAAAGTCAGGACGAGCATTGTAAACACTTGCACGCACTCTTAACTTTGTTAAGAAAAGAGAAACTTTACGCCAAATTCTCGAAGTGTGAATTTTGGCTACAAGAGGTGCAATTCTTAGGTCACATGGTGAATCACGAAGGTATTCATGTGGATCCCTCCAAAATAGAAGCGATCACCAAATGGAAGGTCCCGCAATCAGCTACGGAAGTTAGAAGTTTTCTAGGGTTAGCTGGATACTATAGACGATTCATTAAGGATTTTTCTAAAATAGTTGTGCCATTAACTAAGCTAACATGTAAAGCAGTTAAGTTTGAATGGGGACCTAGACAAGAGGAAGCTTTTAAGATTTTAAAGCAAAGATTAACGAACACCCCAATTCTTTCCTTACCAGAAGGGACAGAAGATTTTGAAGTTTACTGTGATGCTTCTAAGCTAGGATTAGGATGTGTGCTAATGCAACGCAAGATGGTAATTGCTTATGCCTCAAGGCAATTGGAAAAGCACGAAGAAAACTATACGACTCATGACTTAGAGTTAGGAGCCATAATTTTTGCCCTTAAGATTTGGGGACACTATCTGTATGGAAGTAAGTTTACTGTCTATACAGATCATAAGAGCTTAAGATACATATTTGGGCAAAAAGAATTAAACATGAGGCAAAGAAGATGGATGGAAATTTTAAGCGATTACGACTGTGATATTCAATATCACGAAGGAAAGGCAAATGTAGTAGCAGATGCCTTAAGTCGTAAGTATCATGAGAAACAACGACGAGTTCGTGCTCTTAGATTAAGTTTACAATTAGACTTAATGGAACAACTAAAGAATATTCAGGAGACAGCAATCAAGGATGATGCTGAGGGAATGAAAGGACGGATAAAGGAATTAGAGCAAGGGGCTGATGGAATTTGGAGATTCCACAAGAAAAGGATTTGGGTACCTAAGCAAGGAGAGTTAAGAAATAAGATTTTAGAGGAAGCCCATAAATCTAGATATACCATGCATCCTGGTAATAATAAAATGTACCAAGATTTAAGGAATAACTTCTGGTGGATAGGAATGAAAAAGGACATAGCTAGATATGTTTCTAAGTGCCTTACTTGTTCACAAGTCAAGGCAGAACACCAGAAACCCTCAGGTCTACTAAAACAATTAGAAATGCCTGTATGGAAATGGGAACTTATAACCATGGACTTTGTTACTAAGTTGCCCAAAACCAGAAAAGGTAATGACGCGATTTGGGTAATTGTGAATCGACTAACCAAATCAGCTCATTTTCTACCCATGAAGGAAACTTTTAGCATGGAAAGGTTAGCCAAATTATACGTAGACGAGGTAGTATCCTTACATGGAGTCCCACTCTCCATTGTATCGGATAGAGATAGTCGTTTCACTTCCCATTTCTAGAGCTGTTTCCAGGAAGCAATGGGAACCCGACTAAATTTAAGCACTGCATACCATCCTCAAACAGACGGACAAAGTGAAAGGACAATCCAAACCATGGAGGACATGCTTAGGGCATGTGTGATAGATTTTGGTGGAAACTGGGATGACCACCTACCCTTAATCGAATTCTCCTATAACAATAGTTATCATTCAAGTATTGAAGCTGCCCCGTTTGAAGCACTGTATAGACGAAAGTGCAGAACTACAGTTTGCTGGGCAGAAATAGGAGAAAGCCAGTTATCAGGTCCAAAGATTGTGCAAGAAACCACCGACAAGATCACTCAAATCAAGGAAAGACTGAAAACGGCTCGAGATCGCCAGAAGAGTTATGCAGACAATCGACGCAAGCCACTAGAATTTCAAGTTGGAGACAGGGTACTCTTGAAAGTTTCTCCTTGGAAAGGAGTAGTTCGGTTCGGTAAGAAAGGAAAGCTAAGTCCAAGGTACGTAGGACCCTTCCCAGTAATCAAGTGAATAGGACCGATCGCCTATCGCTTACAACTACCAGAAGAGTTAGCTGGAGTACATGACGTATTTCATGTATCCAACCTCAAGAAATGTTTATCTGACGAATCCCTAGTAGTACCTCTTCAAGACATAGAGGTAAATGAAAAGTTGAAGTTCGTAGAGAAACCACTTCAAATAGAAGACAGAAAGGTCAAGTTTCTCAAGCACAAAAGACTAGTACTGGTCAAGGTCAAGTGGGATTCAAAAAGAGGACCCGAATACACCTGGGAGCTGGAATCGGAAATGAAGCAAAAGTATCCTCACTTATTTCAATAAATCTCGAGGACGAGATTCTAAATAAGGTGTGGAGGATGTAAGGACCTGCAAAAATGTCCCAAAACGACCCGTAAGTGAAAACCCGGACCCCTGAAACCCTAATGTGCATGAAAAACCAAGAAATCAAGAAAATTGGGTTTCACGCGGGCCGCGTAAACCATAAGAGAAGACTACGCGGGCCGCGTCAACCTAAAGTTGACCGGATAAGCATTCTGGGCCATGTGTCACACACGTGGCAGACCTACCGATGACACGGTAGCCCTAGTCGTAGACTAGGTGGCTCTCGCGGGTCGCGTAAAACCTTGTTAAGGTTTACGCGGGCCGCGTAAAACTTTTTTTTCTGTTCTAAATTACTGGTGCATGGGACTTGCTTCTGTGTTCGAAAATTTCAATCAAAAACAAAGTTTACTGCTCAAAATTGTAATTCTAAGTAGGGAAACGCTGCTACGATTACAGGGTATTAAGTCGATCACTGCTACGATACAATGTCCAATCGATTGAAACCAATCCGATGGATGTTTAAGTGCTGCCCGAACTCGGGCTATACTTTGTCATTCGTCGTGAGGGTTTTGATCTCGTGTGTTATGGTAAATGTTGTATTAAGTTACTGACCTAGTTTCGTGTGCATTGTTATTTAAATTAGGTTACAAGGCTAAATCAGTAGGCTAAACTCTGCCCGTTTAAACTTGCAATGTGAGTCATTCTCTTTTATCAACAATGTTTTACTATACCTAAATTGTTTTCAAAAGGTTATAATTACAGGGATTAAGTCTTTGTTATCTTGAATCACTGGCAAGTGGGGTATTATGCACATTACTAATTTCTCACGGTTAGGTTCACCAACCTAACAGTGATAATCATCACTACTTGGGTGAAAGGACCCAATAGTAGTATGACCATCGTCACAAGGCTGTGACACGGCGCCAGATAAAAATAAGATAGTAGCCATTGTAATCGCTCTTATGCTGTAATTTATAGCTCTGTGTCGTTTTATCAAATTGAGTGACTCGCCAGTATTTCCCCGCTGATAAAAATATTTTTTAAACATGTTTTAGGTGACCTACTGTGAATCAAGGAAAAGTGCTGCGGAGCACTCACAAGCTTGAAGTAGTGGCTCAGTTAAATAAATAAACATGTTTTGTAAAACCAGGGAATTCCTCGTGAAATTCCTCTATTGTAAATTACGGGGTTTATCCCAAATTATGAAATAAAATAATCTGGCATTTTCAAGTTTCCAAAGATCTTGTTAAACTTCCGCTGTCAACTCAATTAATAAATACCACGGGTTTCTGTCCCGCGGCTCCTGGACCGGGTAACACCGGGACGGGGGCTGTGACACTGCCTTTTTAACTTTTGAAACATACAACATTCAAGGGTAAGTAGGAGGTGGTATATTCTTTTTAGGGTTAGGATTTGATGTTGAATTTCCAGAATTGCCCTTGGATGTTCCCACGTGTGTGGGCCCTGTGTAGATTTGGATTTTACTGAATTGCCCTTAAATCCAGGTGGTTGGTTGGTTTCTTTATCATATATTTCACAACTATTCATACATGGAATCCCACCCAAACAAATGACCCGAAATTTATTGTTATCATTCCGTGTAATATGAAGTTGTCTTCTTGAGTGAATTGCATGATTTTTGACCATCAACTTAATAGTGTCCTTATCAGCAAATGATTGCCCATGATAAAAGGGACATTCATCTGATGGTCAGACCTTTACTTCATCTTCCTAACACTCCTACAAGCTCTTTCAAGAGGGGTATCAACATCTGAAGCAGTTAAACTTTCAAAACCATCTAAATCAACCTGATTATTTAATCCACGTACATCAATATCTTCTTCACCTTCATCAATGCAACCCTAAACTCATCCTTATCTACGCTATAATCTTCCACTAAGTTATCTTTATCAACCATGTAGTCTAAATCTTCATTCTCATCCTGACCTACCTTATCAGTTCCATGTTTCCTAGCCTTAGACTTTACATGTAACGCCCTGCATTTTAATGTTAACCGATAAATAGCAAGTCTTGCTGAGCTTCCTTTTAAATGACACTTTTACCCCTATGGTACTCCATTTTGAAACTATTTTAATCATGAACGATATTAAACTATGATTCTATATGATATTGAACGATATGAAACTATGATTCTATGCGATACTCTAAAATTCTGAATCATGGAACGATATTAATCTTGAATCTATTGAACGATGTGAATCTTAATCTATTGAACGATGTGAATCTTAATCCATTGAACGATGTGAATCTTAATCTATTGAACGATGTGAATCTTAATCTATGGAACGATGTGAATCTTAATCTATGGAACGATGTGAGTCTTGACTCCTTGAACGATCTCGACTCTTTATTATGCTTGATACTATGGAACGGGAAACTTATTTAAACTATATTCGAAACCCGAGTTATTCTTGATTATACAAATCTTATACTACGAAACAATGAACTCTCACAACAATACACAACGCAACGCTTAACCTAGCTCGCAAAACGAACCAAAGTCGGAAACTAGCTAACGGGGATTGGCTGTCCGGATGGACATCCGATCGGATGGCCATTCGATCGAATAGTCATCCGATCCATGCTATTACACCGCCTTACTCGTCCTCTCACACTATAAATACCCATTGTCACATCACTATTCACTGATGTGACAACCTCATCCGATCCAGACGCATTCAACTCGTTCTAAGGCACTTTTCCTTTGATTTCAAGCGATTCTTGTAAGTTTTCCCTATGATTCTTGTACAACCTTCATCTTTACACACTCTCTCAACATGTTCTTCATCAAATCATACATTTTCACCATGAAATCACTCGATTTGGGCTCCTTGAAGATGACGTCATCAGGAATTTTTGTACAATCGGCTGGGTGATGTCATCCCGTCATGGTTTAGTCCAGATCTAAAGGATTTCTACATGTTTTAACACGAATCTTAACAAAATCTGAGCATTTTCAGTTGATTTCATGCTTTATTCACTTTTTCTACTCAAACCCGAGGGGATCCGAACCTAAACTGGTCCTAGACTCGTTCCTTAGTCTGGAGTCGGCTTGGAAACAAAATTTCACCTGAGAGATGACCAATTACCGGACAGACATGAAGCTCCGTCAAGAACAGTTACCCTGATCGAGTGGGGTGATTCCTATCCGATCAGACGAGCTGAACCTTGGTGGGTTTCCGTTGTCTGGATACGTCATCACGTCATCTCCGTTACAACTTGAAACTTAAACTTAGCAAATTTTGGCAAGGTTTTCAACACAACAGGTTGCCAATCGAATGGCCATCCGATCGAATAACCATCCGATCGAATGACCATTCGACCAGATGATCAGATCCTTTTCAAACTTCAAACTTTTGATCGAATAGCCATCCGATCGAATTACCATCCGTCCGAATGACCATCCGACCGGATGACTTGCTTATATACTACAACGAAAACTTTGAAAGTTCAAACAATTTACAAACATTAACATCTCATTCGAATGGTCATCCGATCGGATGACCATCCGTCCGAATGACCATCCGATCGAATGGGTTATCCCCGTTCGTTCGACTCATCACGCGACACTTAACACATTGGATACTCTGTTCAATGCTGATGTTATCATATCAGGCTAACCCAACGCTCCCTTCGATCCAATAGAAGTGTTTGGTTTAAGCACCCACTGTGAGTATACTCGATCCCTTTTTGCTTTAAACACTTTTGGGATGTAACATGTATTCGATATCAATACACATGACACTTGAAACTTATTCGAAACATACTCTATCTATGTGAAACATGAAACTATTGAAACTATTGAAACTATTGAGACTATTTTTGTGCTATGTGAATGTTTAATCCCTGTGTGTAGTTCCGCCTTAACAATAGTAGCGCTATAGGAGTAATGCACCTCCCCCATTTGTAGTCGAGGGGTATTGTTAGGAGGAGACAAATAACCACCTCTTCGATGCGTCGAAGTAGGACAGGCAAACTTAACGCATCGGGAAACTAGGGCTATCACTTGGACTGCGTAAGCTAGCACGGCTGAAACTATTTATATGTTGTTCATATTGGATATGAGTTTTTGGAACGTTTTAAACTATTATGCTACTACGTACTCAAACTTGTATACTCGCCAACATTATTGTTGATAGTATTTTAATACATGTTGCAGGTTGATAGTAGCTGAGGAAATCAAGAAAACATGCTAGGATGCTGCTTAGAAACACATCTTATTTAATTTAGAAATTTGAACAATATTTGGATGCTTTGTATTTGATGCTTTTGTGGTTGATTCGTGGATGTTGTTAGACAATTTTTATGAAACTCGATTAACTATTATTGAAACAAATAGTGTTGTGGAATCTCTTGAGCAATCTGAATGCTTAGTGTCGCGCCCCGATGTTTCCGTCATCGGTTGGGGTGTAACATTACATGTGTGCTAGCCTGGGCCTCTACACTTTCAGCCTTTTCACCTTCACTTGCAGTCCTTTAATTTATCCTCCAATTCACTAGGATCATAACTACCACCAACACTATCACTATCATTTTCCTTATCCTGCTCCATCACTCAAGTCTACATATTTAGGTTCATGTACCCTTATCCTCCTCATTAGTTTCAACATCCTTTTTAGGAAGTTTATGAACATGTTAAATATACACTTCAAGCACTTTGTTAGTTTCAACATACTTTAGCAATCTAATGATATCACTGTCATTTCCTAAAGACCTTAAACCTACCATTAAATCTTCTCTAGAAACCCTAAAATGGTATATTACAACATCATCTCCTGAATAACCTAATTCTACCAGCATATCATTCATGATCATCTCATAAAACATATCAGAATTAATGTTATCAACATAGTCTACCTGGCCCCCTTGTATTCAAAATCAGTTTCATCGTTAAAATCACCATCATGATGAACTTTCAGGGTGAAGAAAGCAGGGCGATTAGCTGTATAAAAAAAACAAATCATTCAACACTCCATTTGCACTACATTAACATCTTTTGGAAGAAAAAACAAATCAAAATTGCGTTTAGTGTGAGAAAAACATATCGTATCTTACTTCAGGATTGAAATTTGAGTCTTGTTTTCGAACAGACCAGTTAAAGGCATCTGAATCGTCCATCGCTTCCAACTTTTCTAGGGTTCCAATTTCTGAAATGGGGAGAACTCAAGAACTCAAGGACGATGGTGTGTGCTAACTATGTGAGACTTTAGGGGCTTATAAAGGGGCCACACATTCTTTTTGTTTTTTTAATTAACATATACTCATACATAAAATGACAATTATACCTTTCATTTAAATAAGGAAGACGACAAAAAAGGAAGATATTAATAGAAAATTCTAACCCGGTTTGTCAATTGATGGAAAAGATAACAAAAATGAAATTTTAAGAACCTATATACAAAAAGTTTCATTTTTAGACTGAAATGACAAAATGACCTAAACTCGGTGACCATTTTGACATTATACTCCAATAATAAACTAGACTTAGAATCACTAGTTTTAAAAAATAAAAGTTAACATCGAAACATTATTTTTATAATCTTGCACACACCTAAAATATTTATAAAGTAAAATAATATACTAATATAATATAATCTATTATATTAGGACCATAAAATTAGGGTTAAGAGGGTCCAAGTGAAAAATTCAAAATGATTTAAACCAACCGGCTTCCGATTCCAACGCAAACGCCATCATAAAACTGTCACTAATTCAGTCACTTTTCTCAACCGTCTGAGATGGGAGACAATTCTGCCGGAAACCAGTTATTCAAGGCGTCAGCCGACGCCATGTTAACCGTCGCCGATAAGGCTCCACTCACTTCACAAAGAAAACTCCGATCTGATCTCGATTCCAAACTCCCTAAACCTTGTAAATTGAATATACATCATCATGCATGTTATAATTAGTTATGTTTAATTTGTGTGAGATCTAAGATTGAGTTTGTGTTGTTCAGATTTGGCTCGAGCCTTGGCTGCACCGGATACGGATAACGTGCATGGAACATGGGGACACAAACACCGTAACATGTCGGTTTTGCAGCAGCATGTAGCCTTCTTTGATCAAGATGATAATGACATCATCTACCCTTGGGAAACATTCAAAGGCAACTTCATTTTTCCAATTTACATTTACATGCATCATTTTAATTGTTTTTTGGTCATTATTATTATTGACACCAAGATATATAACCATTTGTGCGACGGTAGTGGTATCTTGGTGGTGGGATAAGGCTTATGACCATTAGGTCATGGGTTCGATTCCCACAAAGGGGGGTTTTTCCCATTTATTGGGTTTCCTCCTGAATTGGTGTATAGGCATTATTGCCTAGTGGAGATGGATATGATCGGGTGGTTCTGCTGGTGGCACGATGATACTCCAGTGGTCCGTCAGTGATCCAAATTTGCCGTTCAAAAAAAAAAAAAAAAAAATAGTTAGTAATCTTTTGCCATCGGTTTTTGTAGGTTTAATCTTGATAGAGGTAGTTTGAATTTATTATTTAAATGTTTATTTCAGTTATGTTTATCCATTAAAATAGAGGTAGTTTGAATTTATCATTTAAATGTTTATTTGAGTTATGTTTATCCATTAAAGTCAAGATAAGTTTGGTTGTTATATTTATGTAACTAGGAGTCATTATTTAGTTTGGATAGGTAGTCTGGTAAGCAATCATATTTAATAGAAAGAGGGGTTATTGTAAAAGGTTTATGTGTGTTTTTTATTCATAATAATAATATCATAAAAAGTTTATGTTTGGTCTTTATTTATAATAATATTGAATCGTAACTAGTGATTAGTTACACTTTTGCGACTGGAAGTTATGTCACACGATTAGCATTTGGATTAGGCATCGAATCTTTTTGGCAACTTAACCTTTTTGCACCCGAGTTTGCAATCAACTATTATGCTCAAGGGCGGATCTTAATAGAGCCGTGGCAAGGCCATGGCCCGGGCAAGTTTTTCGGCCGTAGTGCTAATTTTCCGCATTTCGATCGAAATTTTGTATATATACCATGTTCGGCCCGGGCAAGTTTTTCGGCCGTAGTGCTAATTTTAGTGTCCGTGTCTTTCGGCCCTGGCAGGTTCAACGGGCAAGATCCGCCACTGATTATGCTACTAAAATCATTAGCACCAATTTGCGACAGCCTTATTTTTTATTTTTAATATTTGCTACCGTTTTTACTACCGCTTAACTTTTATTTATTTTAAAAAGTTTTTCAACCGAATGTTTTTGCAAAATACTTGTTTTTGGTTGTTTTGGTCGCTAATCTGGTTGCTACCATTTTTGTGATGTGATTCGTATTTGCATAGCACGAAAAGAAAAGAAAATAACAAAGCAACAATTAATAAAGCCAATTATGATCGATCTGTCTTTTTTTATCAGGATTTCGTGACCTGGGATTCAATATCATTGCTTGTGTTTTCTTCACCGCACTTATACATGTAGCGATGAGTTATTCCACTCTACCGGTAAGTAGTTAAATCATTATACCAAGAACGTCTTTGCTTGTCACATAATCATACTTTCTTTACCTTCAAAACAACTTCGTTTGATCGAATTCTCTCATTATAGACATGGTTACCGTCGCCTCTCTTCCCAATTTACATAGAAAACATACACAAGTGTAAGCATGGAAGTGATAGCTCGACTTATGACACCGAAGGAAGGTTAGAAAAAAGACTTTTTTCTTTGATGGGTCGCTAATGAAGTCGTTGGTAACCAAAAGACGATTCGTTTTCTGACAGGTTTATTCCAGCAAACCTTGAGAACATTTTCAGCAAATACGCTCACACGAAGACGGACAAACTCACGTTCAAAGAACTTTGGCATATGACTGATTCAAGCCGCAATGCCTTCGATTTCTTTGGCTGGTATGTGTACTTTCTCTCAACTCATTAGGAAGAGAATTTTTCGTCGCTAAAAGTAAGAGACAGTTACAACATATAGCGACAAGCACTAGACTGAACATCTTTTAGTGACGAACCAAAATGATGTTAAAAGAGTTTAAAACAAGTTTCAAGTCGAATCAAATCTCATAATTTTGATGTTAGTTGATTTTGGAGATTACCAAAGAGCATTTGGCGCAGTGATACTAAGGTGTTGGAAAAATGTTGTGTATCCCTAAGTGGTGAGGGTTCAAGTTTCTCGTAGACAAAAATGTGTAGACTTAGACTTAATTTTAGAAGGTATTTTGAGTTCATCTTTCTGATAAAAATGGTTGCTTGTGGATTTTGTACCATCGTCCACTAGAGAGTATATTTTGTCGCTAAAAGTTGGATTCCTCCACGTGTCCTTGCGACGATAAATAAGTTAAATAACTATTTTCCTACAAAAAATCATTAAAATCAACAAAAACATCTAAAATTCACAGATATTCTTTCCTGCTAACAATACAATTTTCATATCACAAGCATTGTACAAAGCGAAATGACAGCTCGACAAGGGTTGCAAGCATAGTTGTCTAGCGACGGTTATGGGCCGCTGTTCTCTTTTGATGCTTTATTCTGTCACTGATGTTTGGTTTAATTTTTACGTGTATAGGACTGCTAGCAAGTTGGAATGGGGAGTTCTTTATATGCTTGCAAAGGATTCCGAAGGCTTTCTATCGAAAGAATCGGTAAGGCGGTGCTACGATGGGAGCTTGTTCGACTATTGTGCAGACTTGCAAAAAGGCGCCGTCGGTAAAGCAGCATAATTAGTGACAAGTTTTAGTCGTATTTTCTCTTAATGATCTTGTACTTTGGCACTTTACGATTAAGGGTGACTTTAGTTTTTCATTTTGCATTCGACAGTTTATTTAGTTACATATCGTATTCCGGTTAGAATAAATTTAGGGCAGGGATTGTAAGACATATGCGTAATCTTGTTTTATGAACTATGTCGAACCTAAGACCATGGGGTATGGTGGGGCTTAGGTTGGGGCTTGGGTTGGGCATTGGTTGACACGTGGACATTCAAAACTCAAGGCTTGAACCCACTTTTGAAGGGGGTATGGTGGGCGTGGCTTGGCTGGCGTGGCCAAGCCACATCAGTTTTTTTTTTATATATATATATTTATAACCAAAAACTACTAAACATACAACATAATTATTAAAATAAACATACAACATAATTATTAAAATAAACATACAAAATAATTATCAAAATAAAAACCTATCATTCTTCGTCGTCTTCGTCGGTTTCGAACCCAGGAATCGTTGAAACATGTTCCACCAAATCAGCTCGAAGGTTGTGATGTATATCTCTTGACTTTATTAAAAATTCATTTGCCGCTTTATCTTCGTCTGTTACGTTACCTGGTTGGGGGTCATCATCATCATAGTAGGTTACGACCGCTCTACCTTCATCCTCCAAAATCATGTTGTGAAGAATGATACATGTGTACATCACGTTTCCAATTTGATCCTTGTCCCATAGTCGACAAGGCATTGCCAATATTCGCCACATTTTCTTCAAAACACCGAATGCTCGCTCGACGTCTTTACGTACAGCCATCTGGACCATGTTAAACTTTAATCTCTTTGGATCTGTCGTACTGTGTTTTGTGAACGATTTTACAAAAGCCCCCCACTCTGGGTAAATCCCATCAACTAGGTAGTACCCATACACGTACTCAACCCCGTTTACAAAGAAAGTTCCTTTGGGCCCTATACCATTTACCCGATCATTGAAAAGAGGCGAGTGGTTTATGATGGTAATATCATTATGTAAACCTGGCATACCGAAGAACGAATGCCATATCCAAAGATCTTGGGACGCAACCGCTTCAAGCATAATGGCTGGCACCCCGTGAAATCCACTAGTGTGAGCGCCTTGCCATTGGGTAGGACAAAGTTCCCAAGGCCATTTCATACAATCTAAACTACCTAGCATCCCGGGTAGCCCATGATAATCTGCGTGATGTTCCAATATTTGTTGCATGTCACTGAAGGATTGCTTTCTCAAATATCTTTTCCTATAAAGTTCTAGAATACACGAACAAAAGTTGTGAAGAGTTTCTCTAGCTACACGTGCAGACATTTTTAAATAGTCATCCATAATGTCCGAACTATTGCCGTACGCTAACTGCCTAAGTGCGGCCGTGACCTTTTGCCACGTACTAAATCCTAATTGCCCGGTTACATCAGGTTTTTGTTGGAAATAAACATATTTCTCCTCAAGATCTCTAGATATCCTTAAAAATAAGTTTCTACTCATACGAAAATGACGCCTAAACATTTTTTTATCATACTTAGGTTCCGCTGAGAAGTAATTGCTTACCAACAAATCGTTAGCGGTGTGCCGTTCACGAGCGATGTACCTTCTCCTCCGTTTAGGTTGTTGAGTATCTTCCTCATCGTCTTCGTCTTCCACGATAGCTTTCACCACCGCCGCGATCGTTTGTAGAAATATTTCCGCACCATCGTCAGATGATGATGACGATTCACTATAACTTGAAGAACTCATGGCAATATTGTGTTTTATGTGTTTGATATTGTGTGAGAAAGATGTTAAATGTGGTAAGTATTTATAAAGGAAAAAAAATTAAATATAGACCCCAACGGCTAGCCCAACGGCTAGCCAACGGCTAGTTTGAAAGGGCCATTCACAACCCGCCATGTCAGCTTGCTCCCCCGCCCCACGCCCGGCTTGAAAGCCAAGCCCCAAGGGCCAACCCCCAACCCAAGCCCCATACCCCACGGCCTAACATCTATCTCAATCTATACTATATTATTATACATAGTTTTTTAGAATGCTCAAACTATCCACACACCCTATCTGCCTATTTGCACACCCTCTGCCTCGTATATGCTCGTATAGACATATACAGGACGTATAAGGTTACATCAAACTCATTGCCTGACTCATATCAGTTCTGGTTTGGCTGCTCCTATACAAGGCCGACCCTGAGAATTCGTGTACCATGTTCAAGCTCGAAAAAAACGTGCCCTTAGGCCTTAACGAAATTGAGTATTAGGATCACTAAAAGTCTAAACCTAATGTCAATGAGCTAATAACTAATATAAACCACAAAAATGGTTTTGTAAGTGAGCCTATGTTGGTGTTTGTATAGGTATACCTTATTAATTTATTTTTTTTACATATACACATCAGTGGCGGAGATAACCCATTAATTTAGGGGTAGCTCGGATTTTTTTTTATTTTGGGTCTTGGGCTAACTTTATCAATTATATTTTGAGTCTCCTTTCAATTATATTATTGTTAATTTGGGCGTATTTTATCATTCGGGCTTATTTATTCTACACGTTTTCGGGTTGTAAAATGTTTGGGCTTATAAGAAAAATTGGATTTTACTAAAATCAAGTATCCTATTTTTTGGTTAGGGATATCCTCGTATTTTTTAAGGTTATCCTTTGTATAAAACAAAAATAAAATAAAAAATAACACTACGCATACGGGGTTGAGCCGTAGCCGGTGCTATGGCTACTAATACTATACTTCCGCCCATGATACGCATTGGATTTTTTTAGAATACTGTGCCCTTTGAAATATTGGGCTCTGGGCGGTGGTCCTCCCCGCCCATCCTCAGGGCCGGCCATGCTCCTATACGCCGCGTACAGGCCTATACGTGGCGTAGATGCGGGTGTGTGAATAGGCACTTATACAGGCCTATACGTGGCGTATATGAGATTGTATCATATGTTTTCAACTATAATTACTTAGGGGTTGTTTGTTTAGCTCTTAATAAGACTCTTAATGGTTCAGACCTTTTACTGGTTCAACACTTAATGGTTCAGACCTCGTCCCAAACGTCTGAAATCCGACGCTGGCGACGCAAAGAGGGGAGGGGGCGGTGTGCGACGGAGGGGGACGAGCTTTGCCGGGGGACGTTACCCACACCCATCGGTCTTAGTGATTGGTTTACTTATGACTTGACATAACACTCTTCATGTGTCACTCATGACAATTATTGGTAACACTTTTCAATGTTTTTACCTACTAAATTCTTGTAATAACACAATAAAATAATTTAGCGTGAAAGATATGTATAACATTTTTGGTAATATGGAGATTTAATGATAAATGTTGCATATAATTGTTATTGTTGTAGTTCAGACATATATATAAATCATATTTTGGAACAATAGAAACCTGTAATACAAGTGTAAAAACATGTGTCACACTATGTTGTAAAATATTATCTTTCGATTGATCGAACTACAAAGTCCATATGTACAAACATAATTTTAGACGATCGAACAAGTCTGCCAGAACGCCGAAAGTCTACATGTTGCATATCATCTTCACCAATCTGCACCAACAATAAAATGTTTCTAGCTATATGTTATATTTCATCTTGTTTGAAAGAAACAATATTGATAGACACATTATATAATGAACTAACCATCTTGCTTTCTTGTCGAAGATCTGATGCAGTAGCAAAGGGTAGACAATAGAGCTATAGCAACACCTACACCCACCACCATTGCTGCTGTCTTACCGGAACCTCCCCCAGCGCCTTTTCCTGTAAAAAGTATACATTTTCACCACAAAGGGATGAAATATGTCGCTAACGGTCATATTCAGTGGCTACAATAAGATGACAAATGTATAGTGACACATAAAAACTGTCACTATAAGGGTGTAGAGACACCTTTGGGAAACACCTTTCGGGTCAATCTAGAACTCGCCGCAAACCATTCGGGTTTGGCATTTGCAAAACAGTTTTGGTTCGTGAACCCGAGGTCTTTATCGAAGTTTTTGTTGAAAAGTTCATTTGGGTAGTTTAGGAACACCGCCACAAACAAATCGGGTTCAACACATTTTGGTTTGTGAACCCGAGATCATTACAGGAGTTCGTGTTTAAAAAGTTTATTATGGTACTTTGGGTAATTTAAGAACACCGCGCAATTGATTTGAGTACTCTTAAGTTCAACTTGGGTAAAAATAAGGAGTCGTGAGTGATGTGGGAGAAAGTCCCTCATGTTACATCAGCGTCACGTATGTGCCACATAAGCGAGAAACTTTATCATTAACTTGCACGATGTGGGATAACGCCTCCTTTAAAGCCTCTTTTAACTATTTAAAAAAAGATTAAAAAATAAATTTGATTGGATGTTACAAGTGGGTCCCTTCCTTCTCCCCCTCTCACACCCGCCATGGCTTTGACGGAGGCCAAGGATGGCGCCTGTTATGAATGAGGCAGGGTGATGTTGAGGGCGCTAGCCCATACCGTCTAGTATAATTGGTTGTTTTTAATTTGGAAATTTTGGATAGCGATCCTACGCCCAAAAAACTAAAAAGTAAAGAGAGTTTTACTTTTGCCCCCACTTTAAAAAGGTGAAGATAAATAGCATAAAACTAGTTTTATTAGTGTTTTATGTTGGAAAAATAGGTGAAAATAGCATTTTTCACAAATATAGGAAAATGATTTTTTCCTATTTTGGACTAAAAATAAATATAATAAAATGAGCGGGTTTTATATATTTATTTGTGGGTTTGTGCTCTATGTTGGGAGAGCTTCGCAACGAACTAAACCACGTCCAAAACGGAGCTAAGATGAATGAGATATCGATGCTCAAAGTTGGGTGTTTGGAACATTCAATGCTGAAACAAAAGGGAAAGTAACACCTTGTCCCACATCGGATGAGAGATGGAACTTAAAGGGGTATTTAAGTGGGAACTCTCCATCCTTATTGTTTCATGGGAGCACTCACTAGTGTACTCGTGAAGGATGCGGAGCACCCTAACTCGCACTCGCACACGCTCGCGCGCGCGTTGCGTGGGCGATGAGGCGCAATGTGGCGCTTTGACGGCGCACTTTGCACTTTGACGGCGTGGGCGATGAGGCGCAATGTGGCGCTTGATAGCCGCCTTTGTATTTTTGACCACGTGCGCGTGGTGTGACAACCCGCACTAAACCAGGTATCCGTACGACTTAATTAATGATTAATTACTGCTTAATTACTGTGCTTGTTTGAACTAGCTGATGAACTGCTACTTGATATCTGATACATGTACTTACTTGCATCATACTTTACTTATCGTCACTACATTATTTACATGCTGAACCCTAGTGACAACCATGATGCACAAAAAGCACAGTAGCACAATGGCGGATAACCTATTGAACATGCTGATAAAGCCAGCATCAGGCAGACACTGCCTCTAAGGCCTGTAAGAGCCTAAGATGTTTTGCTACACTAGTAGTGAGTGTAGGGATATAAGGGTTGTGGAACTGCGTCTCTAGGGATAAGTCACAATGACTGGATGTGCCTAAAACGTACTCTAAGTACAAAACTCAGCACTTTACACAATAATTCAGCTTTTAGCTAACTAATAAAGTGCCAAAATATGAGAAAAATAACACTAGACACTTTCCAAAGTGTCAGGAATAAGTTGTGTCACTAAAGAGAGTAATAACGACACTTTAAAGCTTTATTAAGCGCTTTAACGGATTACTATCCAACCGAACAACCGGACTATACCCGGAACATGAAAATATAGTTATTTTCATTACTTATCTTTTTCTGAGCCAGTTAGGGTCCCTGAATACCCTAACACCCGCATTAAAGCTCAACACACTAGTAACTAAGTTAAACACTTAACTAACTTAGTTAACCTAACTAAGTAACCAACTAATGGTTGAAATCGAACCAAGGAACTCTTGTACCATGTTGATTCACTAGATCTTGTATGCATAATATCTAGGGGGCACAAGATCCTTTGGTTAATACACTTAGGTTTAGTCTATAAGTTCCACTAATTACACAAGATTATCATCCATCACATTTCACCACAAACACAACTCTCTCTCTTTCTCTTTGGCTCTCGGCCGAACCCACACCCACCCATCCATCATATTTTCGATCTTGTTCATCACATTCCATCATCATACAAGCATCAAGGGACGTATACAAGGAGTCTTGGAGCAAGCGGAACGCGAAGGACCTCTCTACTTAGCTTTTATCCACCCATTTTGCGCGTAGATTCTTCCCTAGCCTCGAGCTAGTGGTATGATGTTTAAATCTCTATCTTGAACTAATCTAAAGTGGTTAAAAGGATTTGTATCGGTTAAATCTCGTTAAAATACAAAATGATGCACAAAAGTCTACTAAAAACACTTAAAATGGTGGTTAATAGCTTATATGTTGTGTAAATGATGTAGTATTTGAAATGTGTGATTATTTAGACCCGATCTATGTTGTGGTAGCTCGGATCATCGTTTAACCCGGTATAGACATGTTCTTGAATCATGACACAAAGCTATTTTAGAAGTAACAAGGGTTAAAAGGTGAAACTCTACCACACATGAAACATGAACTTGTGTAAAAATGTTTTACTTGTGTAAAAGTGTTTTAACTTGTACAATAGTGATTAAAACTAGCAGATCTACGCATCTGCAAGTGGTATTTTCAAAGAACCACGTATCAAAGAAATCATGTATTTTAAAGGATGGATTTTACACTAACACGCATGATTTTTATAAACCACAAGTGTGTAAACACTTGTGAAATGAAAAGATCCGACAAAATAACAGTTTTTGCAAAAAGATGACGGGAAGTTGTATAGATGGATTTTCTCTAAAAACGAGGTTTTTACAAGATCAAATTACCTTATATGAAGATCTACTAAATTTAAAGGGATTTATACCACAGTTTTGGGAAAACTACAAGTTCATGTAAATTTTGGCAATTTACACATATGTTGATTTGTTGTTGTGTTGAAAGTTGTTCTGATCAAATAAAGAAAATTGTTGAGTTGATTTGTTAAAGAAAATGATACGCTTGAAAGCGTGGCCACCTCCAGTTACAGAGGAAACTCTGGCAAAATTTTTCTAAAAACCTAACACTTAGAACTATTTACACTACAAGTGTTGGAATTATTTTTTTTTTTTTTGGCATGTTTTCGAAATATAAATTTCGCCATGACTTTATTTACTAAATATTCGGAGGTGGGATTTTCACAAAGTTTAACGTGATAAATATATATTTTTCACACACTGTTTATGATTATTTTGTGAAAATACATAAATATTATTTTTAGAGTAAAAATAATATTTACGAACGTTAACGAATCCAAAATAATACGAACGCTTTCACCATAAATATATAAGTTACGCCGGTAATTATATTACCACTCGATCGTTAAAACGTAACTTACGCACTTACGGAAATATTTATGAACGCGTATTTTAACAACGTATTATTGGAGAAAAATTATGTGAAATGAAAATATAATATTTTTGAGAAAAATACTTATATTTTGGAATTGGAAATATATATATATTAAGTGAGACTTAATAATATAATTTGAACGCACATGTATTGAATCCCCCATCCTTGGGAAGGAGATTAACTACCAAGTATATACAGAAAGTAAACACGAAATAGTTGTCTAACTATTTCCCAAAGACTTAAACTAAAAAGCTAAGGCACGGCCGTCCGTCTAATAGAAATTAGCACCTGTAGGTCGTCGCACAGCTGCGTGAGCAGGAGATACTTGGTAGAGACGCTTCACTGTGAGTTCATGTCCCCCTTTTCTCTAACTGTTTTCAGTTTTCTTAACTGCGGGGGTGAAATACATGTTACTTTGTTTACAAGTACTTTACACATGGTATGGTTAACGTAAGGAGGTTTACTACTTAGATCATGTGAATGGGTAGGCAGAAACACCGAGGGACGTAAGCGGTAGATCTATCTGGGTGTAGCGAGCCCAACTCTAGGCCCAACAGAACGGACCTCTAAGAGGACCAACAGAACGGACCTTGAGTGACTTTGTGCCCGACGCATAAATCGGCTAGGTTGAGTCTTCCTACTTACATTTCACAACATGCTAATGGCCTTGCAAACCATTGGTGATCTCTTTTCCTTACACTGCTACATACCAGGGAACTTTTATACTTACAAGTGTTTTACATACTCACTTGCACATGAACTCGCTCAACATTATTGTTGATTTTTCAACTTACATGTATTTCAGGAAATTAAAGATCTGGCACGGTATGTTATGTTTTCCCGCTGCACAAGGGTTCCAAGGTCATCCCAGTTTAGGAAATGTGACTCTTTCCTGGACAAGTCACATATCTTAAACTGCGCTTATTTCATGTTGATGTTTATGTTATTTAAGACAATGTTTTACGTTATGATGTTGTAAGTCTCTAAGACAATGGTACGTTACTTTGGTTTTAAAACTTAATCAAACGGATGATCTTGCATGATTTTATTTCATATAGCTTTGTTATGATTAAGCTATGGTATTAAGAAGTCACACCAAAATTAACCACGCTTCCGCAAAGCCAGGGTGTGACAGCTTGGTATCAGAGCTCTGATCATAGCGAACTAGGATTCTTTCTCGAGTCTAGACTATGATCACTAGGGCTCTCACGAAAACATTTTCTGCATACCACTTAAGTCCAGATCCAAAACTTTTTACAAACAAATGTTGAGCACATTTTATTATTATAGGCTCAGCCTGGAGGGCTGAGGCTCGGTCTGGAGGATCGAGGCTCGGTCTAGGTGACCGAGGTAGTTGAGCACATTGATTTATTATAGGCTCAGCCTGGAGGGCTGAGGCTCGGTCTGGAGGATCGAGGCTCGGTCTAGGTGACCGAGGTAGTTGGCTAGTGAGGCTAGGAAGAGTAGGCTCAGTCATGAAGGCTGAGGCTCGGTCAAGGGGACCGAGGCTAGATCTAAGAGGTCGAGGTGGAGGATAGAGCAGTCTTAAAGACTGGGAGAAATTGGCTAGTGAGACTAGGAGAATGATTTGAATGCTTACTTGGTGACTATGTGATTAACTGATTATATGATTGATTATTATACGTATATGTGTTTGTGTTACAAACGTCATGCTTTCATCAAGTACTTGAAAGATGGACACTACGAATCCCATGGCCATAGTATCAGACGACATAGTTTCATCAAAGCACGAGGTGTACATTTCCGATACTACCGGCACAGACAATGACGACTTTCAGCCCTTTTGCGCTGCCTGAAGTCGTAGCAGAGCCTACTGATGGCCATCTTGTTGGGAATTTGCCCCCTTGCCGCTTATCCTATTGTTAATATGCCCCCCCCCTCCCGACGTGGCCTCTGACGACGATAACGATCTACTGGAAGAGGACCCATTCGAGGGCAGGGCCCTATTGCTGCTGGTATTAGACTACTGCATGCGGACGCTCCTGTAGGGGAAACTCATGTCCATTCCCTATCCCAGACTCATTTGAGTTTCTGACATCCACATCTTCGCACATACAGGGAATGCAGCACCACTCACACGACGCCGACCCTGATATGGCATCATCAGCTGCACCGGATCCCACCCACAGCTTTGAGTTTGATCACGATATTGAGGTTGATCCTGCGTTTTCACCTGGTTTTGATCCAGACCATGACCTTGAGTTCATACACTTAGACCAGCCCTTGGAGGATCCTGTAACCCCCTGTGTTTGTTGATCCAGCTGGTCTTGAGATGGAATTTTTGATCCGGAGCCGGTCGTGGCCCCTGAGCCAGGCGCTGCTCCTGACCCCGCATTGGAGCATGACCCTGTTCATGCCAATGCACCTACTATTGCTCCTTGATTGATCATCTGCTTGGACGAGAGAAAATTTGGGGTAACTGTGCAAGACAATTTATTATTACGGGGGCCCACGTAATAACGATTTGTAGTGCACAGGAATCCTGGTGGACTCTGCGGGTCAAGCTAATGATAACCAATGCAGCAGGAAATAACTTAAACCCGAATGACCAAGGTGATGTAGCCTCGAGTTCATTCTATTACGAGCAACAAGCCAAATTGGCAAGCCTATGTGAAGGCTCAGAAATTTACTTCCCCACTCATACAGTGAGTATATTTGCGTGTGAAATTGGGTGATTACATGATGGCTTATGTCGCTATATACACCTCATAGACAATTGAAACGTTGTCTAACCCGCTTCACACCACTTCGACAAAAAGGGAATGTCACCCAGGCGTGACACAAACACCAGTACGTTGCCAAGGACAGAAGCCGAGCTGCAAGAACGCATCTCACAGATAAATGCACGACATGAAGCCCTCCGCTCTAAGTACAACGATGGTATTACTGGAAATAACCCTCCAACTGGCTGCACCTATAAACAGTTCCTGAACTGCAAGCCTTTGAACTTTGACGGAACAGGAGGCGCCGTTGCATTTGTTCGTTGGTCCGAAAAGGCCGACTCCATTCTAAGAATGAGTAACTGTTCGCCCCAACAGAGTGTTAACTATATCTCGGGGATATTTCTAGATGGCACACTCTCTTAATGGAACCTCCAGGTTCAGACCCTTGGCACAGACGCTACTTATGCACTGAGCTGGGACGAGCTCAAGGAAACGATTGAGAAGAAATGTTGCTTTAGGACTGGAATTTAGAAGCTTGAGGTGGAGTTCAGGAATTTGAAAATGGACGAACCAGAACTTCCTGAACTTGTCCAGCGATCGCACAACTTGTCTAGGGTCGTCCCCTACTAAGTCATTAACATTGTATGATACAGTTGTGTACTTGTACGCTTACTATGTGGTCTCGTTATATGGCAATCACAGTACTCTCATCACTTATGATGTTTGATTTACTGTTTAGGTTCTATGACATGAGAGGTTATGTGGTTGATTTATTTATAGCATGAGATGTTATGTATTGTTGAATACATACGTACGTTTTACTTGCTATGACCTAACCTACGTGAAACATCTTTTAGAAGATGCCACCAAGTCGCGAAATGCGCATGCCCACCTCAGAGGCGGAACTTCAAGAGATAATTGCTGCAGCTATAGCACGGCACGAGGCCCTACGCTCCGAACCTAGCAGAGGTACCTCAGAAAATAACGGTTGTTCCTACTGGCACTTCCTCAAATACAAGCCTCCGAAGTTCGACGGCACTGGAGGTGCCATGGCTTTTGTGAAATGGATCGAAAGTATGGATTCCATCTTTCAAGTGAGCGGTTGTACGCCGGAACAACAGGTCCTATACGTTTCTGAGCTGTTTCTAGATGAAGCCCGATTATGGTGGAATCTTCAGACCCATATAAAGGGTGCTACTGCAGCATATGCATTAACCTGGGGTGAACTAAAAGAAATGATGCATAAGAAGTATTGCCCCCAAACGGAAACCCAGAAGTGGGAAGATGAATTTCGGAGCCTGATGATGGAAGGTCCGAAGGTGTTGGAGTACGTGCAAAGACTTTATGATTTGTCACGAGTTGTTCCATACCTGGTGAAACCAGAATTAAAGAAATTGGAACAATTCATTTGGGAACTGGTGCCTCAAGTCTTGAGCTTGGTGACAACATCAACGCCACCGACAACTATGGCCGCAAGTAAGATGGGCTTGGCACTCGTTACGGAAGCAGTTAGACTAGAAAAACTTGCAAACCCTGACCAGGAGACTCAGGTAGAGTCGTCCGGAAAGAACAAAAGGAAGCTCACCGAAGATACCCGAATGAATGAGGGTGAACAAAGATCTATTCGAGGTTGTTTTGACTGCGGGGACAAAGGGCATTTCAAGAAAGATTGCCCTAACAATAAACAGGCCAATGATAAGATTTACTTAGAAACTGAACCAAGTCGTGCTGAGTGCAAGTGTCACCACAATTATGGATGTCGGAAGCCTAGGTACGGAAGGAAAAGACACAACAAGGATGGTTGTGGGATGAAGGGTCCCAGACAAGGAGAAAACAGTAACAACGCTCAAGGTGGAAATGGGAGGTATCCAGGATGCTTCCATTGTGGGGATGTTGGACATCTTAAGAGGGAATGCCCGAAGTTGAAACAAGACCGTGAAAGGACATCCAACATCGGAGCTTGTGTAGCATGCCAGGATCCAGGCGTGACTACTGGTACGTTCCCTATCAACCAAAACTTTTGCATCTATTTTGTTTGATACTGGCACCGACTATAGCTTCGTATCATTAGAGTTTAAGAATATGCTTGGGTTAGCCGCTAATAAGTTAGATATTCCCTACTCAATCGAATTGGCCAATGGGAAGTTAGTAGAAACCAATGAAGTTATCAGAGGTTGTGTGATCGAATTAGGAGAGCGTGAGTTTGCTTTAGATCTACTACCAGTCCAGTTGGGAAGCTTCGACGTGGTAGTAGGAATGGATTGGTTATCAGGCAACAAAGCTGAGATAGTTTGTCACGAAAAGATTGTTCGTATCCCAACCGAAGATGGCGAGACAATTGTTGTTCATGGAGAGAAGCGTGAGACGCCGTTGAGGATTATCAGCTGCTTGAAAGCAAGGAAGTGTTTGCAGAAAGGATGTGTTGCTTTTCTGGCACACATTGTGGATAAAAAGGCTGCTGAGCCAAAGATCGAAGACATCCCTGTTGTGAGGGAATACCCAGAATTCTTCCCAGAAGACTTGCCTGGACTGCCACCTCAGAGGCAAGTAGAGTTTCACATCGATTTAGTTCCAGGCGCCGCGCCGGTGGCTAAGGCACCTTATAGACTTGCTCCGTCTGAGATGCAGGAACTGTCGACACAACTTCAAGAGTTATTAGACAAGGGATTTATCCAACCAAGCTTCTCGCCTTGGGGAGCTCCGGTCCTATTTGTCAAGAAGAAGGACGGTAGTTTTCGAATGTGCATCGACTACCGGGAGCTGAACAAGCTGACGATCAAGAATAGATACCCTCTGCCAAGAATCGATGATCTGTTTGATCAACTACAAGGCTCTAGCTTTTATTCAAAGATCGATCTTCGATCTGGATACCATCAGTTAAGGATACAAGAGGAGAGTATCCCAAAGACAGCCTTCAGAACTCGTTATGGACACTACGAGTTCCTCATTATGCCATTTGGTTTAACAAACGCACCTGCGATATTCATGGATCTAATGAATAGAGTTTGCAAACCGTACTTGGACAAGTTTGTGATTGTGTTTATCGACGACATCTTAATTTATTCAAAGACGAAGGTTGAACACGAGCAGCATCTTAGAGCCATTCTAGAACTGCTAAAGAAGGAACAGCTGTATGCCAAATTCTCTAAGTGTGAGTTTTGGCTACGAGAGGTGCAATTCCTTGGGCACGTGGTAAATGGAGATGGAATCCACGTGGATCCAACAAAGATCGAAGCGATCAAGGATTGGGAAACGCCAAAGACGCCAACCGAGATTCGACAATTCTTGGGTTTGGCTGGCTACTATCGAAGGTTCATTAAGGATTTTTCAAAAATCGCTCAACCTTTGACGCTCCTCACTCAGAAAGATAAGAAGTTTGATTGGGAAGTCAAACAGGATGAAGCGTTTCAGATATTGAAGGATAAGCTTTGTAACGCGCCAATCTTAGCTATACCAGAAGGTACTGATGATTTTGTGGTATACTGCGACGCATCGCGTCAAGGATTGGGTTGTGTGTTGATGCAACGCCAGAAGGTTATTGCTTACGCATCGCGTCAGTTGAAAGTGCATGAAAAGAACTATACCACACATGATTTAGAGTTTGGCGCTGTGGTTTTTGCTTTAAAGATCTGGAGACACTACCTTTATGGTACGAAGTGTACAATCTTTACAGATCACAAGAGCCTACAGCATATATTCAACCAGAAAGAGTTGAATATGAGGCAAAGACGATGGGTTGAGTTGCTGAACGATTACGACTGCGAGATAAAGTATCATCCAGGGAAGGCGAACGTGGTCGCCGATGCCCTAAGTCGTAAAGAGAGAATCAAGCCCATAAGAGTCAGGGCTTTGGAAATGATTATTCGAACCGATCTTTCCTTGCGCATTCGTGCCACGCAGAAAGAAGCTCTCAAGGAAGGAAACCTTGAAGAAGAATACCTCCGTGGAATGGAGAAACTTTTGGTACCAAACTAAGAAGGAACATTATGTTTTGAGAAAAGGATTTGGGTTCCTCTGTTTGGTGATTTAAGGAAAGTTATTTTCGATGAAGCTCACAAATCGCGGTACTCTATCCATCCAGGAGCGGATAAGATGTACCAGGATCTCAAAGATTACTATTGGTGGCCTAGGATGAAAGGCGATGTTGCTGTGTATGTGAGCAAATGTTTAACATGCGCTAAGGTTAAAGCGGAATACCAAAAGCCTTCAGGGCTGCTGCAACAACCTGAGATTCCCAAGTGGAAATGGGAACAAATCTCAATGGATTTTGTTACAAAATTGCCAAGAACGCCAAGAGGCCATGATATGATTTGGGTAATAGTTGACCGCCTAACAAAGTCCACACACTTCTTACCTATCAGAGAGAAGGATAATACGACCAAATTGGCCGAAATTTACATGAGAGAGATCGTCGCACGCCATGGAGTACCTCTCTCGATCATTTCTGATAGAGACGGAAGGTTTGTGTCAAGGATATGGCAATCCTTCCAAGAAGCCTTTGGCTCACAATTGAATCTGAGCAATGCGTTTCATCCGCAAACTGACGGCCAGAGCGAGCGAACGATACAGACTTTGGAAGACATGCTGAGAGCGTGTGTTATGGATTTGGGCGGTAGCTGGGATAAGCATTTGCCTTTGGTCGAATTTTCGTACAACAACAGCTACCACACCAGTATTGGTGTCGCGCCATTCGAAGCCCTTTACGGACGCAAGTGCCGATCACCCCTATGTTGGGCTGACGCAGGAGATAGACAACTTGCAGGTCCCGAAATCGTCCAAGAGACGACAGACAAGATCGCGCAGATTCTTAAACGCATCGAAGCAGCTCGCCACAGACAAAAGGCCTACGCGGATCCAAACCGGAAGCATGTGGATTTCCAAGTTGGAGAAATGGTGTTATTGAAAGTATCACCCTGGAAGGGGGTGGCACGCTTTGGAAAGCGTGGGAAGTTAAATCCGCGCTACATTGGTCCCTTCAGAATTCTGGAAAGAATAGGACTAGTAGCATACAAGTTGGACCTACCTGCTGAACTGAATGGTGTTCACGATACATTTCATGTATCCAATCTAAAGAAAAGTCCAACTCAAGTCACCGTTGCCATTCCCACCGACGAGATTCATGTTGACGACACGCTCCACTTCGTTGAAGAACCTGTTGAGGTCACGGATTGGAAAGTGAAAAAGACCCGCCGGAGCAGTGTCAAACTCGTCAAAGTTCGTTGGAATGCCAGACATGGTCCTGAATACACCTAGGAACGTGAGGACCGGATGAAAGAGAAATACCCCCACCTTTTTCCTAAGAACCCTGCATCTACAAGCAGAACTTAAATTTTGGGACGAAATTTATTTAACGGGGGGAGAATGTGACAACCCGCACTAAACCAGGTATCCGTACGACTTAATTAATGATTAATTACTGCTTAATTACTGTGCTTGTTTGAACTAGCTGATGAACTGCTACTTGATATCTGATACATGTACTTACTTGCATCATACTTTACTTATCGTCACTACATTATTTACATGCTGAACCCTAGTGACAACCATGATGCACAAAAAGCACAGTAGCACAATGGCGGATAACCTATTGAACATGCTGATAAAGCCAGCATCAGGCAGACACTGCCTCTAAGGCCTGTAAGAGCCTAAGATGTTTTGCTACACTAGTAGTGAGTGTAGGGATATAAGGGTTGTGGAACTGCGTCTCTAGGGATAAGTCACAATGACTGGATGTGCCTAAAACGTACTCTAAGTACAAAACTCAGCACTTTACACAATAATTCAGCTTTTAGCTAACTAATAAAGTGCCAAAATATGAGAAAAATAACACTAGACACTTTCCAAAGTGTCAGGAATAAGTTGTGTCACTAAAGAGAGTAATAACGACACTTTAAAGCTTTATTAAGCGCTTTAACGGATTACTATCCAACCGAACAACCGGACTATACCCGGAACATGAAAATATAGTTATTTTCATTACTTATCTTTTTCTGAGCCAGTTAGGGTCCCTGAATACCCTAACACCCGCATTAAAGCTCAACACACTAGTAACTAAGTTAAACACTTAACTAACTTAGTTAACCTAACTAAGTAACCAACTAATGGTTGAAATCGAACCAAGGAACTCTTGTACCATGTTGATTCACTAGATCTTGTATGCATAATATCTAGGGGGCACAAGATCCTTTGGTTAATACACTTAGGTTTAGTCTATAAGTTCCACTAATTACACAAGATTATCATCCATCACATTTCACCACAAACACAACTCTCTCTCTTTCTCTTTGGCTCTCGGCCGAACCCACACCCACCCATCCATCATATTTTCGATCTTGTTCATCACATTCCATCATCATACAAGCATCAAGGGACGTATACAAGGAGTCTTGGAGCAAGCGGAACGCGAAGGACCTCTCTACTTAGCTTTTATCCACCCATTTTGCGCGTAGATTCTTCCCTAGCCTCGAGCTAGTGGTATGATGTTTAAATCTCTATCTTGAACTAATCTAAAGTGGTTAAAAGGATTTGTATCGGTTAAATCTCGTTAAAATACAAAATGATGCACAAAAGTCTACTAAAAACACTTAAAATGGTGGTTAATAGCTTATATGTTGTGTAAATGATGTAGTATTTGAAATGTGTGATTATTTAGACCCGATCTATGTTGTGGTAGCTCGGATCATCGTTTAACCCGGTATAGACATGTTCTTGAATCATGACACAAAGCTATTTTAGAAGTAACAAGGGTTAAAAGGTGAAACTCTACCACACATGAAACATGAACTTGTGTAAAAATGTTTTACTTGTGTAAAAGTGTTTTAACTTGTACAATAGTGATTAAAACTAGCAGATCTACGCATCTGCAAGTGGTATTTTCAAAGAACCACGTATCAAAGAAATCATGTATTTTAAAGGATGGATTTTACACTAACACGCATGATTTTTATAAACCACAAGTGTGTAAACACTTGTGAAATGAAAAGATCCGACAAAATAACAGTTTTTGCAAAAAGATGACGGGAAGTTGTATAGATGGATTTTCTCTAAAAACGAGGTTTTTACAAGATCAAATTACCTTATATGAAGATCTACTAAATTTAAAGGGATTTATACCACAGTTTTGGGAAAACTACAAGTTCATGTAAATTTTGGCAATTTACACATATGTTGATTTGTTGTTGTGTTGAAAGTTGTTCTGATCAAATAAAGAAAATTGTTGAGTTGATTTGTTAAAGAAAATGATACGCTTGAAAGCGTGGCCACCTCCAGTTACAGAGGAAACTCTGGCGAAATTTTTCTAAAAACCTAACACTTAGAACTATTTACACTACAAGTGTTAGAATTATTTATTTTTTTTTGGCATGTTTTCGAAATATAAATTTCGCCATGACTTTATTTACTAAATATTCGGAGGTGGGATTTTCACAAAGTTTAACGTGATAAATATATATTTTTCACACACTGTTTATGATTATTTTGTGAAAATACATAAATATTATTTTTAGAGTAAAAATAATATTTACGAACGTTAACGAATCCAAAATAATACGAACGCTTTCACCATAAATATATAAGTTACGCCGGTAATTATATTACCACTCGATCGTTAAAACGTAACTTACGCACTTACGGAAATATTTATGAACGCGTATTTTAACAACATATTATTGGAGAAAAATTATGTGAAATGAAAATATAATATTTTTGAGAAAAATACTTATATTTTGGAATTGGAAATATATATATATTAAGTGAGACTTAATAATATAATTTGAACGCACATGTATTGAATCCCCCATCCTTGGGAAGGAGATTAACTACCAAGTATATACAGAAAGTAAACACGAAATAGTTGTCTAACTATTTCCCAAAGACTTAAACTAAAAAGCTAAGGCACAGCCGTCCGTCTAATAGAAATTAGCACCTGTAGGTCGTCGAACAGCTGCGTGAGCAGGAGATACTTGGTAGAGACGCTTCACTGTGAGTTCATGTCCCCCTTTTCTCTAACTGTTTTCAGTTTTCTTAACTGCGAGGGTGAAATACATGTTACTTTGTTTACAAGTACTTTACACATGGTATGGTTAACGTAAGGAGGTTTACTACTTAGATCATGTGAATGGGTAGGCAGAAACACCGAGGGACGTAAGCGGTAGATCTATCTGGGTGTAGCGAGCCCAACTCTAGGCCCAACAGAACGGACCTCTAAGAGGACCAACAGAACGGACCTTGAGTGACTTTGTGCCCGACGCATAAATCGGCTAGGTTGAGTCTTCCTACTTACATTTCACAACATGCTAATGGCCTTGCAAACCATTGGTGATCTCTTTTCCTTACACTGCTACATATCAGGGAACTTTTATACTTACAAGTGTTTTACATACTCACTTGCACATGAACTCGCTCAACATTATTGTTGATTTTTCAACTTACATGTATTTCAGGAAATTAAAGATCTGGCACGGTATGTTATGTTTTCCCGCTGCACAAGGGTTCCAAGGTCATCCCAGTTTAGGAAATGTGACTCTTTCCTGGACAAGTCACATATCTTAAACTGCGCTTATTTCATGTTGATGTTTATGTTATTTAAGACAATGTTTTATGTTATGATGTTGTAAGTCTCTAAGACAATGATACGTTACTTTGGTTTTAAAACTTAATCAAACGGATGATCTTGCATGATTTTATTTCATATAGCTTTGTTATGATTAAGCTATGGTATTAAGAAGTCACACCAAAATTAACCACGCTTCCGCAAAGCCAGGGTGTGACACGTGGTGGATCTCATGGGCTGCAGGGACCAAGTGGAGTGCAGGTTCGAAGCGCGTGACGTGGCAGTCCGCGCGCGGGTATACGTGGCACGAAGGCGCATGGTGCATAGGTCTGGAGGTGTCGTGCGCGGCGCACCAAAGTGAGCCAAAACGGCGCGACTGTGTGGCGTGCTCGTAAAGGCTCACAGGTGACGTGGCGCACGCGCGCATGGACCTGAGTCAGTGAGGCGCACGCGCGCATGGGTGTGAGCCAAGAGGACGCACCGCGCATGAATGTGCACACCTGGGCGCGCGCGCACCAGTGTGGCTTGCGCGCGCGCACGCGTAGAAGCTTCCAGCATTGAATGACAGTGCAGTTTCAGTCCAACTTCGTAACTGATGAGTTAACAGGCTTTGACTGAGAATTAACTGACGTATTAAACTGCATTGAAGACGTTTAATGCAATTTAAACCTCTCATTTAATTCGTTTTTTGCTGTTTCAAACCGGGAGCTGTATAAATACAGCTCCATACCCAGCTGCAGAATACACCAGCAACACAACAGCAATCTGATACTTTCTCTCTACAATTCTCAGATCTTTTACTTGCAGTTTCAAGGTAACCTTCGGGTTGTAGGCGAACTCCGGCAGTACCACTGCTCCGGCTGTTGTACCCTGGGAAACAAAACGAGTACTCCTGGGAGACTCGGAATTTGTTTTAAGGGAAGCGTGTGATCACGTGCCTCAGTCATCTACTTCATCTTCTTTCTTGTATTTTCTTTATTTCAGTTGTAATTGTATTAGTTTTTCAGCTTTCTTTAATTTCTGTATTGTAAACTTTGAATAAAATTTGTTTATTTTATTTAATTACGCGAACGGTTCCTACAATCTTAAAACAAATTTTTAAACACCGTTCGTGTAATCAAAACCATTCTGTTAAGTGATTCAAACCAGTTTTGTTTTCACTCAGTTTGTGTTTAAAAACAGATTTTTTTTTTGTTTTCATCTTCAAAGGGGCGACTTTGGTTGAAAACCTTTCTGGTTACTTTCAGTTTTTGTCCTAATATTGCTAAAACTTTCTGATTTGGTCTTCAAAGTTGGACTTAGAAGCCAATCAGTAAGTTCTAAAATTATAAATTTTCTGTTTTTGGTCTTCAAAGTTGGACTTAGAAGCCGAAACAGTAAATTGTGGTAAAATTAAAATTTAGTAGTTTCCTTCTGGTTTGTGCGTAAATCAGAATTTTTGACTAAAAATTTTAATTTTTTTTCCAGCATGTCGAACGAAAATGTCAACGTTAACAACACCACAAATGTTGTGACGGGAACCCCCCTTAACGCCACCACTGTGGGAGCGTCCACAGTGGCTAATCACGCTGAACGACCCGAGAAGTTCTCGGGTCTACACTTCAAGCGGTGGCAGCAGAAGATGTTCTTCTACCTGACCACCATGAACCTTGCGAGGTTCTTAACTGAATCCGCTCCCCAACCTGCGGAAGGGGAGACCAGCGCTCAGGCTCTGAGCGCGGTAGAGGCTTGGAAGCACTCGGATTTCATTTGTCGAGGCTATGTGTTAAACGGCCTATCGGATGCATTGTATAATGTGTACTATAATGTCAAGACTTCCAAAGACCTTTGGGATGCCTTGGACAAAAAGTACAAAATGGAGGATGCTGGCACAAAGAAATTTGTGGTAGCCCGTTTCTTGGATTTCAAAATGGTTGATTCTAAAAGTGTTATGAATCAAGTCCAAGAATTCCAAATTATACTACATGACATCTTTGCGAAAGGCATGACACTTAGCGAGACATTCCAAGTGGCAGCGTTGATTGAAAAGTTACCTCCTGGTTGGGTGGATTTTAAGAATTATCTTAAACACAAACGAAAGGAGATGACTTTAGAGGACCTTATTGTTCGTCTTCGGATTGAAGAGGGCAATAGAATTGCCCTAAAAGGCAGCCAGGCGCAAACTTCTGCTAGCGCAAATGTGGTTGAGCTTGGGCAATCCTCTAAGGGCGCGAAGGGTAAAGGGAAAAAGGACAAAGAGAAAGCAAAGGCTAGCAAACTTGGACCGAAGAAAGGGGTTGTGAAAAAGAAACCTCCAACGTTCCAAGGGACTTGTTACAACTGTGACGAGCCGGGGCATCGGGCTAACCAATGCAAGAAACCAAAGCGTGAGCGCGTGCACATGGTGGATGAAGACGGAATGCCTTTGGCGGCAATGATTTCCGACAAAACCGCAATGTTGGATGAGGTCAATGCTGTGACCAACACTCCAAAAGGGTGGTGGATTGATACGGGAGCGACCCGTCATGTGTGCCCAGACAGGAGCCTCTTTACCACCTTCAAGGAGCTTGCGGGAGATGAGAAGTTGTACATGGGAAATGCAGCCACCGCGGACATCAAGGGTGAAGGAGCGGTGATTTTGAAGTGGACTTCAGGGAAGGAGCTCACTTTAAGCAACGTGTTATATGTTCCAGACTTGCGCAAGAGCCTAGTCTCGGGATGGTTGCTTAATAAGTTTGGATTTCGTTTAGTTTTTTAGAGCGATCAATTTGTACTTACTAAACGAGGAATGTATGTAGGCAAGGGCTATGCCCAAAATGGTATGTTCAAATTGAATGTAATGGCTGTGAAAAAGAACATGAATAAAATTGCTTCTACTTCTACTTATATGCTTGAGTTTTCTGAATCGAATAAATGGCATGGTAGATTAGGTCATGTAAATTTTAATTCAATACGCCGTTTAATCAATTTAAATTGTATACCAACATTCCATATTGATTCACACTATAAATGTGAAACATGCGTTGAATCCAAACTTACAAGAAAATCATCAAAATCGGTTGACCGAATAACCGAACCCCTTGATTTAATTGACACCGATATTTGTGATTTAAAAGCGGTACCCACAAGAGGTGGAAATAAGTACTTCATCACGTTTATTGACGATAGTACTAAATATTGCTATGTATATTTACTAAAAAGTAAAGATGAAGCAATAAGTAAATTTATCTTGTATAAAAATGAAGTTGAGAATCAACTTCAAAAGAAGATAAAAGCTTTGCGAAGCGACCGAGGAGGCGAATATGTTGCACCTTTTGCCGATTTATGCGCAAAAAGTGGCATTGTACATGAGTGTACACCTCCTTATTCTCCACAATCAAATGGCGTGGCGGAACGAAATAACCGCACATTGAAAGAAATGATGAACGCCATGTTAATAAGTTCTGGGATGAGCCAGGAAATGTGGGGGGAGGCCATTCTCTCGGCCAATTATCTTTTGAACAAGATACCATTGAAAAAGAGAGACGAGACTCCATATGAGTTATGGAAAAAGAAAAAGCCTTCATATAAATACTTGAAAGTGTGGGGGTGCCTAGCAAAGGTGATTGTACCACCTCCTAAGGCTCTTAGGATAGGACCCAAAACTGTTGATTGCATATTTATTGGGTATGCGCATCAAAGTAGTGCACATCGCTTTCTTGTACATGAGTCCAAGAATCCTGATGTACACGAAACACTATCATGGAGGTGAATCCTAACGTTGTGTCTTACTTTGAAAATGTGTTTCCTTTGAGAAGACAAACACATGCAACGTCATCAACACCTAATTTTGAAGTAGGTGAAAGCTCATCTAGACGAGTTGATGAGATAGTTCATGATAAGACACATGAACAACCTGAGGTTGAAGAAAGTGACCGTAGGCGAAACAAAAGGCCAAGGGTTGAAAAATCCTTCGGTCCAGACTTCGTTAGCTATATGGTTGAGGGCGAGCCCAATACATATCGCGAAGCGGTTTCCTCTTCAGAAGGACCTCAATGGAAGGAAGCAATAAGAAATGAAATAGATTCTATATTGCAAAATCATACTTGGGAGTTAGTAGATCTTCCACCTGGTTGCAAACCACTTGGATATCGTTGGATATTCAAAAGGAAGATGAAAACTGATGGAAGTATTGATAAATACAAGGCTAGGTTGGTGATTAAAGGATTTAGACAAAAGGAAGGTCTAGATTACTTTGATACCTACTCGCCTGTGACGCCCATAACCTCGATTAGATTGGTTCTTGCAATAGCGGCTTTAAGAAATTTGGAAGTTCACCAAATGGATGTTAAAACCGCATTTCTAAATGGCGATTTAGAAGAAGAGATTTACATGGAGCAACCTGAAGGTTTCTCTGCCCCAGGTCAAGAGGGTAAAGTATGTAAACTCGTCAAGTCTTTATATGGCTTGAAGCAAGCACCAAAACAATGGCACCAAAAGTTTGATCATGTCATGATTGACAATGGTTTCAAAATAAATGAGTGCGACAAATGTGTATATTTCAAAGACACAAATGAAGGTTATGTGATCTTATGCCTTTATGTAGACGATATGCTTATCATTAGGAGTAATGATAAAATTATCAAAGCTACTAAAAGCATGCTGAAAGCGAGATTTGATATGAAAGACATGGGTTTAGCGGATGTGATTCTTGGAGTAAAGATCATAAGAACCCAAGAAGGTCTTGTGTTAAGTCAATCTCACTATGTGGATAAAATTCTTGAAAAATTCAACTCGGGAGATACGAGTGTAGCTCGAACTCCAGTTGATACCTCCCAACATCTCAAGAAGAATAAAGGAGATGGAGTTGCTCAGTTAGAGTATTCAAGAATTATTGGCAGTCTAATGTATCTAATGACATGTACTAGACCCGACTTGGCTTACGCGGTGAGTAGGCTAAGTAGATACACCAGCAATCCGTGCGTGGATCATTGGAAAGCTATCACAAGGGTTCTTAAATACATAAGATACACAAGAGATTATAGACTGCATTATACCCGACAACCAGCAGTGATCGAAGGATACACTGATGCAAACTGGATATCGGATAATAAAGATTCCAAATCAACAAGTGGTTACGTGTTTACACTTGGAGGAGCTGCTATTGCTTGGAAGTCTTCTAAGCAAACGGTCATAGCAAGATCCACAATGGAATCCGAATTTATCGCCTTGGATAAGTCAGGCGAGGAGGCGGAATGGCTACGTCAATTCGTGGAAGATATTCCAAGATGGCCAAAGCCTTTGCCAGCCATATGTGTACATTGTGATAGCCAATCAGCGATTGGTAGAGCTCAAAGCTTGATGTACAATGGCAGATCAAGGCATATGCGACGTAGACATAACACGATACGACAACTACTCTCAACGGGTGTTATCACAATTGATTATGTGAGATCAGCGGATAACTTTGCGGACCCGTTCACAAAAGGCTTAAGCAGAGAGTTAGTAGAAACGTCGTCAAGAGGAATGGGACTAAAGCCCGTGGTAAATGGGAATATGAGGGAAACCTAACTTAGTTGACTGGAGATCCCAAGAAATAAGTTCAATAGGCAAACTTAATCATATTACCAAAAACGGAGTCACTGTGGGGGAGTACCCCAAACCAAATAAAAAGGGAGTTATGCACTTCCTGGTCCATTCCAATCAGTGACATTGAAGTGAGGCTAAGCATATTAAGGTTAACGATTTCGGGAAATCAAATAACCATGATGCTTTTAATGATTCAGAGGAATCACCTATGTTAGAGAGAAGTAGGGTCGCTTCGAATGGATTTGTGGGGTGCGCAAATCCTAGAGCTCTCGCAGAACCAGGCTAGTGTTCCAGGACCATAATAGGACACGACAATGAGGAGTTGGCCAAACCAGGGAGAGTATTGTGTGAAGTGTATTGTCGTTTACACAAATGGGGGTATGTTCAAGGACATCGCGTCTACACACCGCTAGTAAGCTAAGTGCGCTTCACAAAAGAAGGTTCAAAGGTGACAATCTACCTATCTTGCAATACTCAACTGTCGAAGTTTATCGTTGAAAAGTGTAAGGAAAAGATCCATTTCCATACATGTGGGGGATTGTTGGAAATTTGATGAAAATAACATTTTTCATGTGGGGGATTGTTGGAAAAATAGGTGAAAATAGCATTTTTCACAAATATAGGAAAATGATTTTTTCCTATTTTGGACTAAAAATAAATATAATAAAATGAGCGGGTTTTATATATTTATTTGTGGGTTTGTGTTCTATGTTGGGAGAGCTTCACAACGAACTAAACCACGTCCAAAACGGAGCTAAGATGAATGAGATATCGATGCTCAAAGTTGGGTGTTTGGAACATTCAATGCTGAAACAAAAGGGAAAGTAACACCTTGTCCCACATCGGATGAGAGATGGAACTTAAAGGGGTATTTAAGTGGGAACTCTCCATCCTTATTGTTTCATGGGAGCACTCACTAGTGTACTCGCGAAGGGTGCGGAGCACCCTAACTCGCACTCGCACACGCTCGCGCGCGCGCGTGGCGTGGGCGATGAGGCGCAATGTGGCGCTTTTACGGCGCACTTTGCACTTCGCATCACCGCGAGCCGCTTGAGAGCCGCCTTTGTATTTTTTACCACGTGCGCGTGGTGGATCTCATGGGCTGCAGGGACCAAGTGGAGTGCAGGTTCGAAGCGCGCGGTTGTGCATGGGTCTGGAGGTGTCGTGCGCGGCGCACCAAAGTGAGCCAAAACGGCGCGACTGTGTGGCGTGCTCGTAGAGGCTCACAGGTGACGTGGCGCACGCGCGCATGGGTGTGCACACCTGGGCGCGCGCGCACCAGTGTGGCTTGCGCGCGCGCACGCGTAGAAGCTTCCAGCATTGAATGACAGTGCAGTTTCAGTCCAGCTTCGTAACTGACGAGTTAACAGGCTTTGACTGAGAATTAACTGACGTATTAAATTGCATTGAAGACGTTTAATGCAATTTAAACCTCTCATTTAATTCGTTTTTTGTTGTTTCAAACCGGGAGCTGTATAAATACAGCTCCATACCCAGCTGCAGAATACACCAGCAACACAACAGCAATCTGATACTTTCTCTCTACAATTCTCAGATCTTTTACTTGCAGTTTCAAGGTAACCTTCGGGTTGTAGGCGAACTCCGGCAGTACCACTGCTCCGGCTGTTGTACCCTGGGAAACAAAACGAGTACTCCTGGGAGACTCGGAATTTGTTTTAAGGGAAGCGTGTGATCACGTGCCTCAGTCATCTACTTCATCTTCTTTCTTGTATTTTCTTTATTTCAGTTGTAATTGTATTAGTTTTTCAGCTTTCTTTAATTTCTGTATTGTAATCTTTGAATAAAATTTGTTTATTTTATTTAATTACGCGAACGGTTCCTACATTTTATATATTGCAAATCATGTCACGGAAAATACTAAAATATACACTCACACTTCTCTATATTTTGTCACTTTTTATACTTTAGTTCAAAACTCAAACCTTTTGAATATGGGTTCCTATGGTTTCAATTTTATTGTCATTTTCATTCAAAATCAAAATCTGGTCTTATTTTTTTAGTTAATATCCAGCTTTTTTTTTGTCTTTTTCCTCCCTTTTAATGAAAGGCAAAATGGTTTTTTAACGTTTTATTATAACAAATTAAAAAAACCAGACCATTTTGCCCTTCATTAAAAGAGAAGAAAAAAGACAAAAAACAAAAAACAAAAAAAAACTGGATGTTAATTGAAAAATCTGGCCAAATTTTGCTTTTAGATGAAAATGACAATAAAATTGAAACCACATGGACCCAAATTCAAAAGGTTTGAGTTTTGGACAAAAGTGACTAAACCTCAGGGACCATTTTGGTAGTTTACTCATATTTTTATGTATGTAGGTAAAACAACTTGGATAGTGACTAATTTTCGACACTTTTAGTAGTCGCTAAATGACATTCTGTATGAGCCATGAAGTACCATTTTATGTTCGATAGAATTTAAAAGAGTGTTGCTAAATGTACCACTTTCTCCCACAAAACAAAAGGAGGACCCACTAATAAAATATTATGCCCCTAAAAGGTCAAGTCGGGTAAGATCAAACCGGCCCATAAAAACATTGCATAAGAGAAAACTAGTTTTTCAGTAACCAACCCGGCCAATAGACTATTCCAACTGATAAATGAATGGATGATTTTTGAACACATTCCAAGTTGAAAACTTCCAAATTCCAAATCCTTAGAGTTTTGATTTTATTCCCTAAATCATCGTTAGAAAATAAATAAGGGTAAGTTCAGTAAATGAAATAGACGTTTCGTAACAAGTTTGTAGTGTCCAGTAAAGACCGCCCGTAGTGGGGCGTTTTCTTTAAAAAATTTTCGAAAATAACGCCGTATAACGCCCCGGTCACCATTACAGGGGGCGTGACCGGGCGTTATTTTTCAAAAAAATTCGGTTTGGCGTTTTAAAAATAACGCTGAAATTTGGCGAGGATCGAGGGAAAGAACCGTTGGCAAACGGTCAAAACTTGTTTTTTTTTTTTTTTTTAATTTAATAAATTACCACACTATATATATCAACCCATTATTTAAAAAAAAACCCACTTTATCTCCTACTCTCTCCCACTTTTCTTCTAATTTTTATAAAAAAAACACCCACTTTCTTCTAATTTTTATACAATCATGCATCCATACCGCCCTCCTTTTGGTGTCCCCGCTAGACCCGCAAACCCGAACACAACCCAACCGCAAACCCCGTACAACTTCCAAGACATGGACCCGAGCTTTTTAAGTTACGCGGCTTACTTGAGTGGCGCCCCTCCGTTTGTTCCTCCCACTTTCGGCTATGGTCAAGCCGGCGGGTCTCAACCGTTACAACCCGAATCCGAACCCGATGTGGATGTCGTACCAGAGACGCAACCCGAACCGGTGCAACAAACATCGAAACGCGGCAGAAGGTCGCATAAGAAGAAGGATAAGGACGCACCGCGGCGTACAAAAAATATCATCAAATGGACGAAGGAAGAGGAATACACGTTGACTCGGGCGTTTGTCGACATCTCGGAGGACGAAGAGACCGGTAACTTTTTTATATAAATATTATTTTACTTATTTTGTTACTTTATTTTATAACAAACAACTTTTTTTTTTTTTTTGTAGCAAACTTTCAAACGGACCCGGTTTTTTGGGATAGGGTTCGTGCACTCTTCTTTAGCACGTGGGGTCAAGGCGAACATCGGGACAAAGGGAACCGGGAAAAAAACGGTTGAGTCGTCTTCCGATCTCGAGTTAAAGGATGATTTCGAGGAGATGAACCGTCGTTTCCAAGACATTCGCGACCTCGGCTACAAACGTTGGGAGATTATGCAAGAACGAGTGGCCGAAACGAAAAAGTTTAACGAGATGCAAGAGGCGAGGCAAATGGAAAAGGACATTGAGTTTTTGTCCAAATCGATCGATCACCTCCAAGGCGACGCGTTGATCCTTGCGCAAATGCGTCAACAAAAAATTCGAGAAAAATATGGACTCTAGATCATGTTATTTTTTTTAACTTTATTTTTTCTGTTTTTTTTTTCTGTTTTTTTATTTTTCTGTTTTTTTCTGTTTTTTTTTATTTTCTGTTTTTTTTTTTTTTTTTCTGTTTTTTTTTTTTTTTTTCAAGTAATGTAATTTTATTTTTAAATTAATGAAGTTTTTTTATGTTTTAAATTAAAAAAAATAATTGTGAAATGATTGTGAAATGATTGAATGGGGCATTATGGGGCATTATACCCACTACACCACTTTTGCTATAATGCCTCCTTGCTGACTAGGACGCCACGTGTCGTATAATGCCCCATGGTGGGGGCATTATAACCTTCTACCACTACACATGGTCTAACTATTGACGCCTAATAGATCATCACAAAAGATTTTTTAGTCTACAAATTCAAGAAAAGCAATCAAATGAGATACCTTTATGAGGTTGATAGTCACTAAAGCTAATGAAGCAGTTCTCCAAGTAAACCTCTCCTGAGTCAGACCCCCAACATTCATCCTGAGCCACTTGAAACGCATTACTGACACATTCCCCACACTCACACACTTCCAAACTCCCCTCACATTGTCCCATGGCATACATCCCTTCATATCTCTTGTCACAATACCCAACGCCACTACTCGTCACACATTTAGCCACACTTTCAAAAGCCACATCCCTAACTTCCTCCAACCCTTCTAACCATGACCTCCTTTCACCACATTTCTTGTGTTGCAAGTAATCTTTCCGACCACCAACCAAACCCTCGGTACCAATCCTTCTATTTCCAATCTCAAGTTCAGGCTCGGGTTCAGGCTCTAAGCTCATGAAGCACCCTTTGAGCTGAACCCGAGCCAAAGAACCTGACGAACATGTTAATCTTGTGACGGTTTTTACTACGCAATCATGGCAGTTTTCCTTGGTGAGATCATGCCGGCACTGAAACTTGCCCGATATAGCGACGAAGTCGTCGCCAGAGCTGGTTTGGTAAAACTTGAATTTAGTGGATTTCTCTACAAGTTCTTGCATGAGGGATGACACCAACGTGTGCGGAATGCGAGTTTCGTTTAAACATTGCTCGTAAACAAAGTCCGTATAGTGCGAAACCAGATCGGAGTTTGATGAAACTAGGATCAGTAGCATGAAGTTGAGTAGAATCCATGGTGTAAAATGGAGGGTTTTATGTGCTTGTGACACCATTGCAACAACAAGATGTGTCTAAATTTCAAGATTCAGGATTAATGTTTTTAGTTTGATAAAGATTGAGGGGATGCATGTATTTTTTGAAGGTTTGATTGTTGGTGATGTTGGGTAGGTTATGGTTGGAGGAGTTGATGATACCTCGTACATTTCTCACCCAAATCCAACTAATAATGTTTTTAGTTACAAAAGATTTGGTGTGACGGTGACGCCAACATAAAATATGCCACTTTGCTTTATATATTAGACTTGAAATTCTTTTTCTGAAAAAAAAGATGTTATATTACTCAATGACTTTAATTGGTATCGTATATACAATTTTAATTCGTATCAAATTTAATAAAGTAGACGTAAGCCCGTCGTGTTGCGACGGAATTTGTTAGCGAGCATGGTAATTTATATATTAGACTTGAAATTCTTTTTTTTACACGTGTCATGCCTCCTCCCTCTTAATAATAGTATTACATATTAATTTTTATACACAAAATATAATATAATATTAATTAACTAGGTTAGTTCTCCGTATGTTACACGGGTTGAACAATTTAAACTATATAGTATAGATATTTCCTGTAAATGCAAAACAAAGACAGAGACATTTACATACCATATTGACATAAATGAGTTAATATAAATGTAACCCATCAACTTGTACATATTAATTAATGTCGTAGAGTTTGATAAGACGGCTCTAATGTCAGTTGAATGAGGTCAATCAGAGTCTATTTGATACCATTTGTACGACTTTTTATTTTTTGAATCTTTGTGTTTGATTCTAAACCTATTATTAATATTATTGATAATAATTTTAGTTATATATATCAATAATATATTTAGTCTAACATATTAATTAATATTATTATGAATTTCGAAACTTGTTTAGCTAAGTTTTAGTTTAACAATAGGTTATTGAATTAATAATAAGAATTTGTATTAGATTAGATTAAATATTATTATTATTTGTATTAGATTAGATTAAATATTATTATTATTATTAGTATTATTAATAATTTTAATCAATTTAATAAGAGAATGACAAGTGTCCATAATATGGTTTCTTTTATTATATGTATAGATAGATAGATATAGTTAGAGATAAACGTATAAATTCAAATTTAATTAAGAGTAAAATGCACGGATAGTCCCTGTGGTTTGGTGAAATTTCACCTTTAGTCCCCAACTTTTTAAAATTACACTCTTAGTCCCTGTGGTTTGACAAGTTGTTACTCGGATAGTCCCCAAAGCGATGGAGGTTAGTTTTCTGGTTAAGTGGGTGTGAAATGACAAGGACTATCCGAGTAACAACTGGTCAAACCACAGGGACTATCCTAGTAACAACGTGTCAAACCACAGGGACTATCTGAGTAACCTTCATAAGCTTTAGGGACTATCCGAGTAACAACTTGTAAAACCACAGGGACTAAGAGTGTAATTTTGAAAAGTTGGGGACTAAAGGTGAAATTTCACCAAACCACAAGGACTATTCGTGCATTTTACTCTTTAATTAATAATTATCTATAACAAATATAAATGTATCAAATAAAATAATAAGTATAATATTATTTAATATAGTTAGAGATCAAACGTATAATTTCAAATTTAATTAATAGTAAATTACTTTTTGAGTCCCTATGTTTTAGTGGTTTTAACCACTTGAATCCAAAATCAAAAAGTTTAACGTCCTGAGTCTCTAACCGCTCATTCACACCCCCTGTAAAAAAAATTCAAAAAACCTTTTGTAAGGGTAAGTTCTCTAAGTTCTCACAACTTGTTGAAATTTTCATTTTACCCTAACCATATATATTTGTTAAGATAAAATATATTATTTGGATATAAACAATAATTACTAATAAAGTATCAAATCACATGTACAAGTACTTATAGCATATAGCTTAGAAGACTAAAATTACAAGCTGATTATCTAAATAAAGTACCAAATTATCTTTAAAGCGAACACTAAATGGTTTTTAAAAGACATTTTATTTTTGCTATTAAGTATATATAATTATATTTACTTAGTGTTCAATTTTTTCTTCCAATTTTAAATTTATGTTACTATCAATATGTTTTCATCTTAAAAAATGGTCCAACTTCCTAATAACATTGAGTTTTAAATATTATCATCATGCTAAATAAAGACATTATATAATATTATAAAAATTTTAATTTGAATATTTAAATGTCAACTACTAATTAAAAAAGTTGTTGTAGACGCTCAAATTTATAGTTTAAAAAACTTTAGCCCTACTTTTTAAACGTATACTGTATTTTTAGTATGATTTTTTTAAAATGTAATATTTTCTATATAATGATGATATTCGTATCTTGTCTCATGATCCATATATCTAAAAATAGTATTTATATCGAAGTATTTATTATATCATTAATATACATAGTAGAATTTAATTACAATTCATTTACCATAACCTCATAACTTATAATTATTTTTAAAAATACTTTCAATTTTATGATCATTATTTTTTTATTTTTTAGTGTTACTTCTTTTTAAGACATAATAAAATGGATTGTAGTATCTCAAAAGAGAAGTGAAAACTTAAAAAATTATTTTGAATAGCGAAAATATAATTGTTCTTTTGTTTTACTATTTTATCTAAATAAGTCATTTCATTAATAAGGATTATATACAAGTTTATAGTTTACATTTTTTCGTCATTTAGCCAGTGTAATGCACGGGGTTGTAAGCTAGTTGTTAATAAAAATATTACAAAACTTACAATCAATGCTTAAAACTACTAAAATATATAATCCTACTAATTTTTATCAGCATTCTTAGGTTGAACATGAAGCGCGTCTATCACGATTTGGAGCTCAACCTGTTTTTCGCGTATCTTCCTAACTCGTTAGGTTAGCTCATTTTGCTTCTTGTTAATCCTATGGTCCGACTGAACGACATCCTCAAAAAGATGCCTAAGTTGTTCAAAAACATTTATCTCTTCGTTGGAATTCGGCATTATAAACCTATGAATTTACGAATAAATTAGTATCCATTTTTAATTTAAAAACAACTTATAAAAAAACTTAAATTGATCATCTATTTGTAAGATAAAGGCACGTGTACATCATTGTAGTCATACACTTTTCATGTAATTCGGTAATAGAAATTGTATTAACTGATTCGTCGTCGCCAATGATTTTGTAAACCTAATCATAGGAAAAAATAAAGCGAAAAAACATATATAACAAAGGGGTCAAATTATTTGACGATTACATTAATGCATATAACGTGGTTGTAACTTTGTTTTGGTAGGCTTAGAAATTTAGTTATAATCGGTTGCTTTTATTAAGTTGTCTCAATTTTATAAAACCAAACTATAAACATTAATACAAATCATAATGCATGCCCTAACTACCATAACCGACAATAAATAGTGAGAAGACCAAGCTCAGAAGCTACTGACGATTGCAATACACAATGTCAAGCCAAATCTCAAGCACTATCACAACTATTGTTCTCGGATGAGTAATAAGCCATCTTCATCAAGACAAACACCAGGCTTTTGCCCGAAAAACGGGTATAACATACAAATATTCCTAACACCTCAACTGTTCAAAGTCGGGTTTGCTAACAAACATACACAATAATCAAACCCAACAAAATGTTGCCAATTGATAATATATAAATCATAGTGCATGTCAGAACAACCTTATCCAACACTCAAACACTGAGAAAACCAAGCTCAGTAGCACCATCACAACCATTGCTCTCAAATGAGCAATAAGCCATTTTCATCAAGACAAACACTAACCATTAAAACTGTCACACAAACAATAACAGATAAATCAAATCTATTCAACCATAAGGATCTCAGATAAACAATAAAGTGTCATCTTTAGCGACCCCAACAACCTAAGGTCAAACCAAATGAAAATTTGGAATCAAAGACAATCAGAAAACAAACATCAACAACAATCTCAACACGGAATCAAAAAACCCAAACAACAATAACAAACAAAATAAACAACATCACCGGGGGCTTAATCATAGCCCATTCACATAAAAAAAGGACATGCAAGAAGATATCCTTCAAAGTATAAGAAACACCTCATCAAACCATCAAACAAAACCAACAGCTGAAAACCAGCCTAAAAAGGGTTAAACCTTAGAAATTTCAGGGTAAATAGAGTAGAAGATAAGCATACACCTACACAAAGCACAAAGTTAAATGATTGGACAACAGTGATCTGTCATAGACGGAGGGTCGCAAGTTAGGCAATGGTGATGGAGAGGTCGTAAGGCAGTGGGAGAAAGAGAAAACAGTGCCTTCAAAGTGAAGCCAACAACCAAAGACCAGACATTTAAATACCCAAACCTAACACAAGCTAAGTAACCATAAAACACCACTTATACATGTGGTACAACTCAACATAGTGCAACTATGTTACTAATTGATTATATATAAATTTTAATGCAATTATATTTGGAATTTGGTTTGGATATATATAATATCTAGAAAATTTATATTATACTTAGAATTTGATATGGATATATATGATCTTTTAAGAAGTTTCTTCTATAGGGAAACCATGGGTAAAACAAGTAAAACAACTCATAAAAAAATACTTTTACATGTAAAAGATTAACTTTTAGAACATAAAGGACATCTGCTATAATTTCGTTAGTTAAAGGAGAGCGCCTGAAATTTTGCTGAAAATTAAAGGACGTAAAATACAATTTACCCTTAAATATTTGATTTCAATGAAGATAAATTTTATTATAATAAATGATTTTAAAGAATGCTACATGTCACTATTAAAATCATTCTCTCACATTCATCTTTTACACTAATTTTAATTTAAATATTAAATTTTAATTCCTCTTATATAAATGATTCATGTGTCACTATCAAAATTATTCTCTCATATTTATCTTTTATAATAATTTTAGTTTAAATATATTTTTTTCTAATAATATGCCATTTTATTTTATTCATACTTGCCAAGTTACATCAAAACACAAAGTAGACAGGCAACAACATGCGATGCCACCCCTTTCTGAATTGCAAACCCTAATATATGAATATACATGTTAAATCTTTATATGATTTCTATCTGTATCCTTTTCTCTTCTATTATTATTTATTTATTATACCTAATAATAAAAAATTTAGGGGAGATATGACACAATTCTAGACAACTTTAATTTTTTGTTTTTCGCCTACATGGTATATCCATTTAACTTACACGCAATCATTACCCATTTCAAATTTACTCGACTTCCCTTTCAATATTACATTTAATACATTTCGTTTTCGTTTTCATCATCTTCGTTTTTATTGTTTAAATTTACCTTTTTTACAATTAAATTTTTATTCACCGTTATTTTGTTTCTATTTTTCTAAATTTAAGAGTTGTGATTCTCATTTTCTCTTTTTCCTTTTATGATTACACATATATAAATTACAAAAAAATAAAACCAAGTTTTTTTCTAATTTAAGCCGTTTAAAACACATGATTCTTACCAAGTTTTATATACAACGTGTCAAATAGCTATGCTTGTGCTGTAAAACGTAACTAAAAATACATGTAACCATTTGACTGAGCTAGAACTAAGAGGTTGTTTGTTTACCTCTTAATGGGGCTCTTAAAGGTTCAGACCTCTTACTGGTTTAGCACTTAATGATTCAGACTGTTTGTTTCACGAGCAAATGTCTTAATGGTTCAGACATTTGCCTTTGAATAGTTAAGTATTATACAGAGTCTGAATGGTTAAGACCTCTAATCTGAATTGGTTAGACATTTTCCTCTGAACGGTTAAGCATTATACTGACTCTTAATGGTTCAGACCTCTTACTGGTTCAACACTTAACCATTCAGAAGTTGTCAAACAACCCCTAACTATTGGGGGGATAGGGGTGCCCATCACTCACCACCCACTCATCACTCACAACATCCAATCAAGTTCCGCCACGTCATCGAGCTTTATTCCATCACTAGTGATGGATTTTAGTGAAAATGTCCATCACTCACCACACCCAACATTTTCCCTCACAACCCAACAATTTCCCTCAAACAATCATGCGTGATGGTGGACACGCGTGCTCAAATCCACAAGTGATGAGAAGGAGTGGCGGTGATGTATCACTTGCTATAACTCGTGATGGTGGTGGTATAACAAAACGCCCGAATGACCTTATGTTTACTAATTAATAACATCAACATGTGTTCAACCCAATAACATTTAAGGTGTATATGATGTGGCATATCAATCAAAAGGGTGTGAGTTCAAGGCTAACTAGACAAGCGTGAAAAATGAGTTTGTATACAAGAGAAACAGTTAGTGGTATTTATTTATTATTTAAAGAAAAAATATGGTTAAGATTTTTATCTTGGTCTGTTTTCTCGATTTATAATATAATATTTACTTTTTAAAATTTAAAATATTATATTTATCATTTTCACAATAAATAAATCAAATCTATTACTTATCATATTTTTTTTCACTGAATATTGAGCCGGGGGTCTCACTGGAAGCAGTCTCTCTATTCCTACAGGGTAGAGTTAAAACTGTCTACATCTTACCCTCCTCAGACCCTACCTTAACTTTGCTATTGATGAGATTTACTGAGTATAATGATGATGACGTCTTTTTCCACTAAATGAACATATAAGAAAACACCTTTACTTAAAGAAAAATCATGAAAATAGACATCCTTTTTTAGTAAATAGACATTGATTTTTAAACATTTAGAAAATAAACATCTAAACCAAGCAATCAGGCAACGTTAAATAAGCACTGCCAGCTAAGACAACCAAGTCTGCCAGCTAAGACAACTAAGGGGCTGTTTGTTAGCCTCTGAATGGTCATTAAGAGGCTACCTCTTAATGGAACCTTTAAGAATTTTAACAATGAGAAGGTAGAAGAATGTGACATGTGATGATTTACCATTCAGAGGTAACCTCTTAACCATTCAGACTTGAGGTTACCTCTTATTCATTCAGAGGTTTTAAACCATTAAAAGGTATCAAGAGGCTACCAAACAACCCCTAAGTCTTAGCTGACACAATAAATGATGAAAAGGACCAAGGCCCAAGGATCCACAAAAATGTCAATCAAATCGATTCACGCGTAGAAGCCCAGCTGAAATTTAGCCGCTGGCCAATGCTTAGCCCCCATTTTACATGTGTTGTCTTTTTATTGGTTTGCTTGTAGTCCTTGACGTCAAGTTTCCATGCCAGGTTAATTTCTAGCCATCTTAGCTGGCAATATTTGTTTGATGGCTAATTTTTCATGTCTATTATAGTATTATCCTTATATTAAAATCCAAACGGAATGAACAGTAAATCAAACACTATCCACTAGAGGAAATAAGGTACCAAATTATTCAAACCGGGTATATTTTCGGTGCCAAATTGGTATCGACTTTTGACTTTTTCGGTATCGGTTCGACACCGGTATTCAACGGTTTTTACCCTCAAATACCGATACCGTACCGTACCAGGTATATTCGGTACCGGTACCCACTTTTGGGGATTTTCGGTAACGGTATTTTCGGTACCGGTTGGTACCGAGCTCATCAAATCCTGTAGCAACGCAAGTAATGGCACCAGTTTAGATTATTTGTCATACACAATCCAATGAATAGTAACATCATCAAGGGGATGAGCAAATGGTATCGAGTACCGGTACTGGTATCAAATTTACCAAACCGGGCATATTTTCGGTACTGAATCGGTACCGACTTTTGACATTTTCGGTATCGGTTCGGCACCGGTATTCACCGGTTTTTACCCTCAAATACCGGTACCGTACCAGTACCGACCGGTACCGAACCGTACCGTACCATGTATAATCGGTACCGGTACCCACTTTTGAGGATTTTCGGTACCGGTTGGTACCGAGCTCATCAAATCCTGTAGCAACGCAAGTAATTGCACCGTGTAGATTACTTTTCATACAAACTGTAAGTAAATTGTATTTCGTTTAATTGAGGTTTTATATACACAACAACTTATTTTGTTTTCTTTTTTTGTCTTTTTCTATAATAAATGAATTGTAGCATGTAAAATCAACTTGGATATTTAGATTATTGATGAGCAAATCGTATCAAATCATGTAATCAAACCGGTATCGTATCGGTACCAAATTTACTATACCAATCATTTTCGGTACCAATTTGGTACCCACCTTTTGGCGTTTTCAGAATCGTTATTTTCGGTTCGACACCGGTCTAGCACCATACATGTATTTACTGATTTTTACCTTCAAATACCATATCATACCATACCGTATCGTACTGAGTATTTTCGGTGCAGGTACCTAATTTCGATGATTTTCCGGATCAGTACTCTCGGTGCCGTTACCGGTACCGAGCTCATCCATATTTTAACGTGTTAGCACAATAATAATTAAACTAAAAACAACTGAATTTCCAACGAGTATGACGTGTGGGGTCCTATTATTATATATTAGTTTATTTAAAATCGTTTTTAGGACGAAGTGACTATCGTTACCACGTCATTATTATTTATGTTTTGATTTTCGTTATTGAGTATGTTTGGCAAAAGTAGTTGGTAGCTGAAAGCTGGAAGCTGGTAGATGGAGCTGGTAGCTAGTAGCTGTAGTTTTTTAGATATATTTGGTGTTTGGTAGAGTAGCTGGAGCTTTTAATAAAATGTATAAAATGACCAAAATGGACATAACTAAAAATTTAGAAAGTTGGTGCATTAAAAAGTTTCTTATTTTTAGAGGTTAAAATAGTCATTTTTTCCCTAAAAGCTTGTAGCTCCTCCTAAACGCTACTAGTAGTAGCGTTCAACCAAAAGCTTAAAGCTCCTAACCTAAAAGCTTAAAGCTCCTTCAACCAAACAAGACTTTTTATTGATTATGAGTTTTTTCTTAAAAGCTTAAAGCTAAAAGCTGCTAAAAGCTCCTAAAAGCCCCATGCCAAACATACCCATCTGCTTGCCGTTGCCGACACCCGTTTTGCAGACATTAGGTCCCCGCTGCAACGCGCGAGCGGAAAATCAACTAGTTTTCTTAATTTTCAAAGTAAACACGTTTATTATGTTTTATTTTAATGATTTTTCCTATAATAAATGATCATGTACTTTTTTCATTTGTTCACTTAAACCAAACTATTATTTATAACTGATATAACTTTACTACTATAAACTAAATAAATATATTAATTTTATTTATCTAAAAGATAATTATGATAATAAAATTGACAACTTTTATACAAATTTTGATTTTTTTTTTTCCAAAAGCCTTAGTTTTCTTTTCATGACTTGCCAATGTTGCCATGAAACAGGCAAATCCGAGCCCATTGTATTGTAGCCTTGTTGTGGGTACCGCAATATTATAATATAAAAATCTTGAAAGAATTCACAAGAAAGTCTCAATCTTGACCGTCCATTCAATCCAAATAAACTTAAATAGATAATATTTTATTGACTGGATTAATACTTAATATTAATATTCTTCCATAAAAAAGATTAAATTCTCTTTTCAATTTCTCCTCAATTTATCCCCAAAGGACCACTTTCTTGAATCAGTTATCATATATATCCCATATTCATCTTTGGTATATAAACCCAAAAAAATCTCTAAATTCAAGTATCAAGATCTTATCTAATTCAGGTTTTCATGATAAACATGTTTAGTTGGAACAGTTGTAAAAACATTAACTTTTTGCCCCCAAGATTAATAATATTATTCCAAAAAATCTGTTGGATTTTTATTAACTTCACATTCACACACAGGTATAAATACAAATCTTTTTTTATCATATTTTAGTTTTTATAAATGTGTGTTGTGTTGTTGGTTGTTACATAGGATTAACTATTAAGGTATTAATAATGTATTATGAAACTGTTATTATGTTGCTTGTTTTTAGGTAATTTGTAAATTTTTGGCTGTTTCTTGATCCATATGTTCCATGCAATTTATGGATTTGATGAATTTAAGGTTATAAGTATGATCAGTTATGGTTTTGTAGCCCTAGATTGATAGTTTGATGCTTGATAGGTACAATTCAGTATATGGGTCGAGTCGGGTCGGGTCATGTGAGGTTTCTTGATCCATATGTTTCATGCAATTTATGGATTTGATGAATTTAAGGTTATAAGTATGATCAGTTATGGTTTTGTAGCGCTAGATTGATAGTTTGATGCTTGATAGGTACAATTCGGTATATGGGTCGAGTTGGGTCGGGTCGGGTCATGTGAGGTTTCTTGATCCATATGTGTCATGCAGTTTTGGATATGATGATTCTAAGTTTATATGTCTGTAACTTGTGCTTGGTTTGATCAGTTATGGTTTTGTAGCCATAGATTGATTGTTTTATTCTTGATGGGTACAATTGAGCATCCGGGTCGGGTCGGGTTTGATTTATTGATCTTATAAATTGTTTACTTGTTCTTGAATATTAAATTTACTGATTCATTATTTATTTGATTTTTAGGGTTAATTTAAGATTATTGCCATCTTTAACATCTGCGCTCTAGCTGCATTTTTGGGCAAAAAATATGTAAGTTCTTGGAACTTTTTATTTATTTATTTATTTATTTTCCGATTGATATGATCGGTGGCGATAGCTTCATAACTTTATGAAAATAAATTTACCATAAAGATGTTGATGTTCTTGCAAGAATTAAACTTTAAGATCTGTATTTAATCATCGGTTCCGTTAGCTAATGAGAATACTAATTCGATAAAGTTAAATTCAACGCAATTGCGGATTAGATGGTATCAAGTCCTTTAGATCTGTGATTGTTTGAATTTTGGTTCTTTAGAGTATCGGTGTAATTGTCATTTTTTTATGTATGATTCCTTGAGTACATGTGATTTACCTATAAAATCAAGAAACCCTCTTCAAGATTCTGAGAGGAATTGACAGGATTTGGGAAACGGGTCAAAATGGGTTTGGCCTGAAATGGGTCGGGTTCAGTTGACGTGTAAACCTTATTTATGTTCGCTTTTAGAAAAACGAATATCTAACGCATTAATTATGATCAGAAATCAGTATTATTGCAGTTATAACAAAAGGAGATTGTATGCATTATGAAAATAGCCTTTGGGCGACTTCAACATGTTTGACCCGTTTATCTTCTCAATAGAGTCTTAGATTTGACCCGTTTAAGATAAACACAACCAAATGATAGCAAAGCACTGGCGGATCTTGAACTTTTAAATAGGAGGCCCCGAAGTTTTAAAGGAAAAAATCGGGGGGGGGGGGGGGGGGGGGGGGGGTTGGACTCAATCCATATAAATGTTTCGGTAAAATTTACACTGATAAGCGAAAAAAGAAGGGGGGGCCGGGGCCCACCCTGGCCCAAGTAAAGATCCGCCCATGTACGAAAGTAAATGGGTCAAAAACGCCACCTCTAGAATTCAAGAATACCAACCAAAATTTTTCAATTGATTTGCTTTCTTCAATTTTAATGTCCTATTTCTTGTTTGATTATCAGAAAATCTCGAAATCAAGAAGCCCATCTTGTGCACACTATTCAAAATGGGAACACAACTAATCAACCATCAAGTCAAAGAAGAGACCGTTGACTTTCCGTCAATTCCACCCGGTTTCGAGTCTTTTACAGCCTTTAGAATAAACGATAACAGCATCACAACAACTTCTTCGGCCACAAGTGGGCTTGCACCACAGACAGCCAAACCGGAACTCGTACATATGTACGGTCAGGATCAAACGATAAGGAGGTCTAGGAGGCGTCGATCGGAAATAACCCACAACCGATTTGATTGCAGTTCGGGAGACGAGTGTGATTCTGATCCATTTGATCATATTGTAATTCCTCTTTAAAATTTAAAATTATTTTTTTTCTGGTTTTGTTTAGGGGTGTGAATTTCTGACATGACACGAACCTAACATGAAATTCGTGGGTTTGGGTTTAATCTAAATGGGTTCTGGTAAACTTCAGGTTGAACCCATGAACCCGTTTAGCTAAACGGGCCAGGTTTGTGTCAACTCGGTCGGGTTGGCGGGTTGACCCGTTTAACCCATTTACATTATATTTTAATTTTTTTACAACACGTTTTATGTCATAAGTTAAATTGGGTGGGTGTTTTATGCCATAATTATAACATAAAAAAAGAAATTTACATTAAATTTTATAATTAAAATGTAACTGTACTATATACATTTGTGTTTTTTGTAGTACAATTTTAATTCTAATATATTATTTTGGGAAAAAAAATCAAAAAAAAAAAAATTCGGGTTGAATAAGTCGTGTTTGGGTCAACCCGCTAATATTCGGGTCGTGTTCGGGTTAATATGTATCACATGATTTTCGGGTTTGGGTCGGGTTGAACCCGTCAACCCACGAACACGTCCCGTTTAGCACCCTTAGTTTTGTTGTTTTTTTTACATATTTGACTTAACATTGGTGATGCAGGATCAAATTTTAGGTTCTCGGCTCCCAAACGGGGTTATCCGTGGGTGTGATAAGTGCACCAACTGTCAAAAGGTTGTCTTTTTGTAACATAATTTTTTTTCTTTAAAAAAGATAACTGCACTAAAGTTCAAAGCCTTTTGTGTTTAGGTCACTGCAAAATGGCGTCCAGAAGAAGCTCGGGTCCCAATTCTTTCCGAGGCTCCTGCATTTTACCCAACTGAAGAGGTATGGTTCATTTACCAAAATTCGATCGGTACGGTACCATTCGGTTCGGTTCGGTACTGGTATTTTTCGGTACCAGTACCGTAATGCTCATCCCTAGGTTCTTCTATGTGGTTCATTTATCTTAGAGGTGACAAAATCACGGGTTGGGTAACCGGTCAACATGGGTTCAAGTCAAAGGGGTTATTTTTGTGTAAGGTATAAACAGGCCGGGTTTGGTTAGCCTGAAAATGTTAATTTTTTTTTATAAATTATCAGTGTGTTAAATGATTACAGATTCTTATAAATATTTCAATGATAATATAATGTTATGAATAAATCGGTTTATGTTGTTGTATGCATTAAACATACACTTTGGTCTACTTTTGACCCGTTAGACCATTTGACCTGTTTTTAGTAGCTAAATGTTTCGTCCCTGAGCGGGTCAAGCGTGTTGGGTAACGGGTCAAAATGGACTCGGGTCAAGCAGGTTGGATAATTTGAGTTTTTCAAAAGAATAAATTGTCATTTTTGTCCCTGAGATTTGGCAACTTTTGCGATTTTCATCCAAAGGTTTGTTTTTCTGCATCTGGGTCCTCGTGGTTTCAAAATCTTGCCATTTTCGTCCCTGAGGTTTGGCAATTTATTGCGATTTTCGCCCCTCGAGGCTTGGCCCTTAGGGACGAAAATGACAAGATTTTGAAACCACGAGGACCCAAATGCGGAAAAACAAACCTTTGGATGAAAGTCGCAAAAATGGTCAAACCTCAGGGACTAAAATGACAATTTACTCTTTTTAATAAACGATCTGAGAGGTTGTATACATCAAAAATAGAATGTGGCCGAATTTCAACCTGTTTCACTCGTTCCCCTTTTAGGTAGATTTTTTATTCGACCCGTAAACCAAAAAACCTAAATCGACCAATTCATAATGATATACACTTATTTAGTTAGATTATTAAATGTTTTTACTTCGGTTCAGGAGTTTGAGGATACTTTAAAATACATTGCAAGCATACGCAATGAAGCGGAATCATATGGCATATGTCGGATCATTCCACCGTCATCATGGAAACCTCCATGCCCTCTTAAACAAAAAAACATATGGGAAAATTCAACATTCGCTACAAGAATTCAAAGGGTTGATAAACTTCAAAATAGGGATTCAATGAGAAAAATGTTTAGACCAAATTACCACAAAAAGAAAAAAGCTCGAAGAGGGACGAAAGCAGGGTTTGACCATGTGACCCACGGGTCAAATCCGGTCGAGCCGGTGGCTCACGAAGCTGATTTTGGGTTTGAGTCTGGTCCGCAGTTCACTCTTGATGAGTTCAAGAAATATGCGGATGACTTTAAACGGCAATATTTTAGAATAAACGATGGAAAACCCGGTATCCAAGATTCATGGGAACCGTTAGTAGAAAACATCGAGGGTGAATATTGGCGAATGGTAGAGAATCCTACCGAAGAAATCGAGGTATTTTGCTATTAATTTTTAAATAATCTTATTTATATTCAAACGAATATACGTTTGATTATCTGATTATTACAACTTTAAAAAACAATAGTACATCCAAACACTTTATTACAACTAACCAATGTTTTGAAAACCGAACCGGCTATCATGAGTCGAACTGGCCGGTTGGACCGTGAACCAGCGGTCGAACCGGGATAGCCATGTCGTCAAGCTTGGCTTTTAAGGGGTTGAACCGGATTTTGATGAAAGTTTTTCAGTTTTTATTTTCATAATATTCATGGCATCACCCGGTTCTTACATCCGATCTGACCGATTCGACCTGCCCGACCAGTGAACCAGTAAGGAGACCGGTTCAACGTCCGGTCCTGTCCTGAAAACAATGCAACCATATAGTTTTGATTATTCAATATCATATAATCACTTTCAAACCGCACATCCAAACAGTGTCTTTTCTCCCTTTTCATTCTTTGATTTTGAAGCTTAATGTAAACAAACTACTTTTAATGTAGGTGCTTTATGGTGCGGACTTGGAAACCTGCACGTTTGGTAGTGGGTTTCCCACTGTCTCTTGTCAAGTTTTGGGGTCGGATGAAAAATATGTTAAATCTGGTTGGAATTTGAATAACTTCCCAAAGCTTCAGCGGTCATTACTCAAATATGAAAGTAGTGATATATCCGGTGTTTTGGTTCCTTGGTTGTATATCGGAATGTGCTTCTCGTCTTTTTGTTGGGTAAGTTAAAGTTATCTATATGTGTAATTTTTTTGACGGTCTAAAATACCTTTTTAAATCTTTTATAAAAAAAATTATTGTGATGATTACAAAGACTACTGTTATTTCAATATATATATTTTATTTTCGTAAAACAATTAATTCATTATAAGTACACATTGGGTGACTTTCAACCCGTTTCCTTTTATCTATCCTATTATTTACTTATTTGACGCAGATAAAATATAACTCAAATCGACCCATTTATAAGCTAATGGGTTGAAATTACCACCGCTACTCAAACTAGTTGGACAGAAACGTTACACCATTGTTCAAATGCATTAAATACCCCTTGATCATCACAAAAGTGTTACACTATTGCAGCATGTTGAAGATCATCACATGTATTCAATCAATTATTTGCATTGGGGCGCCCCAAAAATGTGGTACGGTGTAGCGGGAAAAGATGCCGTTAAGTTAGAAGCCGCTATGAGAAAGCATTTACCGAATCTTTTTGCAGAACAGCCCGATCTGCTTCATAAGTTGGTGAGTTGTAGATTTAAATGTCTATTATTGTAGCTTTTTTCTTTTAAAATAGTTAAAAAATATAAACTTAATGTTTCACTTTACATGTACTTTGATTATTGTAGTTTCAAGCAACCGAATTGTTGTCTTTCTAACTAGGGGTGTTCAAAAAAATCTGAAATATCCGAAAATCGGATAATCCGAATTTTGGATTCAGATTCGGATGTGGATTTCTAAAAAGTTCGGATAATCGGATTATCTGATATCAGAAAACTAAAAATAAATAGTAAATAGTTGGATTCAGATCGGATTTATGAATATTTTTTTGTTTTCAATGTTGGAAATTTGGAAAATCAAGTACATGTTTAGTTTTAATCTATGCACTAACGGATTTTTTGATTTTCTTTATAATTTCGGATATCCGTTTAATATCCGAATCCGTATCCAAAATTTTGGATATCGGATATCCGAAAACCAGATAATCTGATCTTGAACACACCTATTTTTAACCACGTTGATTATTTGATTCTGATAATTCAATATCTGATTTTAAATCTCAGGTCACACAACTTTCACCATCGATACTAAAATCCGAGGGTGTTCCTATTTACCGTTGCATTCAAAACCCAGGTGAATTTGTGTTGACTTTTCCTCGGTCATATCATGCGGGTTTAATTGTGCGGAGGCTGTCAATGTGGCACCGGTTGATTGGTTGCCGCATGGACATACTGCAATCGAGCTGTATCGTGAGCAGGCCCGTAAAACGTCGATTTCTCATGATAAACTTTTACTTGGGGCTGCAAGAGATGCCGTAAAAGCTCAGTGGGAAATTAATTTACTTCGAAAAAATACACCCGATAACTTAAAATGGAAAGACGTTTGTGGGAAAGAAGGGATATTATCGAAAGCACTCAAGGTAATTTTCTTGTCATATAATATGCATGTTATTCTAGCTAGTTTGACTTTTGAGGTCAAAGTGACCTGGTCAAACCTACTTTTGTTGTCATACGGTATGCCGGTAAGCTTGTTGTTCTAGTTAACTAGTTTGACTTTTGAGGTCAAACCCTCTTTCCTTGTCATACGGTATGCTGGTAAGCTTGTTATTCTAGTTAACTAGTTTGACTTTTGATGCCAAACCTTCTTTTCTTGCCATACGGTATGCTGGTAAGCTAGTTGTTCTAGTTAACTAGTTTGACTTTTGAAGTCAAATCTTCTTTCCTTGTCTATGCCGATAAGCTTGTTATTCTAGTTAACTAGTTTGACTTTTGAGGTCAAACCCTCTTTCCTTGTCATACGGTATGCTGGTAAGCTTGTTATTCTAGTTAACTAGTTTGACTTTTGATGCCAAACCTTCTTTTCTTGCCATACGGTATGCTGGTAAGCTTGTTGTTCTAGTTAACTAGTTTGACTTTTGAAGTCAAATCTTCTTTCCTTGTCTATGCCGATAAGCTTGTTATTCTAGTTAACTAGTTTGACTTTTGAGGTCAAACCTTCTTTTCTTGTGTTACGGTATGCCGGTAAACTTGTTATTCTAGTTTGACTTTTGAGGTCAAACCTTCTTTCCTTGTCATACGGTATGCTGGTAAGCTTGTTATTCTAGTTAACTAGTTTGATTTTTAAGGTCAAAATGAACATGAATTTTGTGAAGCTATTATTAACAGTCTTAACATTCTTACCCCAAATATTTGTATGTGTAGGAGCGTGTGGAGATGGAGCGTGTGAGACAGGATTTTCTTTGTAAAAGTTCTCAATCTTTAAAAATGGACGCTAATTTCGACTCCGTAAACGAGAGAGAATGCAGCGTTTGCTATTTTGACCTGCATTTATCAGCTTCCGGTTGTCACAATTGTTCGCCCGAAAAATATTCTTGCTTGAGTCATGCAAACCAGTTTTGCTCGTGTTCATCGGGCTCAAAGTATTTTTTATTTCGTTACGATATAAGCGATTTAGAAATCTTGGTTGAAGCCTTAGAAGGAAAATTAAGTGCAATATACAGATGGGCTAAAAAAGATCTCGGGCTCTATTTAACCGATCATTTAAATAAAGATAGCCCACATTCTACGGGATTGCCTGCCGAAGAGCGAAAAGATTTCGTGAAGGAAGGTTCGGAAAATAATCGATTGTTTGTGGGAAATAGTGATGTTATTGTTCTTAGTGATGATGAGGACAAAAAGGTAAGTTCTTGTGGGATTAATACACCAGCGTTTCTTGCTCATGGGCCCCACCAAGAAATACGAGATTGTGCAAGTGTCAAACAGAAGTACAATGTTGAACTTTTGGAATTTGGAGTTGTGCAATCGGGAAAGTTATGGTGTGACAATCGGGCCATTTATCCTAAAGGTAAGTCTTATTAGGGGTGTGCACGCTTCGGTTCGGTTATTAACATTAACCGAAACCATAATTGTAACCGAAGTCATCGGTTAATCTATCTTATTAACCATTCGGTTTCCGGTTATTTTTTTCGGTTTTTGGTTCAGTTATTTTCGGTTAATAACCGAAACCAAACTTGAGGTAAAAAATTTTCTTATAAAAATATGTAATGGAGTTATAAGTGCTTGAAATAGATGTATAAATACATGAAATGGAGGTATAAAAGCTAGAAATATATGAAAATATGAGTGGTTTGGTTCAGCAAATTTAGGTTAACCGAGGGTACAAAAAAAACAATAACCTATTGTCAATAATTCGGTACGGTTTCGTTGGTTTCGGTTAACGGTTCGGTTATTGCTCACCCACCGTGGGATTTTCTCTTGGGAATAAAGGTGGAAAAATGAGCGGGGCAGATGCTTTGGGCACTTGGACTTGGATAACGGGTCAAAATTAACTTTTAGGTGCGGGTCAAAAGGACTTAAAACGGACTGGTTGGATTTGCATGAAAGACCATTTGTGTTATATTTTGATATATATTTATAAACAATTATATACCAGTTGTGATTAATGGTATTTTATCTTCCAATAAGAATTTAGATCTTTCATAACATTATTAAAAATACACTTTCGGCGCCTTTCTACCCATTTTACATGTTGGAGCTAAACCGAAACCGTATCAACCACCTATTAATAACTGAACGTTTCGAAAACTTAATGGGTCAAAATAGATAAACATAATATTGAATGTTGCAACTTTTGCAGGATTCAGAAGCAGGGTTAAATACTTGGATATATTCGATCCCGATAATATTTGCTACTACATTTCACAAATCTTGGATGCTGGATTGGGTAGACCTTTATTTATGGTACGGAAAATCTTTTTTTTTTCTTTCTTACTTTTAACTTTGCTGCAATTTGCAAATCATGATATTGTTTGTTGTAACATGTAAGACAAGTAATAATTTTCGTTTGTTAAGGAAATATATGTGTTCACTAACTGTTCATGAACACTTACCGAATGAGATTTTATGCTTGTGTTTGTTCGTTAAGGAAATGAACGTTTTCATTTGTTAATTTTATGCAACGAACGTAAGCAAGCGTTTATGAACAAAATATATAATACATTGATACTTATTAAATATTTTATTTGTTGGAAATTTTAAGTATAATGTAAAAACTAAAAACACTTCTGAACTATCAAACACAAACACAAACGAACATATTACCGAACCTTCACGAACGTAAATGAACGAACGCGACCTCTGTTCATGTTCTTCATTTTACTAAACGAATGAAATTTCTTGTTCCTGATCGTTCATTTATTAAACAAACGAACACAAACGAACTTCCCGCCGAACGGTTTGGTTCGTTTGCAGCCCTACTTTCAGCCCCTCTTAGAGACAAAAAAGTGTGACCGACCCATTCTTTAATTAACGGGTGAAAATTACCGCATCCACCCAAAACTTATTAAAACATCATTTTTTTTTCTCTTTTCACAGGTTTCACCGGAGAACTATCCAAGTGAAGTATTCATCTATTTTTCACCTGTAAAATGTTGGGAAATGGTGCGTGAAAGAATTAATCATGAAATCTCGGAACAACATAAATTAGGAAAAGCTAATCTTCCGGTTTTACCACCGCCTGGGAGTCTTGATGGAATGGAAATGTTCGGTTTTTCATCACCTTTTATCTTGCAGGTAAATCTTAAGGTTGTAATTTTGTTTCTTTTTTTGTGCACGTTTTCATATAAAATTGGTTTTATGTCGTTCAACAGGGTATCCAATCGATTGATAGGAACCGTGTGTGTGAAGAATACTGGAGATCACATAAGTTCTAGGCTGAATCATGAGGATTTACATGGAAATTGTGGGTAAATATTAGAGGTCAAAAGTCAATATCAACTCAATGTAGGAAATTAAAATGGGTTTTTTTTCGACTTTGTACATATTTCTGTCTTGTTTAGTTACAGTTAACTAACTGGTTTTCAAATAGGTTTTTTAGAGGGTTAATATAGAGACTTGGATTCTCAAGTGAGTCCTTGTTTGTTCGTTTTTTCATATATCGCGACCTTTAAGATTATTTCGCCTTTTACATACAATTCAATCGTTTTCACGTATTGTTTGGGGACAATTTCATATATCTACTAGGTAAAATCATGAGTACATACGTATTCAAATCGTTCTTTAAAACATGGTCACATGTTTGTTCATAGCAATGGGCACAATCTCATCTGTTAGCGTATAACGAACCAAGCCTCAAGCAAAGATGACTCATATGCTTTGTATATAAAATGCATATAAGGCAGCAAATCCAAAAGGCTCAGAAGATGCAAGATTTTAAAGATTCTACACACAACATATCATGTTTTTATAAACAAAAAGAGCAAGATGCATGAAAAAAGTCTATGATCATAGTTCAAGTCTTCAAGAACATTTGAAGCTTTTAATATTCCAAAATCAATGTTGGAAAATAAAACTTGCTAATATTGCTCTTAGATTTCTTCATCTTCAAAGGGGTCTCTTTCAGGATAATCTCCAACCTGCATAACATCCAAAACATATTTAAGAAAATAATAGAAGGACCATTGACTATTGATGCAGTAGAACATGATCCTGATCAACCTATTCAAAAGTAAAAACGTCGAATATGAATGCCAACCTTTACTTTATCTGGTCTAACCATAGCTCCATGAAGTGGGGGGCACTCGAAGATCCGTGTGCCTTTTACCCTGTCCACATTAGCACAAGCAATTCAAAAAGAAGTAAGATACATAGGAAACGGGTCAAAACGCTCATAACCTGTATTCACATGCTTACAATATACAAACTTATAAACCTTTTCAATATAAATAGATGACATGTTGCCAAACCCACCATTTTTCCACCTCTAATTCATCATCATCATCATACTCAGTAAATCCCACCAATAGCAAAGCAAAGGTAGGGTCTGAGGAGGGTAAGATATAGACAGCCTTACCTCTACCCCGTAGGAATAGAGAGACTGCTTCCAGTGAGACCCCCCGGCTCGAATTATAAATGTACACGGATACAACTGGAACTTTTTAAGAGAAATTACTTGAGATTTGACGACAAAGATATACTATATATTAGGGATTCATATAGAGAGGAACAAAATAAAAGAGTAAAGTACACGGATAGTCCCTGTGGTTGACCACAATTTTGGATTTGGTCCCTAGCTTTCCAAAAGTAGATGGATGGTCCCCGTAGTTTGCACTTAGCATTTAGTCCCCAACTTTTGCCAAAAGTACATGGATGGTCCTTATGGTTTGTACTTTGTAACACATTTAGCCCCTAACTTGGACATGTTGATTTGTTAGCTGGGGACTAAATACGTTTCAAAATACATACCACAGTGACTATCCGTGTACTTTGAAAAGCTAAGGACTAAATCCAAGATTTTGGTTAACCACGGCGACCATTGTGTACTTTACTCAAAATAAAATAAACAAAATAATTTAACACCAAAAACTAGACTTCACTTACAAGCCATCATGTTTTCCCAATGGTTCATCATATTGAATTCCAACCCAGAAGCCAGGCCCAAGAGCTTCGGCCCGGCCCACAAATTTCACAACACCCCTTTTCTCCCCTGGTTCCACTTGACATCTATCTCCAACCTGTATCAACACAAGAATGAATTGTAATTGTAATGTTTGACTCGATATAAGATTTAAACTAAAAAAAAGAATAAAGTACACAAATCGTCCTTGTGATTGACCAAAATTTTGAATTTGGTCCCTAGATTTCCATAAGTACATGGATGGTCCCTGTGGTTTTCACTTTGTAACGCATTAAGTCCCCATCTTTTGCGAAAAGTACATGGATGGTCCCTGTGGTTTGTACTTTGTAACGCATTTAGTCCATAACTTAGACCTGCTGAAACCTTTAGATTTGTCAGCTGCGGACTATATGCGTTACAGAGTGCAAAACACAGGGACTATCCGCAATCCGTGTAGTTTACTCCTAAAAAAATTTGACTTGTCGAGAACCGAGAAAAGTAATTACAGATAACGTAAGGCAGCATACCTTAATATTTGCACAAATATCTTTCATATAATCATCATCCATCTGCACAAACACACGGAAAAAAGAAGGGAAAATCGGTCAACCAATAATCAAACACACAGTAGTGTTTCTAGTATGACTTCAATCTAAAATTCGTTGACTCACTTCAGATCCCTGAGCAGAAGTATTTCGAGGTCCAAGCTTCTCCTTAAACTTTCTATATGTACCTGAAAGCATATAAGTTTATAAATTTATATTAATGGTCAGATACACAAACGATTTATGTAAAACAAGATTTTCTTTTTACAAAAGAAATACCATCAAGTTTATCATATGCTTCATCGGAAATTTTGTATTTCTCCACCAGCGAAGTGTCCTCAAGCCAACCACCAGATGTTACGGATGACGGATCAAGATCTATAATGTGCAGGCGATATCTGCAATACACAAATGACTCATTGAAGCAACAGCTGTGCCACAATTTTAAGCAGAAATACGTGTAAGCAGAAATATTGATAAGAAAACTAACCCATCTAGTGGAGAATAAAAGCCAAAAGGTCGTGAATTATCGTTTACGTCTAATACTTTAGCACCGGTATCATCGTACAGTTCAAGACTCATTGAAGCAACAGCTGTGCCACATTTTTTCCATAGTTTGTCTTTAACAGCTTCTACTGTGCTCTGAGAGAATCATTGAAAAAATAACGACAAATATCATAAACTATGTAGTTAATATCGCAATACATCACCGATATCACCTGGTGAGGTATCGGTGCAAAATATCGGTCAGAATATTAGTACCCATACTATCGGCGATATTGACCGATAGATCACTGATATTCCCTCCAGATCAGTACCTTTCTTCTTAGTTCTACCATTCGTCTTTCTTCTTATTGCTGCTATTAGTGTTTTAAGTCTTAATTGTTAATTGTTAGTGTTTTAAGACTTAATCAGTTCCTACTTGCTACAATTGTAGTGTTTTGCCAGTTGTAAAAGATTAATTTGTTAATGGTAGGAAAGTATACTGAACTGTTAGTGTTAAGTTGCTATATATATAAATTCAGCATGATACTAAAATTACCGATATCCCACCGCAATATCTCAAATATCGGTCCTTGACCGATATCCAATTTTTTAACACATTACCCACTTAGATCATAAAGAATAAATCTTATTGAAAGTTTAAACAATTAGATTGATTTTTACTGAAGCTATACCAATTTGATTCGATTAAACCTTAAAACTACATTTGGTTTTAATTATGAATGATAAAGAGTTTAAGAAACATGAGAAGCGAGTCGGATACCTCAAGTGAGAATCTAACATCAGAAGAGAATGCCTTGAGATTAGAATGAGTTACACGTAACAGAACCGAATCATCCCCCGGAAGTTGCAAGCGGGATGCCATTGCTTCTTATCTGCAACAAAACCATACCCAAGATCTAATCAAAGAATTCATGTTCTTGCATGCAATCCATACACATCAAGTTACAAAACACAGCAGAATAATTCATGTTCTTGCATGCAATCCATACACATCAAGTTACAAAACACAGCAGAATGCACAACTGATCATTTAGGAACTCCAAAAATGAATCTTTTCCGGAATCATAAACAATTTGGCTTCAAAACATTTCATCAAACACTTGGTGGGCATACATAAAAACAGCTCAGTTACAAACATAATAAATCGAAACCCTGCACATCGAATGAAACAAGAATCAAATGAAACATGAAAAAGGGGTGTAAAAATGAATTTTTTCCCGGAATCATAAACAATTTGGCTTCAAAAACATTTCATCAAACACTTGGTGGGCACACATAAAAAAGGTTAGTTGCATACATATGACTTAAATTCTTGCACATTGAATGAAACAAGCATCAAATGACACATGAAGAAGAGGGGTAATCACTAACCGAATGTTCTAGCGGCGTGATAGATTTCTGATCTGAAGAAACAATGGCAGCTAACTTTCCCCCTGCGATTTTGGGATTTTTTAAAAATGTGCTTACTAATTTTTTTTACTTTGTGACTCAAGTTATGATTAGAATACATCTTTCGTCCCTTACTTTTGTGGTTAAACTATAAATACTTAGACTTCAAATATATAAGATATAGTTTCATAAAAAAAATATGCATTCTTGTTTTATAAAAAGAAAGTTTAAAGATTACACAAAAAAAAATATGCGTTCTTGTTTTATAAATTTTAATCTTAACTTTGATATATTAAAGACTAGTCTTAAGCCCTCCGCGTTGTGGAGCGGAGAGCGTAAAACCATATTAAGTAGCAACAAATCGACGATCGGGAAAAGCGGTAAACAAAAACACAAATTTCTAACAGCAAGTGTCTCATGTAACATATAACGTAGACACAATCGAATTATATCGATATGTATTAGAAAGTCGAGGGGGTCAAAGTAATATTGTATATAGTTTTTAGAAAGGCGATGACGCGACGGAAATTCGGTTTGTACCTGTTCAGTTCGCTATTGTATCGATGCTTGGTATAGAAACCACAAAAGAAAACTCAAAAAATAAAGTCGTTATATGTACATGTTTCCAGTTGATTGTAGACACTCAATTATGCACAATAAAACGTATTATATTTGACCCGACTCAACACCGGAAAAAGTTTACGTTGAAACGTAAATGAACTTGAATTTGTACCGACACGACAAAATTTACATCTAAACATAGACCAACTGAAAACGTACATAAAAATAAGCATGAAAACGTATTATATTTGACCCGACTTATTTAAAAAAATCGAAACATAAAACAACTTGAATTTATAGCGACACATACATTATAATAAGCAAAATAAAACGCAAGAGATAAAAATGACATTTAATAATTAGAAAACAAAGTATATAAAAAAAAACTAAGTTGTTGTTTCTCAAATTTTATGAATTAATAATATATATTAACTGGTTATCCGTAAATTATCTAGCCCATTCTAGATGGAGGGTGATGGCAGAAGAGGGTGGTGGCAGATGAGGGTAGGGTTGTTCACGCGCCGAACCGAACCGATCAGACCTTTGCTTGTGCTCGGTTCGTTTACAAACCGATCCGAACTGAACCGAGCGTTTTTTCAACCGAGCCAAAGTCGAGCGAGCGTCTTTCGATCCGAGCATTTTTCGAACGAACGTTGTGACAACCCTCAAATTTGCATGTAACCGTACAATTTATTTTTGGTAATTAAAGTGCTTGACGACTGTGTGGAATTACTTAACTGCTTTCTGATATCTGTGTTATACTTACATGTGCATGTTAACATACTAGTAGTATACAGAAAAGTTACTAAAAAGTCCTGTGTGTTTTCCTGAGTATTGAAAAGTAAAAACGTTACAAAAATATATAAATGGGACGCCTTACGGATTAATTAAGCAGTTTAGCGAAACAGTTTCGAACCGAACAACCGGACTTTACCCGGGACATAAAATATTGTCAATAACATTGTTTTTACTTTTCTGAGCTAGTCATGGTTCCTGAGCACTATAACACACTATGCAATACATATAACACATAACACTAGACTTTTACCACATAACCTTCCACTAACAAATTACTTACCATTTAATTTTCATTTAACCCCCTCCCCCATGACACCCTACGGCTCATGTATAGCCTACACCACAAGATATTTCCAAATCTTACAAAATCCCTTCCATAATCTTTCTTTGGTTTTGGTGAGATCTTGATTAGATTGTGTGTACTAGGGGGGACATCAAACCCTTTGGATAATAACATATGGATTATAAGTAAATCACCACCTCCTTCATCTTCTACATCACAAGACAACTCCCTCCTCTCCCTCTCATAACCTTCGGCCCAAACACCCCTTACACCACCACAAGTTTCAAGCATCCATCATCCAATCCAAGCTTCATACAAGGTGTTAGAAGGTGATTTAGGAGGCTCGGTGTTCACGGAACTTGAAGGACCACCTTCGTTTGCTTTTATCCATCACTTTTCTACACTCGAACCCTCCTAGCCTTGTGCTAGTGGTAAGAACTTAGATCCATTCATTCTTCATGTTATTTAAGTGGTTAATAAGTGATTTGATGATTAAAGTTATGAAACACTAAAGAACTTGCACTAAAGTCTTGAACATGTTGGTTAATGGATGAATATGTGTGTAAAACATGTAGATCTTGTGTCATTATGATGATTGGCTGATTATCTGATGTTGTGCTGAATAATATTAGTATGTGATATTGTTGTGGTCACTAAACTCGTTAACGGAATCGATCGAACACAATTTAGAAGGTTAAACACTTTAAATCAGAATCTGTCTAACTTTTACAGCCCACTTCTGTTGGCTGTAAACAGGTCTTAACCTCAACGAAAAATCGATATTTTGAATCTAAAATATGTTATTATGAAATACGGTTCTAATGGCACCGGAATCGTAATTTTTGGACTCCGTTTACTATTTTTAAAGTGTTAATTTGTAACAGCTACTTAAGCTGAATTTTGACAGCAATAAATGGGTGTCGTACTGTCAGTCATAACCTGAGTTTTGTGATAAATCGGACCATGAAAATTTTACTGTAGATGATAACTGAAGTATTTGTAATTACCCCACTGGAATTTCGCAAATCGGACTTACGATGAATTTTTAATAAATTGTTTCGTGGACTGTGGTCAGAAATACATAAATCTGAGCTCAGTCCCGAATATGAATTTTTATAAAATATTGGTGATGAACCGGACCCCGATATTTTTACACAATAAAATATGGAACGTTTAAGACATTCTGTAAAAATTCAGGAATTTTTGGAACATGTTAACTATTTTATTAAAATCCCCGAAAACAGCCCAGTTTCGAGTATAAAAGCTGAAACGACATAAGTAGTGATTTGCGTGTCTAAATGTCGAGTATGCTATCTGTGAATGATCTAACATGTTATATGTGTTATATGCATTATTGTATGTTTGCTTATGAGTGGGGAATGGATGGGAAGTATATATGGGCGTAAATCGTTAAAGTGTGTGCCTGTTATGTGGTAGAAGTAATGTGCAAATAAACCGTACGTAGGATACGTGTTATGCATGAGAAACTGATTGTTATCCGTACCTTATTAGGACGCGATTGACCGACCTTGACTGTTAACTATATTGAGAATCTAACCGAGCAAACCGAGGTGAGTTCACACACTTTCTAAGGCATTGGATTCCCGGTGGTTTGGGAATGGGTTAAAGAATTAAAACTGAATCTACATATCCTCCTTGGGTAGGATATGTACGGCCATCCTCCAGAGAGTGGATGCCATTATTAAACCTACGAATTCTCCTGGTGCAGAATACGTACGTTCGTCCTCCTGGTGCAGGACAACAACCTTAAAACTAGCTAGACAAAACTCTATCAATAAGTCCCTCTTCATATCGACTTAATCGCCGAGGCCAATGGCGAGCGGGTCATTAGTTAATAGCGCTATTAGGTTTAACAAACCTCACACCGTGCCGTTCGGACGGGCGTGTACTAATGGACTATGGCAGATTGTCAGTGATGATAGACACTGATATAGGGCACAACTTATTTGCGTAGCAGTCGATATCATTCCGTCTAGTAGTTCAAACGGGGAAAACCCCCACTGATCATGGTTATGGATTGGGTAAAGAGAATGGAAATGGTTAAACATACTTTCAACTACGGGGTAACCCCCACGGCAAATAAGCCAACGAAAGTCAAACCACGTTTTCAGAAACAACTTAAAACAAAACAACCAAACGTGAACTCACTCAACTTTGTTGTTGACTCGTTGTTACATGCCTTACAGGTCGCTAAATGCTTGGAGCTTGCACGGGGAAGGAGTCGTTGTGGTGTACGGACTGTTATGTTCCGTGCTGAATGTTTAAATCCTTATGAACTTACTAAACTTGCGTTTTGAAACTTTAACTTACGAACTATGGACATATGATTTTGAACTCACGTTTATGCTTCCGCTGTTAACCTAAAATCGGTTTACTTCCTTTTGGTCACCAATCGTATTGTGTTTGGTTTTAATTACTTAATTATGTTGTTCAATATGATTGGTGGCTCGATCCTGGTCATGTCACGCCTCCAAGCGGTGATACTCCGCATGGTGGATTTTGGGGGTGTGACAAACGTCGAGCAAGTATCGAGCGTTGCAGAATAAACAAGTAAAGTGACGATGTGAGTGCTAGTTATTAGAATAAAGTGCAGTTTTCGTCCCTGATGTTTCGTCCAATAGAACACAAGTAAAAATTTAACAAATAAAAAGGAATACAAAAACACTCAACTAGTTCTATGGAGATTAACTAAGCGGGAAGATAAATTGTCGACCGATTGAAAGATACCCTTGTTCTATCGGAAGTTTGAAATTGAAAGGATCGATTGAAGCTAAACCCTTGCGAGTTGGCGTCTTGGCGAGTGGCGATGGAGAAATCGAATAACGATGGCCAATGGGGGTTTGATTAGGGTCTTGCACTTCTGAATCAAATGGCGGGTTGAGACTTAAGTATTGATCGACGTTTCACATTTTAGTATTTGAAATTTTGACTCAATTACTCAAATGGACATTTAAGTATTGGATAATGGAGTAATGGACTATTGGTATTGGATTTCAATTCTAATTACTTAAATGGGCTCTATTTGGATCTTGGACCAAACATTATTAATGTTGGTTTCTAGTCATTTCATTAAAAATGATAGATACAGAAACACAAATATATATGTATATATATTAAAACATAAATCGAGCCAACCGAGCCGAACCGAACTGAGCAGACCTTTGCTCGTGCTCGGTTCGTTTACAAACCAAGCCGATCCGAACCGAGCATTTTTTTAATCGAGCTGAATCGAACGAGCAAATTTCGTGCATTTTTCGAGCGAGCATCGAACGAGCGTCGAGCGCCGAGCAATTTGAACAGCCCTAGATGAGGGTGGTGGTGGCGGTGGATAGCAGAGGAGAAAGGGTAGGGAAAGAGAATAGGTAGTTAAAATTATTTGCAATAATAAATAAATGTATTTAGGGTAAAATGACCAAAATACCCTCACATGGGGTCCACTTGGTCAGATTTAACTATAAAAACTAACTTAGTTAGGGTTAAAGGACATAACGTGCAAGGGTTTGCAAACACCGAGTACGTTTTTTTGTAATTTTTGAAGATAAAGGACGTAGTTTGGAATTTGGTGTCAATATAAATATGCATTTTGTAATTTACTCTAAAAAACTGAATATGTGGTGGTGTTTATTTTTTTTATAATCCGAGATAAATTTTGTTGAAAACAAGGTCTTATTCAATATGGAGTAATTTTTTTATCATAAGTTATAACGAGAACCAATGCCGTTACCAACTGAAATGATACCAACCGAATAACTTCGAACTGGTATCAGTGTTATCATAACCGATTTCCGTACTCATTTTGATTGTTTTTTTATGGATATAAAACACAACTTTATGTTTGGATTACGTCATACATCCTTCAAAATGGAGTACTTTTTATCGTACGATTCGTTAGTAATGAATTATTAGAACCAGTACTTGTATTCATCGTTTCGATCGATAGAAAACACATGTTGATGTACTAGTATAGTAACAACAAAATAAACCAATGTTGACCAAAACTTAATTCCCGCCAAATGTGTGTGGAATTCCACTAGTTCACCCTAAATTCCTAATAAGATATTGGATATTATTTTATTTATTATTTATTATTTTTGTTATTATCATAAGAGAAAATACTCGGATAGTATCTGTGGTTTGCCATTTTTTCACCATTAGTCTCTAACTTTCTAAAATTACACCTAGAGTCCTCAAGTTTTTGAATTTTGTTTCTCGGATAGTCCCTGGCGTGGATGAGGGTTAGTTTTTTGTATTAGGTGCGTGTGAAATGACAAAAATACCCTTACTGTCAAATTAATAACTAAAAAGTTAAAAAAAAATACAATCAATATTTTACAATTCATATGAGACCCACCACCCACCCTACTCACTTCATCTTCCCAGTCCACCACCACCACCACCATCACCACCATCTCCACCTTCAACCACCACCACCATCTACCCCCCACTTCACCGTAACCACCAATATTGCCACGACCATCCCCGCCATGATGCAGAGACATTGATGAGTGTAGAATGGGGAAGACGAAGTGGGTAGGGTGGGTGGTGGGTCCCATATAAATTGTAAAAATTAGTTATATTTCTTTTAACTTTTAAATTATTAATTTGATAGTAAATGTATTTTTGTTATTTCACACGCACCTAACACCAAAAACTAACCATCATCTATGCCAGGAACTATCCGGGAACGAAATTCAAAAACTTGAGGAATAATGGTGTAATTTAAGTTAAGGACTAAATGTGAAAAATTGGCAAACCACAGTGACTACCCAAACATTTTTCTCTTATCATAAATATTTTTGTAATTTGATAATTAACTTTACACAATTATTTTGATTGCAGTATTGATTAGCAGGGGCGCAGGTTAAGTGGGGCGGGAGGGGGCGGCCGACCCCCCGAACTTTTCACTCAGTAGTGGAAATTATGTAGTTTTCGTATAGAAATTTTCGGGTAAATACGTTTTCGACCCCCCGGTTCTATAGAAATTTTTGGGTATATACGTTTTCGACCCCTCGGTTGGAAATCTCAAGCTTCACCACTGTTGATTAGTTCACTTAACGAACTAATATACTCTTCCAACTTCCATAATAAAGTTTTAAAATTCAAATTAGATACTTTATCGCACGAAGTGATTATAAGAGATAAACCGACATTAGCATTTGAATTATATTATAAATATAATTTCTTTGGATTGCCATCGTCTCTTCAGTCCTCGCAAACTTATACAATGGCGGGTAAGCATCATCTACCTGAAGAAATCATCTTTGACATTTTTGTTCGGTTGCCTACAAAGCCCTTGTTGCGCTTCAGATGCTTATCAAAGCGTTGGAACCGTTTGATTTCATACCACTTTACAAAGTCTAGATCACGTCGAATGATCCTTCTGCCTTCCGATCCTCTTCAAGCCATAGACAACACGATACAAGGTGGCCTCACAGTTCATCAGATGACATCCAACTTTCCCTCTTCTTTAAAGAACATAGGAAGTAAACATGTCACCATTGTTGGAACATTCAATGGGATAGTCCTTCTTGCCCTTAAAGATATGATCCTATACAATCCATTAACCGGAGCGTTCAAGATTGTTCCCAGTTCACCTTTGAAAGCATCTCACAGATATCCAGATGCATATGGATTTTGTTATGGCACAGCCCCGGACGATTTAAAGATTGTTAGAATAAGACTTGTTGAAAGCAACTATGCAGCTTTCGCTCAACCTTGCATATGGTGTGATGTCTTCAGCTTTAAAAATGGTACATGGAGCACACGTTATACAACGTTGGTCGGGCCTAGGTGGTTTGTAAAACAGTATGCTGGTACATTTGTAAATGGATTTTTGTATTGGCTTGCAGTTAGAGAAAACATGTCTTTGATACTTGCTCTAGATGTTAAGAAGATGGTGTTTTCTGAGATACAATTACCATATATACATTGTTACGTCGATTGTTTGGGTGCATCAGGTGGACATCTTTACGTTTTCCGTGAATATTTTGACAGATTTGAATTATGGATGATGAAGGAACATGGTGTAGAAAAAGAAAAATCATGGTTGTAGAGGTATGGTATTGGACCCGACCCGAGCGGTCAGACTTTCCCGTTACTTATTGCTTTTATATTAATTATTTATTATTGTGCTGACTAACCCAACCGCGAGGCCCAACGCGTTGTAGTATATACTACATTGGGCTAGGGACTTGTAGAGATAACCCCTAACTGGGCCTGGCCCATTGAGGTTAGGGGAGGCCTATGTCCCCTATATAAGGAGGTGTTCACCTCATTATTAGGGTTAGACAAGATGGAGCCGCCACACTTTTGTTACTGGAAACAGGGGATTCTTTCCCCTACCGGTCATTGATGTGTGTAAAATGCAACATATAAATTACATCAAATGAGGCATAAAACTAACCCTTTTTAAGTACTAATATTGGAAAAAGAGTGTTTTTGTCTTCCTTTTGTATTTTCAGGATTAAATGAGCTCAAAAACGCAAAAGAAGCAAAAAGACAGCTAAATCCAACATAAATGCAAGAAAAGGAATATTAGTGAACTGCCCGAACCCTCAACGGCACCTTCCAAAGCAAAATAGAGAAATCAGAAGACTGAACACGCCCCGTGCTCAGCCAGCACGGGGCCGTGCCCAAGAAGCAGCAGAAAAGACAAACCTATAGAAACTTCTATTGCCCACCACGGGGCCGTGCTCAGCGGACACGGGGGCGTGTCGAAAGTACAGCAGGCGCATTTATTGTAATTGCGAATTACAATTAATGAGGAGAGAGATTGTCAGACGGACACGGGGCCGTGCCCAGCGGACACGGGGCCGTGTCCAGCTCTCTGTTCAGCCTATAAATAGGAGTGCTTGGATTCATTTCATCTCATCCCTTGGCACACCACCTCTCTCACACCTCATCCACCACCCACCACCATCACAACACCATCATCCACCACCATCATCCATTGTCCATCGTAGAGTGTGTGAGTCGTCTCGGGATCCAAGATTGATCGTAAGAGTTCTTGACAATCAAGGCCATGTTTGCCTAAGTCTCTTACATCACTTGGTGAAGACAAAGTGTCTAGTATAATACTTTTTATCTCTAATCTTTTGCACTTTTTATTTGGTTTTGTATTAATGACTTTAATAACTAGTTACTTATGTTGAAGGTGATCTTTCCTTATCGTTTGTCCGTGGTGTCTTGGCATTATTTTACTGTCTATATAAAATAAAGGATTTTCACCATTCATATCTCCACGGTCTATATGGAGATATGTTGGCTACCTGGTAGGGGGTTAAGGGAACGGTTTGGTAAAGGTCTTGCCATTGTTCAGCGTTTAGAGGTCCTGCAATGGACCTGGGTCAAATTTAGTAGGACCTCCTTCAATACTTCACGGTATTGGATGGCGGGGGTCCAAACTCTTTGATCCCCTCATAAGTTAACTACTATTAATACTATAACCCGGCTATTTAGGACTGTATCCCTGCTGACTCAGACTACTTAGCCGAGGGTAACGTCACCGCCAAAAGCGGGGCCTACCACAATACTGCATTAATAACTTAATTCATTATCTTCCAATAATCCACCCTTTTAGGATTGTATCCCTGCTGACTCAAACTACTGGGGTGAGGGTAACGTCGCCTTCAAAAGAGGGGCCTACTACAATAACTAAGATAATCTCTTAATTATGTGCAAAAGTGCGGAAATAATCAAAGGTTATACTAGATACGAGTCGGAACCAAGTGATTCATCTTGTCTATCTGTTTTTCTTTTATTTTTATTTTCAGCATTTTAGTTAGTTTTATTTTTCTTAGTTTAAAACATTTTTCTAAACTTTTATTTTGGTTAGACGTTGAGGATAAACCGGTACTAAAAGCTCTTGTGTCCTTGGACGACCTCGGTATCTTACCAACGCTATACTACACTCAACGATGGGTGCACTTGCCCATATGTGTGTTTAGTGTTAGTGAAATATCGTGTTTTATAAATTTAAAACTTGGCTAAAATAAGTGTTAAAAAAAGGGCTTAAAATACACACCTAATATATATAACACTTCACACGCATCAAGTTTTTGGCGCCGTTGCCAGGGACATAAGGATTTTAAGAAAGTTAGGAATCAACGGCCTAATCATCTTTTATCTTTCTTTTTATTTTTTTTTTAGGATTTTCTTAGTTTTTCAGCTTCTGCAGAGCTCAGCACGGGCCGTGCCCGCTGAACACGCCCCCGTGCTCAATCATTGGAACTGGCAATCCTGTTTTACATCAGACAGTAAGCTGAACACGGGGCCGTGCCCACTCAACACGCCCCCGTGCCCAAGTTTCAGTTACTGAAAACAGAACCGTTAGATCCCGGCGGTTGGTAATTTCTGACATAAACATGAGTGATAGTAATTATTTTTACTTTCGGCACTCTTATGGTACGTGGTGTCAATTATGTGGTGGCGAACATGAAGAAGTAAAATGCTACTTCCTAAATTATAGGCCCCACTACATGGACCCACCAACTTCTCACAACCTTAAGAGAGGCGAAAGTAAAAATAAGCACTATTTCTCCCTTGAATGCGCCCAGCCAGATATTCTAGGGGAAATGCTCCTTGGCGAGTTATTTCAACTAGAAGATCTAATTCTGAAATGGTTAGAAGAGCTTGGGAAGGATTTTATTGATCCACCCCAAGACGATTCCCATGAAGAAATGTTGGAACCGCATTCCGACAACCTCGTTGCTCCCGAAAATACCTTCGTACCTAGCAAAGACTTGGACGATAGTCGTCCCTGTGTCGATTGTGCCGTGAAGGACTCTCCATCGACTTCGTTCGGTGCATACATAGACCTGAGCGATTCGGCATACACCTTCTTTAACAAGAGCCCGGAAAAGGGTTGGACTTGTCCACCTAGAATGAAAATAGGAATTACCCTCACCGACAACCTCTTGCGTTCTCGCCTTAGTCTAGGACAATTAAGGTATATTAGGCACTTTGGGGTTGTTCCAACCAGTCAGGAGCCACCCGATACTAACAAGTTCCTTAAAAAACTAGACAACTTCATAAAACAGTCCCCAGACACGGGGCCGTGCCCAGCCAACACGCCCCCGTGTCCATCGAAAGATTCCGTTCTGATCAGTACGTCAGAATACGGACAAGCTGTGTCAGAACTCCACCTGCACACGGGGCCGTGTCCACTGAACACGGGGCCGTGTCCAGGATGCTGTCGTTTTCTATAAATGCAGCCAAGAATTCTGCACATTTGGACCAACTTGGGGCAGAGATTTGCAGGAATCTTCTCTCAAACTATCCTAGGTAAGTCTAAAAGAAGGTTCCAACAACCCATCTTGTCCTTTCCTCTTTTAGCCATTTCCTTCTTCTCCATCTTTCTCCAAGAGCTACCATTGAAAGTTTGGAATTCCTCCAACTCTATGGTAGGGATAAATGAGTTTTGTTCAAAGAATCTTGGTAAAAACATGTTATGAAACATTGTTTTAAGTTATTAGTAGCTAAAAAGGCCTCAAAAGTTCAGAAAATAACTTAAAAATCCAAGTTTCCTTATTCCGAAACTCTGCAGAAAGATGAACACGGGGCCGTGCTCATTGAGCACGGGGCCGTGTCCGGTTACTGTTTCATTAAGATAAACTATTTTTAGTTTATTTTTCGTAGGATGACGAGTGAAAACAGCGATACATCTTCTGTGCATTCATCAGACAGCCGAAGAGGAAGAAGACCCTCCATTGAAGCTACACTTGTGCACTATGTGATAGCATTAAGGGAGGCTCTCGACGAAATGACTTCAGTAGAGGAGGTCCTAATCGACCGTATTAACGATCTTACGATGGGACTTGAAAGCAGCTTCCAAGAAATTAACCTCTTGCACCAGAGGTTAAATATTCTTGTAGCACCTCCATTGGAACCAATCCTTCCTCAACAGGATTGGAACCTAGCACTCGGAATCAACAACCCTACCGGGTGGGAAGACTTACCAGCGGAACCTCCCGTGGAACACCTACAAGAGATCCCGGTGGAAGTTGAAACTCCTCAAACTAATGCCAATGAGCCTTCTTTTCTCCTCCCAAGGGAGGTGGAAGAATGGCTCGCCGACATTTGAGGAGAACCGCACTCGGAAGAAGAAGTTCAAAAAGGCCTTGGTTAACCAAGATTAATTACTTCTTGGAAATTTTGCTAACTAAAATAAAGTAAAGGCTAGGACTCCATGGTTTGTTATTTCGTTGTTTTATCTAGTTTAATTTAGGGTTATGTAAGTTCTCTCTATGATGAAATGAAATGATGGTTTTAAGGTTTGGATGGTTTGTAATGAATAAAACACACTCATGGTGGTAAAGGATGAAAAGGGGAACGAGAAAAATGATCCCATGCACAAGAACAAGGCAGCCCGACAATTCTCTCTATTTCAGAAAGTTCAACACGGGCCGTGCTCAACCAACACGGCCCCGTGCCGAACCACCTGCTGAAAAAACGCCCAGTTCAGGTACCTGGACACGGGCCGTGTTCACCCAACACGCCCCCGTGTCCAGACTTCTGTTTCTCTTATTTTAATTTTGTTACTGGCACTTGAACACGGGGCCGTGCCCGGATAACACGGGGCCGTGCCCGGATAACACGGGGCCGTGTTCAGTGCCCAGTAACACAAATTTTTGCTTTTTAACACTATTTTACACACCTAATCAACCTAAAAATTATTTTTGGGACACATTGAGGACAATGTGTAATTTAAGTGTGGGGGGATGCTAAAACCTTGAATTTTGCAAGTCCTAAATACAAGCCTTACACAAAACTCTATTGGAACCGCTAATCACCCCAAATTTTTTTCAAAAATTTCATTTTTTTTACTTGTCTAGGTTTAACTCGGGAAATTCAAGTTCTCAAAAAAGTTATATTTTTACAAATTTACAACCGATAGCGTAGTGATAAAAAGAACCAACATAAGAAAATTATGAAAAGGCATAGCGAACTTATTTAAAATTTGATTATATATACTTGATCACATAAAAACCCATTCCCACAAAAGTGAGTTTTGAGCCTTTATTGAGCACACAATTACATATCATTTGACTAAATGCTCATTTTTCGTTTCTTGTGTGAATAGCCGTTTGGTTCTTACGACTCTAGAACTTGCCATGACAATGCATTCCCAGTCCTTATCAACTTAAACCCGAGTAAGTAAATGATGGAGGCATTAGGACTAACCTTTTTTATTTCTACACCATTATTTTTCTTTTTCTTTTACCACCTACCCAAAAATCCCCCTAGTTAGCCCCTTTGAGCATAAACCTTTTCGTTTCATCACCCAAACAAAAACCCTTTTACCCATCAAAACCTTTTTTTTTTTTTTTTACCCTTTATTTTAGTAACAAGTTCGGTTCTTCGTAAAAAAAAAAAAAAAAAAAAGTGTGATAATGATGAAGCAAAAAGAAAATAAACAAACAAGTTAATCAAAAATAACTTAGTTTGAATAAAAGCTTCATCAAAATAAAAAGTTGCAAAAATACGAAAACCGACACTTGTTACGCTTTTAGCCCTTTTTTTTTTCTACTAACCACTAACCCAACCACCTACCTTTAACCCTAGCCAAACCCTTAACCCACAAAGTCCTCTTGATATCTACAAAGGTATAAAAGTTAAAAAGGAGGAGGATTGATTTCTTGGCAAGCCTATGGTAGGAATAAGTTCCATGCCGCTCTCGAGTGATTCACTAAAAATACACCTTCGGCCGAGTGTGAGTGATTTCCCCGCGAGGTATGTGAACTTGTATATAAATAGAATTTTAAAAAGGCATGTTATGCCCGAATAAGTAATTTCTTTTATGAAAAGTTCTAAATAAATCATTACGAATAGGAGTGTAAATAAATAAAAATAAACCCCCAAAAAGATCTTGGAAATCCCGACACTCTACGACAAGCCCAAAACCTTCTCTTCTACCTATTCCATTTGGGAGTGTAAGTCACATATTAAAGAGTTTTGCTTGAGGACAAGCAAAAGTTCAAGTGTGGGGGTATTTGATGTGTGTAAAATGCAACATATAAATTACATCAAATGAGGCATAAAACTAACCCTTTTTAAGTACTAATATTGGAAAAAGAGTGTTTTTGTCTTCCTTTTGTATTTTCAGGATTAAATGAGCTCAAAAACGCAAAAGAAGCAAAAAGACAGCTAAATCCAACATAAATGCAAGAAAAGGAATATTAGTGAACTGCCCGAACCCTCAACGGCACCTTCCAAAGCAAAATAGAGAAATCAGAAGACTGAACACGCCCCGTGCTCAGCCAGCACGGGGCCGTGCCCAAGAAGCAGCAGAAAAGACAAACCTATAGAAACTTCTATTGCCCACCACGGGGCCGTGCTCAGCGGACACGGGGGCGTGTCGAAAGTACAGCAGGCGCATTTATTGTAATTGCGAATTACAATTAATGAGGAGAGAGATTGTCAGACGGACACGGGGCCGTGCCCAGCGGACACGGGGCCGTGTCCAGCTCTCTGTTCAGCCTATAAATAGGAGTGCTTGGATTCATTTCATCTCATCCCTTGGCACACCACCTCTCTCACACCTCATCCACCACCCACCACCATCACAACACCATCATCCACCACCATCATCCATTGTCCATCGTAGAGTGTGTGAGTCGTCTCGGGATCCAAGATTGATCGTAAGAGTTCTTGACAATCAAGGCCATGTTTGCCTAAGTCTCTTACATCACTTGGTGAAGACAAAGTGTCTAGTATAATACTTTTTATCTCTAATCTTTTGCACTTTTTATTTGGTTTTGTATTAATGACTTTAATAACTAGTTACTTATGTTGAAGGTGATCTTTCCTTATCGTTTGTCCGTGGTGTCTTGGCATTATTTTACTGTCTATATAAAATAAAGGATTTTCACCATTCATATCTCCACGGTCTATATGGAGATATGTTGGCTACCTGGTAGGGGGTTAAGGGAACGGTTTGGTAAAGGTCTTGCCATTGTTCAGCGTTTAGAGGTCCTGCAATGGACCTGGGTCAAATTTAGTAGGACCTCCTTCAATACTTCACGGTATTGGATGGCGGGGGTCCAAACTCTTTGATCCCCTCATAAGTTAACTACTATTAATACTATAACCCGGCTATTTAGGACTGTATCCCTGCTGACTCAGACTACTTAGCCGAGGGTAACGTCACCGCCAAAAGCGGGGCCTACCACAATACTGCATTAATAACTTAATTCATTATCTTCCAATAATCCACCCTTTTAGGATTGTATCCCTGCTGACTCAAACTACTGGGGTGAGGGTAACGTCGCCTTCAAAAGAGGGGCCTACTACAATAACTAAGATAATCTCTTAATTATGTGCAAAAGTGCGGAAATAATCAAAGGTTATACTAGATACGAGTCGGAACCAAGTGATTCATCTTGTCTATCTGTTTTTCTTTTATTTTTATTTTCAGCATTTTAGTTAGTTTTATTTTTCTTAGTTTAAAACATTTTTCTAAACTTTTATTTTGGTTAGACGTTGAGGATAAACCGGTACTAAAAGCTCTTGTGTCCTTGGACGACCTCGGTATCTTACCAACGCTATACTACACTCAACGATGGGTGCACTTGCCCATATGTGTGTTTAGTGTTAGTGAAATATCGTGTTTTATAAATTTAAAACTTGGCTAAAATAAGTGTTAAAAAAAGGGCTTAAAATACACACCTAATATATATAACACTTCACACGCATCAAGTTTTTGGCGCCGTTGCCAGGGACATAAGGATTTTAAGAAAGTTAGGAATCAACGGCCTAATCATCTTTTATCTTTCTTTTTATTTTTTTTTTAGGATTTTCTTAGTTTTTCAGCTTCTGCAGAGCTCAGCACGGGCCGTGCCCGCTGAACACGCCCCCGTGCTCAATCATTGGAACTGGCAATCCTGTTTTACATCAGACAGTAAGCTGAACACGGGGCCGTGCCCACTCAACACGCCCCCGTGCCCAAGTTTCAGTTACTGAAAACAGAACCGTTAGATCCCGGCGGTTGGTAATTTCTGACATAAACATGAGTGATAGTAATTATTTTTACTTTCGGCACTCTTATGGTACGTGGTGTCAATTATGTGGTGGCGAACATGAAGAAGTAAAATGCTACTTCCTAAATTATAGGCCCCACTACATGGACCCACCAACTTCTCACAACCTTAAGAGAGGCGAAAGTAAAAATAAGCACTATTTCTCCCTTGAATGCGCCCAGCCAGATATTCTAGGGGAAATGCTCCTTGGCGAGTTATTTCAACTAGAAGATCTAATTCTGAAATGGTTAGAAGAGCTTGGGAAGGATTTTATTGATCCACCCCAAGACGATTCCCATGAAGAAATGTTGGAACCGCATTCCGACAACCTCGTTGCTCCCGAAAATACCTTCGTACCTAGCAAAGACTTGGACGATAGTCGTCCCTGTGTCGATTGTGCCGTGAAGGACTCTCCATCGACTTCGTTCGGTGCATACATAGACCTGAGCGATTCGGCATACACCTTCTTTAACAAGAGCCCGGAAAAGGGTTGGACTTGTCCACCTAGAATGAAAATAGGAATTACCCTCACCGACAACCTCTTGCGTTCTCGCCTTAGTCTAGGACAATTAAGGTATATTAGGCACTTTGGGGTTGTTCCAACCAGTCAGGAGCCACCCGATACTAACAAGTTCCTTAAAAAACTAGACAACTTCATAAAACAGTCCCCAGACACGGGGCCGTGCCCAGCCAACACGCCCCCGTGTCCATCGAAAGATTCCGTTCTGATCAGTACGTCAGAATACGGACAAGCTGTGTCAGAACTCCACCTGCACACGGGGCCGTGTCCACTGAACACGGGGCCGTGTCCAGGATGCTGTCGTTTTCTATAAATGCAGCCAAGAATTCTGCACATTTGGACCAACTTGGGGCAGAGATTTGCAGGAATCTTCTCTCAAACTATCCTAGGTAAGTCTAAAAGAAGGTTCCAACAACCCATCTTGTCCTTTCCTCTTTTAGCCATTTCCTTCTTCTCCATCTTTCTCCAAGAGCTACCATTGAAAGTTTGGAATTCCTCCAACTCTATGGTAGGGATAAATGAGTTTTGTTCAAAGAATCTTGGTAAAAACATGTTATGAAACATTGTTTTAAGTTATTAGTAGCTAAAAAGGCCTCAAAAGTTCAGAAAATAACTTAAAAATCCAAGTTTCCTTATTCCGAAACTCTGCAGAAAGATGAACACGGGGCCGTGCTCATTGAGCACGGGGCCGTGTCCGGTTACTGTTTCATTAAGATAAACTATTTTTAGTTTATTTTTCGTAGGATGACGAGTGAAAACAGCGATACATCTTCTGTGCATTCATCAGACAGCCGAAGAGGAAGAAGACCCTCCATTGAAGCTACACTTGTGCACTATGTGATAGCATTAAGGGAGGCTCTCGACGAAATGACTTCAGTAGAGGAGGTCCTAATCGACCGTATTAACGATCTTACGATGGGACTTGAAAGCAGCTTCCAAGAAATTAACCTCTTGCACCAGAGGTTAAATATTCTTGTAGCACCTCCATTGGAACCAATCCTTCCTCAACAGGATTGGAACCTAGCACTCGGAATCAACAACCCTACCGGGTGGGAAGACTTACCAGCGGAACCTCCCGTGGAACACCTACAAGAGATCCCGGTGGAAGTTGAAACTCCTCAAACTAATGCCAATGAGCCTTCTTTTCTCCTCCCAAGGGAGGTGGAAGAATGGCTCGCCGACATTTGAGGAGAACCGCACTCGGAAGAAGAAGTTCAAAAAGGCCTTGGTTAACCAAGATTAATTACTTCTTGGAAATTTTGCTAACTAAAATAAAGTAAAGGCTAGGACTCCATGGTTTGTTATTTCGTTGTTTTATCTAGTTTAATTTAGGGTTATGTAAGTTCTCTCTATGATGAAATGAAATGATGGTTTTAAGGTTTGGATGGTTTGTAATGAATAAAACACACTCATGGTGGTAAAGGATGAAAAGGGGAACGAGAAAAATGATCCCATGCACAAGAACAAGGCAGCCCGACAATTCTCTCTATTTCAGAAAGTTCAACACGGGCCGTGCTCAACCAACACGGCCCCGTGCCGAACCACCTGCTGAAAAAACGCCCAGTTCAGGTACCTGGACACGGGCCGTGTTCACCCAACACGCCCCCGTGTCCAGACTTCTGTTTCTCTTATTTTAATTTTGTTACTGGCACTTGAACACGGGGCCGTGCCCGGATAACACGGGGCCGTGTTCAGTGCCCAGTAACACAAATTTTTGCTTTTTAACACTATTTTACACACCTAATCAACCTAAAAATTATTTTTGGGACACATTGAGGACAATGTGTAATTTAAGTGTGGGGGGATGCTAAAACCTTGAATTTTGCAAGTCCTAAATACAAGCCTTACACAAAACTCTATTGGAACCGCTAATCACCCCAAATTTTTTTCAAAAATTTCATTTTTTTTACTTGTCTAGGTTTAACTCGGGAAATTCAAGTTCTCAAAAAGGTTATATTTTTACAAATTTACAACCGATAGCGTAGTGATAAAAAGAACCAACATAAGAAAATTATGAAAAGGCATAGCGAACTTATTTAAAATTTGATTATATATACTTGATCACATAAAAACCCATTCCCACAAAAGTGAGTTTTGAGCCTTTATTGAGCACACAATTACATATCATTTGACTAAATGCTCATTTTTCGTTTCTTGTGTGAATAGCCGTTTGGTTCTTACGACTCTAGAACTTGCCATGACAATGCATTCCCAGTCCTTATCAACTTAAACCCGAGTAAGTAAATGATGGAGGCATTAGGACTAACCTTTTTTATTTCTACACCATTATTTTTCTTTTTCTTTTACCACCTACCCAAAAATCCCCCTAGTTAGCCCCTTTGAGCATAAACCTTTTCGTTTCATCACCCAAACAAAAACCCTTTTACCCATCAAAACCTTTTTTTTTTTTTTTTACCCTTTATTTTAGTAACAAGTTCGGTTCTTCGTAAAAAAAAAAAAAAAAAAAAGTGTGATAATGATGAAGCAAAAAGAAAATAAACAAACAAGTTAATCAAAAATAACTTAGTTTGAATAAAAGCTTCATCAAAATAAAAAGTTGCAAAAATACGAAAACCGACACTTGTTACGCTTTTAGCCCTTTTTTTTTTCTACTAACCACTAACCCAACCACCTACCTTTAACCCTAGCCAAACCCTTAACCCACAAAGTCCTCTTGATATCTACAAAGGTATAAAAGTTAAAAAGGAGGAGGATTGATTTCTTGGCAAGCCTATGGTAGGAATAAGTTCCATGCCGCTCTCGAGTGATTCACTAAAAATACACCTTCGGCCGAGTGTGAGTGATTTCCCCGCGAGGTATGTGAACTTGTATATAAATAGAATTTTAAAAAGGCATGTTATGCCCGAATAAGTAATTTCTTTTATGAAAAGTTCTAAATAAATCATTACGAATAGGAGTGTAAATAAATAAAAATAAACCCCCAAAAAGATCTTGGAAATCCCGACACTCTACGACAAGCCCAAAACCTTCTCTTCTACCTATTCCATTTGGGAGTATAAGTCACATATTAAAGAGTTTTGCTTGAGGACAAGCAAAAGTTCAATTGTGGGGGTATTTGATGTGTGTAAAATGCAACATATAAATTACATCAAATGAGGCATAAAACTAACCCTTTTTAAGTACTAATATTGGAAAAAGAGTGTTTTTGTCTTCCTTTTGTATTTTCAGGATTAAATGAGCTCAAAAACGCAAAAGAAGCAAAAAGACAGCTAAATCCAACATAAATGCAAGAAAAGGAATATTAGTGAACTGCCCGAACCCTCAACGGCACCTTCCAAAGCAAAATAGAGAAATCAGAAGACTGAACACGCCCCGTGCTCAGCCAGCACGGGGCCGTGCCCAAGAAGCAGCAGAAAAGACAAACCTATAGAAACTTCTATTGCCCACCACGGGGCCGTGCTCAGCGGACACGGGGGCGTGTCGAAAGTACAGCAGGCGCATTTATTGTAATTGCGAATTACAATTAATGAGGAGAGAGATTGTCAGACGGACACGGGGCCGTGCCCAGCGGACACGGGGCCGTGTCCAGCTCTCTGTTCAGCCTATAAATAGGAGTGCTTGGATTCATTTCATCTCATCCCTTGGCACACCACCTCTCTCACACCTCATCCACCACCCACCACCATCACAACACCATCATCCACCACCATCATCCATTGTCCATCGTAGAGTGTGTGAGTCGTCTCGGGATCCAAGATTGATCGTAAGAGTTCTTGACAATCAAGGCCATGTTTGCCTAAGTCTCTTACATCACTTGGTGAAGACAAAGTGTCTAGTATAATACTTTTTATCTCTAATCTTTTGCACTTTTTATTTGGTTTTGTATTAATGACTTTAATAACTAGTTACTTATGTTGAAGGTGATCTTTCCTTATCGTTTGTCCGTGGTGTCTTGGCATTATTTTACTGTCTATATAAAATAAAGGATTTTCACCATTCATATCTCCACGGTCTATATGGAGATATGTTGGCTACCTGGTAGGGGGTTAAGGGAACGGTTTGGTAAAGGTCTTGCCATTGTTCAGCGTTTAGAGGTCCTGCAATGGACCTGGGTCAAATTTAGTAGGACCTCCTTCAATACTTCACGGTATTGGATGGCGGGGGTCCAAACTCTTTGATCCCCTCATAAGTTAACTACTATTAATACTATAACCCGGCTATTTAGGACTGTATCCCTGCTGACTCAGACTACTTAGCCGAGGGTAACGTCACCGCCAAAAGCGGGGCCTACCACAATACTGCATTAATAACTTAATTCATTATCTTCCAATAATCCACCCTTTTAGGATTGTATCCCTGCTGACTCAAACTACTGGGGTGAGGGTAACGTCGCCTTCAAAAGAGGGGCCTACTACAATAACTAAGATAATCTCTTAATTATGTGCAAAAGTGCGGAAATAATCAAAGGTTATACTAGATACGAGTCGGAACCAAGTGATTCATCTTGTCTATCTGTTTTTCTTTTATTTTTATTTTCAGCATTTTAGTTAGTTTTATTTTTCTTAGTTTAAAACATTTTTCTAAACTTTTATTTTGGTTAGACGTTGAGGATAAACCGGTACTAAAAGCTCTTGTGTCCTTGGACGACCTCGGTATCTTACCAACGCTATACTACACTCAACGATGGGTGCACTTGCCCATATGTGTGTTTAGTGTTAGTGAAATATCGTGTTTTATAAATTTAAAACTTGGCTAAAATAAGTGTTAAAAAAAGGGCTTAAAATACACACCTAATATATATAACACTTCACACGCATCAAGTTTTTGGCGCCGTTGCCAGGGACATAAGGATTTTAAGAAAGTTAGGAATCAACGGCCTAATCATCTTTTATCTTTCTTTTTATTTTTTTTTAGGATTTTCTTAGTTTTTCAGCTTCTGCAGAGCTCAGCACGGGCCGTGCCCGCTGAACACGCCCCCGTGCTCAATCATTGGAACTGGCAATCCTGTTTTACATCAGACAGTAAGCTGAACACGGGGCCGTGCCCACTCAACACGCCCCCGTGCCCAAGTTTCAGTTACTGAAAACAGAACCGTTAGATCCCGGCGGTTGGTAATTTCTGACATAAACATGAGTGATAGTAATTATTTTTACTTTCGGCACTCTTATGGTACGTGGTGTCAATTATGTGGTGGCGAACATGAAGAAGTAAAATGCTACTTCCTAAATTATAGGCCCCACTACATGGACCCACCAACTTCTCACAACCTTAAGAGAGGCGAAAGTAAAAATAAGCACTATTTCTCCCTTGAATGCGCCCAGCCAGATATTCTAGGGGAAATGCTCCTTGGCGAGTTATTTCAACTAGAAGATCTAATTCTGAAATGGTTAGAAGAGCTTGGGAAGGATTTTATTGATCCACCCCAAGACGATTCCCATGAAGAAATGTTGGAACCGCATTCCGACAACCTCGTTGCTCCCGAAAATACCTTCGTACCTAGCAAAGACTTGGACGATAGTCGTCCCTGTGTCGATTGTGCCGTGAAGGACTCTCCATCGACTTCGTTCGGTGCATACATAGACCTGAGCGATTCGGCATACACCTTCTTTAACAAGAGCCCGGAAAAGGGTTGGACTTGTCCACCTAGAATGAAAATAGGAATTACCCTCACCGACAACCTCTTGCGTTCTCGCCTTAGTCTAGGACAATTAAGGTATATTAGGCACTTTGGGGTTGTTCCAACCAGTCAGGAGCCACCCGATACTAACAAGTTCCTTAAAAAACTAGACAACTTCATAAAACAGTCCCCAGACACGGGGCCGTGCCCAGCCAACACGCCCCCGTGTCCATCGAAAGATTCCGTTCTGATCAGTACGTCAGAATACGGACAAGCTGTGTCAGAACTCCACCTGCACACGGGGCCGTGTCCACTGAACACGGGGCCGTGTCCAGGATGCTGTCGTTTTCTATAAATGCAGCCAAGAATTCTGCACATTTGGACCAACTTGGGGCAGAGATTTGCAGGAATCTTCTCTCAAACTATCCTAGGTAAGTCTAAAAGAAGGTTCCAACAACCCATCTTGTCCTTTCCTCTTTTAGCCATTTCCTTCTTCTCCATCTTTCTCCAAGAGCTACCATTGAAAGTTTGGAATTCCTCCAACTCTATGGTAGGGATAAATGAGTTTTGTTCAAAGAATCTTGGTAAAAACATGTTATGAAACATTGTTTTAAGTTATTAGTAGCTAAAAAGGCCTCAAAAGTTCAGAAAATAACTTAAAAATCCAAGTTTCCTTATTCCGAAACTCTGCAGAAAGATGAACACGGGGCCGTGCTCATTGAGCACGGGGCCGTGTCCGGTTACTGTTTCATTAAGATAAACTATTTTTAGTTTATTTTTCGTAGGATGACGAGTGAAAACAGCGATACATCTTCTGTGCATTCATCAGACAGCCGAAGAGGAAGAAGACCCTCCATTGAAGCTACACTTGTGCACTATGTGATAGCATTAAGGGAGGCTCTCGACGAAATGACTTCAGTAGAGGAGGTCCTAATCGACCGTATTAACGATCTTACGATGGGACTTGAAAGCAGCTTCCAAGAAATTAACCTCTTGCACCAGAGGTTAAATATTCTTGTAGCACCTCCATTGGAACCAATCCTTCCTCAACAGGATTGGAACCTAGCACTCGGAATCAACAACCCTACCGGGTGGGAAGACTTACCAGCGGAACCTCCCGTGGAACACCTACAAGAGATCCCGGTGGAAGTTGAAACTCCTCAAACTAATGCCAATGAGCCTTCTTTTCTCCTCCCAAGGGAGGTGGAAGAATGGCTCGCCGACATTTGAGGAGAACCGCACTCGGAAGAAGAAGTTCAAAAAGGCCTTGGTTAACCAAGATTAATTACTTCTTGGAAATTTTGCTAACTAAAATAAAGTAAAGGCTAGGACTCCATGGTTTGTTATTTCGTTGTTTTATCTAGTTTAATTTAGGGTTATGTAAGTTCTCTCTATGATGAAATGAAATGATGGTTTTAAGGTTTGGATGGTTTGTAATGAATAAAACACACTCATGGTGGTAAAGGATGAAAAGGGGAACGAGAAAAATGATCCCATGCACAAGAACAAGGCAGCCCGACAATTCTCTCTATTTCAGAAAGTTCAACACGGGCCGTGCTCAACCAACACGGCCCCGTGCCGAACCACCTGCTGAAAAAACGCCCAGTTCAGGTACCTGGACACGGGCCGTGTTCACCCAACACGCCCCCGTGTCCAGACTTCTGTTTCTCTTATTTTAATTTTGTTACTGGCACTTGAACACGGGGCCGTGCCCGGATAACACGGGGCCGTGTTCAGTGCCCAGTAACACAAATTTTTGCTTTTTAACACTATTTTACACACCTAATCAACCTAAAAATTATTTTTGGGACACATTGAGGACAATGTGTAATTTAAGTGTGGGGGGATGCTAAAACCTTGAATTTTGCAAGTCCTAAATACAAGCCTTACACAAAACTCTATTGGAACCGCTAATCACCCCAAATTTTTTTCAAAAATTTCATTTTTTTTACTTGTCTAGGTTTAACTCGGGAAATTCAAGTTCTCAAAAAGGTTATATTTTTACAAATTTACAACCGATAGCGTAGTGATAAAAAGAACCAACATAAGAAAATTATGAAAAGGCATAGCGAACTTATTTAAAATTTGATTATATATACTTGATCACATAAAAACCCATTCCCACAAAAGTGAGTTTTGAGCCTTTATTGAGCACACAATTACATATCATTTGACTAAATGCTCATTTTTCGTTTCTTGTGTGAATAGCCGTTTGGTTCTTACGACTCTAGAACTTGCCATGACAATGCATTCCCAGTCCTTATCAACTTAAACCCGAGTAAGTAAATGATGGAGGCATTAGGACTAACCCTTTTTATTTCTACACCATTATTTTTCTTTTTCTTTTACCACCTACCCAAAAATCCCCCTAGTTAGCCCCTTTGAGCCTAAACCTTTTCGTTTCATCACCCAAACAAAAACCCTTTTACCCATCAAAACCTTTTTTTTTTTTTTTTTTTTACCCTTTATTTTAGTAACAAGTTCGGTTCTTCGTAAAAAAAAAAAAAAAAAAAAAAAAAAAGTTTGATAATGATGAAGCAAAAAGAAAATAAACAAACAAGTTAATCAAAAATAACTTAGTTTGAATAAAAGCTTCATCAAAATAAAAAGTTGCAAAAATACGAAAACCGACACTTGTTACGCTTTTAGCCCTTTTTTTTTTCTACTAACCACTAACCCAACCACCTACCTTTAACCCTAGCCAAACCTTTAACCCACAAAGTCCTCTTGATATCTACAAAGGTATAAAAGTTAAAAAGGAGGAGGATTGATTTCTTGGCAAGCCTATGGTAGGAATAAGTTCCATGCCGCTCTCGAGTGATTCACTAAAAATACACCTTCGGCCGAGTGTGAGTGATTTCCCCGCGAGGTATGTGAACTTGTATATAAATAGAATTTTAAAAAGGCATGTTATGCCCGAATAAGTAATTTCTTTTATGAAAAGTTCTAAATAAATCATTACGAATAGGAGTGTAAATAAATAAAAATAAACCCCCAAAAAGATCTTGGAAATCCCGACACTCTACGACAAGCCCAAAACCTTCTCTTCTACCTATTCCATTTGGGAGTGTAAGTCACATATTAAAGAGTTTTGCTTGAGGACAAGCAAAAGTTCAAGTGTGGGGGTATTTGATGTGTGTAAAATGCAACATATAAATTACATCAAATGAGGCATAAAACTAACCCTTTTTAAGTACTAATATTGGAAAAAGAGTGTTTTTGTCTTCCTTTTGTATTTTCAGGATTAAATGAGCTCAAAAACGCAAAAGAAGCAAAAAGACAGCTAAATCCAACATAAATGCAAGAAAAGGAATATTAGTGAACTGCCCGAACCCTCAACGGCACCTTCCAAAGCAAAATAGAGAAATCAGAAGACTGAACACGCCCCGTGCTCAGCCAGCACGGGGCCGTGCCCAAGAAGCAGCAGAAAAGACAAACCTATAGAAACTTCTATTGCCCACCACGGGGCCGTGCTCAGCGGACACGGGGGAGTGTCGAAAGTACAGCAGGCGCATTTATTGTAATTGCGAATTACAATTAATGAGGAGAGAGATTGTCAGACGGACACGGGGCCGTGCCCAGCGGACACGGGGCCGTGTCCAGCTCTCTGTTCAGCCTATAAATAGGAGTGCTTGGATTCATTTCATCTCATCCCTTGGCACACCACCTCTCTCACACCTCATCCACCACCCACCACCATCACAACACCATCATCCACCACCATCATCCATTGTCCATCGTAGAGTGTGTGAGTCGTCTCGGGATCCAAGATTGATCGTAAGAGTTCTTGACAATCAAGGCCATGTTTGCCTAAGTCTCTTACATCACTTGGTGAAGACAAAGTGTCTAGTATAATACTTTTTATCTCTAATCTTTTGCACTTTTTATTTGGTTTTGTATTAATGACTTTAATAACTAGTTACTTATGTTGAAGGTGATCTTTCCTTATCGTTTGTCCGTGGTGTCTTGGCATTATTTTACTGTCTATATAAAATAAAGGATTTTCACCATTCATATCTCCACGGTCTATATGGAGATATGTTGGCTACCTGGTAGGGGGTTAAGGGAACGGTTTGGTAAAGGTCTTGCCATTGTTCAGCGTTTAGAGGTCCTGCAATGGACCTGGGTCAAATTTAGTAGGACCTCCTTCAATACTTCACGGTATTGGATGGCGGGGGTCCAAACTCTTTGATCCCCTCATAAGTTAACTACTATTAATACTATAACCCGGCTATTTAGGACTGTATCCCTGCTGACTCAGACTACTTAGCCGAGGGTAACGTCACCGCCAAAAGCGGGGCCTACCACAATACTGCATTAATAACTTAATTCATTATCTTCCAATAATCCACCCTTTTAGGATTGTATCCCTGCTGACTCAAACTACTGGGGTGAGGGTAACGTCGCCTTCAAAAGAGGGGCCTACTACAATAACTAAGATAATCTCTTAATTATGTGCAAAAGTGCGGAAATAATCAAAGGTTATACTAGATACGAGTCGGAACCAAGTGATTCATCTTGTCTATCTGTTTTTCTTTTATTTTTATTTTCAGCATTTTAGTTAGTTTTATTTTTCTTAGTTTAAAACATTTTTCTAAACTTTTATTTTGGTTAGACGTTGAGGATAAACCGGTACTAAAAGCTCTTGTGTCCTTGGACGACCTCGGTATCTTACCAACGCTATACTACACTCAACGATGGGTGCACTTGCCCATATGTGTGTTTAGTGTTAGTGAAATATCGTGTTTTATAAATTTAAAACTTGGCTAAAATAAGTGTTAAAAAAAGGGCTTAAAATACACACCTAATATATATAACACTTCACACGCATCAAGTTTTTGGCGCCGTTGCCAGGGACATAAGGATTTTAAGAAAGTTAGGAATCAACGGCCTAATCATCTTTTATCTTTCTTTTTATTTTTTTTTAGGATTTTCTTAGTTTTTCAGCTTCTGCAGAGCTCAGCACGGGCCGTGCCCGCTGAACACGCCCCCGTGCTCAATCATTGGAACTGGCAATCCTGTTTTACATCAGACAGTAAGCTGAACACGGGGCCGTGCCCACTCAACACGCCCCCGTGCCCAAGTTTCAGTTACTGAAAACAGAACCGTTAGATCCCGGCGGTTGGTAATTTCTGACATAAACATGAGTGATAGTAATTATTTTTACTTTCGGCACTCTTATGGTACGTGGTGTCAATTATGTGGTGGCGAACATGAAGAAGTAAAATGCTACTTCCTAAATTATAGGCCCCACTACATGGACCCACCAACTTCTCACAACCTTAAGAGAGGCGAAAGTAAAAATAAGCACTATTTCTCCCTTGAATGCGCCCAGCCAGATATTCTAGGGGAAATGCTCCTTGGCGAGTTATTTCAACTAGAAGATCTAATTCTGAAATGGTTAGAAGAGCTTGGGAAGGATTTTATTGATCCACCCCAAGACGATTCCCATGAAGAAATGTTGGAACCGCATTCCGACAACCTCGTTGCTCCCGAAAATACCTTCGTACCTAGCAAAGACTTGGACGATAGTCGTCCCTGTGTCGATTGTGCCGTGAAGGACTCTCCATCGACTTCGTTCGGTGCATACATAGACCTGAGCGATTCGGCATACACCTTCTTTAACAAGAGCCCGGAAAAGGGTTGGACTTGTCCACCTAGAATGAAAATAGGAATTACCCTCACCGACAACCTCTTGCGTTCTCGCCTTAGTCTAGGACAATTAAGGTATATTAGGCACTTTGGGGTTGTTCCAACCAGTCAGGAGCCACCCGATACTAACAAGTTCCTTAAAAAACTAGACAACTTCATAAAACAGTCCCCAGACACGGGGCCGTGCCCAGCCAACACGCCCCCGTGTCCATCGAAAGATTCCGTTCTGATCAGTACGTCAGAATACGGACAAGCTGTGTCAGAACTCCACCTGCACACGGGGCCGTGTCCACTGAACACGGGGCCGTGTCCAGGATGCTGTCGTTTTCTATAAATGCAGCCAAGAATTCTGCACATTTGGACCAACTTGGGGCAGAGATTTGCAGGAATCTTCTCTCAAACTATCCTAGGTAAGTCTAAAAGAAGGTTCCAACAACCCATCTTGTCCTTTCCTCTTTTAGCCATTTCCTTCTTCTCCATCTTTCTCCAAGAGCTACCATTGAAAGTTTGGAATTCCTCCAACTCTATGGTAGGGATAAATGAGTTTTGTTCAAAGAATCTTGGTAAAAACATGTTATGAAACATTGTTTTAAGTTATTAGTAGCTAAAATAATCAAAGGTTATACTAGATACGAGTCGGAACCAAGTGATTCATCTTGTCTATCTGTTTTTCTTTTATTTTTATTTTCAGCATTTTAGTTAGTTTTATTTTTCTTAGTTTAAAACATTTTTCTAAACTTTTATTTTGGTTAGACGTTGAGGATAAACCGGTACTAAAAGCTCTTGTGTCCTTGGACGACCTCGGTATCTTACCAACGCTATACTACACTCAACGATGGGTGCACTTGCCCATATGTGTGTTTAGTGTTAGTGAAATATCGTGTTTTATAAATTTAAAACTTGGCTAAAATAAGTGTTAAAAAAAGGGCTTAAAATACACACCTAATATATATAACACTTCACACGCATCAGTCATCTCTACAAGCTCCACTTTCTTGTCTTCTCCATTGCAGATCTAGGTTCAAGAGGAGGAACAAGGTGCGATTCTTCACCCTCATGGAGAAAGCGGTCCAGTCATCCCAGTGGTGATTCCGTGTTTCAACATTGGCGCCCACCGAGTTTATGTTATACATTTGTTGATCACATCTTGTTTTATCCTCAGATCTCTAGATCTGTGTTCTTAGAGCCACACTCTTGATCTTTGAATGGATAAACCCCACAGATCTGTGTTATGTTTTCAAAAACTTCTAGATCTGTGGTATTTCACTTGTTTCGGTGCTTCAAAATCTCCAGATCTACATTTGTTTTAAATGGGGTTCACAACCTCATGTACAAGGGAGCTCAGATCTGTTGCCGTACAAGACTTTCTCAAAATATAATCAAGAGATTCCTGTTTTGAGGGGTCCAATGCCTCGTCATAAAGGTTAGCCGTCATTTATTCATAAAATAAGGTAACTTATTCCCCTCCTTTCCTTTGATGAAAGCTCTTGTTAAAACAAAAATTGAAAACAGTCATGAGAAAAAGTTTTGCTAGCTGGCAAAGTGATTTTACAAAAGAAAACAAATCGTGAAGTTTTCCCTTATGTCACTTCCAAAGTTCGAAAAGCTCATGATAGTCATTTAATATTTTCTAATCAGGTCAGGGAATATTTTGTTAATGGCATCTTTCACTTCTTTCTTGACAAGAGGAAGAATCGAGAACATTAGCCACAATTATTTTTATTATTCAATTATTAATAAAAGGAAGCAGTCATCTTTTTGAAACAAAGCTTTACAGCTGTAAACACCTAATAAGGTGTCAGGCACAGTTTTGCATTAAATATCACACAGATCTCTTTCTTCTATATATATATATATATATATATATAAAAAGTGGGACCTACATTCAGTCATTTACAGCTGTTAACAACTAAAGTTGTCCTAATAAAGCTTCACTCCTTTTAGTTTTCAAAAGAAAAATGGCTGTCTTTTTACAAAGTCTGCAACCATGTCCATACTTCACCTTAAAAACAAGGTTTCAGTGAAAAAACCACTGTGCATGAAATAAGGCTTCTACTCCGACACGCCGCGCGCCATCCGTCCGACAAGCTCAAACGCGCGGCGGCGCATGGTGTGCACCAGCTCCGACACGCCGCACGCCATCCGTCCGACAAGCTCAAACGCGCGGCGGCGCATGGTGTGCACCAGCTCCGACACGCCGCACGCCATCCGTCCGACAAGCTCAAACGCGCGGCGGCGCATGGTGTACACCAGCTCCGACACGCCGCACGCCATCCATCCGACAAGCTCAAACGCGCGGCGGCGCATGGTGTGCACCAGCTCCGACACGCCGTACACCATCCGTCCGACAAGCTCAAACGCGCAGCGGCGCACGGTGTGCACCAGCTCCGACACGCCGTGCGCATCGAGCAAGCTCCGTCGGATAAACACAAACGCGCGGCGGCGCGTGGCGTGCACAAGCTCCACCAACAAGACACAACGAACTGTTAAAACTCACGAACAGATCTATACAAGCTACACAAGATCTTTAACATATGCTCTGAATCTGATCAAAAGATAAAAACCCTAGGTGAGAGAATGTGAGAGAGACTAACGAAGGATCTGGAATGTGTGTTGCTGGAATGTGTGTTTTTTAATCTGAAAACATATCAACATATCTGATATAGTAGATAAAAACCGATCCATTCACATCTGATGTCTTTTAGAAAAGTCCAGCCCAATACTAGTGGCCCACGAACACGACAACATAAGTAGCAGCCAGCCCAACATCGAAGCCCAGCAGCCCAAAAAATCTGGTCAACATTCAGCATCAACATGTAACGAAATAACCAAAGTTAGCAGATTAAAACTGATTTAAACAAAGTATAAAACTGATAAGTTTTAAACTGATACAATATTTTAACAATACCCTGCCGGTGCAACCATGTGGGTGGCTATCTCTTGACAATCGGAAACATTTGCTTCTATATTTAAATGAATTTCGACCTCTGTTTTCTATAACACCTCGTTTTCCAGAAAGAAAGGCGTTGGAATCATTTAATATAATGAATAAATGGACAATTCGTTTTCTATGCGACAGCTTATTGTTTGTGTGATGCTCATCATGATGTCACTAACCAAGAAACTTGAGGGACGCTCTTTATACTCCCTAATTTAACAGGAAAAAAAATGGCTTGCAAACGGGTTTTTACATGTATATTTTTTGGAAATGTATCTTTTTGAACAAACATGCCACATACTCGTTACTTACGGCATGTTTTCGAAAGTTGAGCTTCAACTCAAGACATTTCACATAAATAAATAAATCCCACACAAAGCCAAACCAAGGTAATAATAGCTCTAGTTACGATGTTGACGCTTTCAAACAAAATATCAACATTCGGTCGTTTTCAAATAACATATTAATGTTTTTGATCCGTTGCAAGTAAAAGCATAGAAGTGATATTTTATCATCACTATACCGTCATGAGTCCGTTTTTGTTTAAGCAATCATGTGACAGACGCATTACATATGGCACATTTATACACCTGTTACTTATCTACAACTAATATGTTAGTTCACATGTCTACTTTATAATCTTGCACCATAACTTTCAATTTATGGCTCAAACACATTATTACGTGCTACAAGAGTCGGTGTACGACTTTTAAAAATGCTTTTGGTACCATATCATTTTAGCTAATATATGGACGATGTCCATATGTAAGGCATTGTTACACGCTTTCCCCGATAACACAAACCGGCTAACGTCTAGCAAATGAAATTATTCAACGACACGGTTAGTAGTTCATCATTTTAACGACTACTAACCTTGCGATATTTATGATGCACACTAGTATCATTGCTTATTATTATTCAAGTTCAATGCTACTGACATTTTTTAGCAGCTGCAATAAACAAAAGGACTAGCATAGTCCAACACCATTCCGAAGTTCGAAGTTGCTTTCACATATCGTGAAGTATGGATGCATAACACGAACTCCTCCTAAGGACAAAGTTTCGGTTTGGTGACGCATTACATATGAGCACGTAAGTCGCCACGCGCGCATGCTCATTTACTTACGAGCGAGCACACATGCGTTTTGCACGCATGCTCCTCTATTTATGAGCACGTAAGTCGCATACGCGCCTGCTCCTTCTACATACGAGGGAGCACACATGCGTTTTGCACGCATGCTCCTCTATTTATGAGCACGTAAGTCGCCATACGCGCCTGCTCCTTCTACATACGAGCGAGCACACATGCGTTTTGCACGCATGCTCCTCTATTTATGAGCACGTAAGTCGCCATACGCGCCTGCTCCTTCTACATACGAGCGAGCACACATGCGTTTTACACGCATGCTCCTCTATCTATGAGCACGTAAGCCGCTATACGCGCATGCTCCTTTTACATACGAGCATCTCAGTCGCCATGCGAGCCTGCTGCTCTACATACCGAGCATCTCAGTCTCCATGCGAACCTGCTGCCCCTTCTACATACGAGCGAGCACACATGCGTTTTGCACGCATGCTCCTCTATTTATGAGCACGTAAGCCGCTATACGCGCATGCTCCTTTTCATGCGAGCATCTCAGTCTCCGTGCGAGACTGCTGCTCTACATATGAGCACGTAAGTCGCCATCCGCGCATGCTCCTCTACATACGAGCACGTAAGTCGCCATCCGCGCATGTTCCTCTACATATGAGCACGTAAGTCGCCATCCGCGCATGCTCCTTTTCATACGAGCATCTCAGTCTCCGTGCGAGACTGCTGCTCTACATATGAGCACGTAAGTCGCCATCCGCGCATGCTCCTCTACATACGAGCACGTAAGTCGCCATCCGCGCATGCTCCTCTACATATGAGCACGTAAGTCGCCATCCGCGCATGCTCCTTTTCATACGAGCATCTCAGTCCCATGCGAGCCTGCTGCTCTACATACGAGCACGTAAGTCGCCACGCGCATGCTCCCCTACTTATGAGCAAGCCTCTACTTACAAGCGAGCACATATGCACCGGTCGGCACATGCTCCTCTACATACGAGGGAGCACACCTGCTCCTTTACTACGAACACGTAAGTCGCCCACACGCGCATGCTCCTTTACTACCAGCACGTAAGTCACCCACGCGCGCACGCTCCTTTACTTCGAGCACGTAAGTCGCGCACGCGCGCATGCTCCTATACTTATGAGCATTTAAATCACTCACGCGCATGCTTAGTTACATACAAACACGTTTACAAAATGTAAACTGTTCTACAAATGCACGCACCACTTTGGGTATACGCAAAAACACATTGGCTAAAACAAATTTCATTTACACCTACAGTCTTCAAGGCTAGGGTTTCCACTTTATTACCCTGACGCAACTTCACGCCAATTCTCATTCGCGATAACCTATACAAAGTGGATTAACACGTGCAAATATTGTAGACAGCAGTTTACAAAGATCCAATCACTAGTTATACGTATTCCTCAAGGCTAAAGACACGCACACCATGCGCTAACCAACATAGTCATACCAAAGGTTGAATATTTTATAGTGACTCACACGCCGTTTTGGCTCAGTTCCATACGCCATCCCATGCGCCGTTTTGGCTCACTTCTGTACGCCATCTCCACGCGCTATGTGCCGTTTTGATTCAAAATTCTGCACAATTAGCAATACGGTTCAAACGTACACACCAAATCTATATACAACAAAGTCAACATTACCTCAATTCTTATGAGTCCAGAATCCCTTCCGGCTGATAAACCCACCCCAAAGGTACACTGGACTGGGGGGACCTGAAGGGGTATGGTCCCAGATGCTACGTAAGTTATATGCGTGTACGAGCCATACCCACACTCAACAGCCAAAAAACACTCACCCAGTTCCAAAGTCCATGCGCGGGACATATCCGCATACGTGCAACCTTGGCAGCTCATGAGAGTGAGCCAGTACAAAAGACAGCAACCAGCCTTTGCCTAGCCAATTACCACGATGAACTATCGTGCACATTTCACCGCTCCATTATCTTTACTCACAACGAAAGACAGACGCAATAAACATGGCCAGCAAAGCTCTCGCGCCTCGGCGACAGGTAAACATAGAATTAATAATCCTCACTTTCCAACACTCATAATAAGTCTAGTGCTCCTCCCAGCGCTCGCACTCGTGAGCAACACTAGACTGGGGGAGTTGTAGAGGTATGGTATTGGACCCGACCCGAGCGGTCAGACTTTCCCGTTACTTATTGCTTTTATATTAATTATTTATTATTGTGCTGACTAACCCAACCGCGAGGCCCAACGCGTTGTAGTATATACTACATTGGGCTAGGGACTTGTAGAGATAACCCCTAACTGGGCCTGGCCCATTGAGGTTAGGGGAGGCCTATGTCCCCTATATAAGGAGGTGTTCACCTCATTATTAGGGTTAGACAAGATGGAGCCGCCACACTTTTGTTACTGGAAACAGGGGATTCTTTCCCCTACCGGTCATCTCTACAAGCTCCATTTTCTTGTCTTCTCCATTGCAGATCTAGGTTCAAGAGGAGGAACAAGGTGCGATTCTTCACCCTCATGGAGAAAGCGGTCCAGTCATCCCAATGGTGATTCCGTGTTTCAACAATGGTCGAAAGTATTAACGTCAAATGGTCTGGCGACGGTCCGCCCATTGGCTATTTTAGATGAGGGGAAAATTGTTATGTTAAAGAATAAGAAGCAAGTTATAATCTATGACATGTGGAATGATTCCTATGAGGTATATAAGTTGAACACGAGTATTATCAGCTCATGGAAGTTACTAGCCATGGAATATGTGCCGAGTTTGATCTCACCATCTCGTCTATGTTCAAGTTTGAGATGATTGTTTTAAATGTTGAAAGTGATTCAGACGGCTAGTTTCTGCGATTCAAAGATGGGTGTCGGGTCAAGCAGAAAAACTTCAGATGATTCAGTTTTTTCGAATGAGTCTATTAATTGTTATTTAGTTCATATTCTTATGTTGAGTCAGTTGTTATTGTTTATCTATTTAAAGCTTTGTAAGTTCCCGATTATTGAATAAACGGCCCTATTTTAGGTTTGTAAAATGGATTAACCTACCTCGTAGATATAGAGAGGTTGCTTCCAGTGAGATCACTGGTTTGATAGTAGTTATGCATCAAGCCTTGTACATAAGGCACATAACACTTTTCATTGTTTTTATAAGTAATAACCCCCCCCCCCCAAAAAAAAAAATCTAAACCCCCCACCCCCCAAAAACCTAAAAGAAAAACTAACCCCCCCCCCCCCACACACACACACAAAAAAAAAAAAACCTACCCCCCACCCAAACTTAAAGCTAAAAACTAAACCATAAAGCTAAACCCCATAACTAAATGCTAAAAAAATTACTCTACAAGATCAAAATTACTCTACATGATCATTTTACAAAATTACTCTACAAAAGATCAAAATTATTCTAAAGGATCATTTTACAAAATTACTCTACAGGGTCATTTGTAGAGTAATTTTGAATTCTATGTTGTTTGATAAACTTGCAGGGTAATTTTGATTCACTTGTAAAAGTAATTTTGATACACTTATAGAGTAATTTTGATAATTACCCTACAAGAACAAAATTACTCTACAGGAACATTTTACAAAATTACTCTACAAAAGATCAAAATTACTCTACATGATCATTTGTAGAGTAATTTAGATAGTTATGTAACACCCCAAAAGTCGTATGTGTAAATATGACGGAATAAGTATTTATGAATATAATTGTCGTTAGAATGATAACTAGAATTACGAACCTAGTTAAAGGGGTAAATAAGAATTTAACCTAAAAGGAATGCAATTTAGCCATAATATTGAAAACATCCAAACATGGGGGGTTAAATTGTAAAGAATGGAAAGATAAAATATAAAAATGAAAATTAAAACACCAAACACACATCTGGGCGTGTGTGGGTGTTCGACCAGAGAAGAAGAAGGAAGGGGTTTCCCCTCTCAAACCCTAAATCAATAAATTGAATGGATTTTTGGCCAAAATCGGATTGCATGAACCTTAATAGTGATCATCTAAGCAAGCTTTTGCCAAGGTATGTTTCAATTTTCAGTTTTGGTGAACAACCATTAAGTGGGTGTTGATGAATATGTGAGTTCGATCTGAATTAGGATGAATGCTTGCTAATGTTATCATGTTTAAGTTGAATAATGGCTGAATTTTAGTTATTTTGGTGATTTAGGATGAAACCCTATGTGTATGAGTATGAGAAAGATTGTGATGAACATGTGAATGTTAGTAGTTTTGATTATGTTGATACACTAGATGTTATGTAGTAGGTTTTGATAGTAAACATGTTGTAGAATTTGTTGACATTGTGATCTTGTTTGAATAAATTGAATCATGAGATGAACATTGGAAAGAACATGCTTAAACTACTTGTACTATGTGCTTAGAATATAGTATGCACACCAAGTGTATGATGAAATGTCTAGGTGAAGTTAGAATGTGAGATATTTAGAAAAGATTTGATGAAAACTAAATCTGTCCAGAAAGTTACAGCCGAATATAATCGGCTGTAACTGGATCAAATCTTGTCAAAAACTGATGTTTATTGAGTTTGTGATGAACTCCCAGGAAAAGCTTTTCAAATCCAACTGGAATTGCATTTTTCGACGAAAAATGAACATTTTATGAATTTTTCCGTATCGAAGGTTCAGGCTGCGTTTTCTGGCAGATTTTGCAGCCTATTACGAATGTCATAACTCAATTTAGGAATTGAGTTATGATCTCAAATTTTTACTGTAGGTAGCTTCAGGAGGTTATCAAATTCTCCAACTGGAATTATGTCAATCGGATAACCGAGGATTTTTAAATGAATTTTTCCGTGTGCTGCAGTCAGAAAGTGACGAATCTGATTGCTGCTTAGCAAATGATTTTTTATAAATTTTTGGTAGAGAGTTAGACTCTAAAAAATTAATACAATGATAACCCCTTTGAGGGGCACGTCACATAAAAAGATCGTAATTTTTGCAAGCTCGTAAGTACAGTAAACAGACATCCCAAAACAGCCTATTTTCAGTGAATTGGACTATTGCAATGTTCGTGAATTATTGATTAATGAAAGTCAAACATTGCATGATCCGAAAGCCGAATAAATGAATGTATATATGCTCATGTATGCTAATTGTATTATGAATGATGTGATAATGGATCTATGTCATATGTATGTTAGTAGTTGCCCAATAAAAGTCAATGTGACATAGGAACGGAATGATTGATAAGATGAATGATCATGTATACTAACAATGTTGTAATAAAATGGAAAGAAAGGATATGCATCGCATTAGCAAGGAATCAAGCGAGGAAATCTAACGAGTCAAGAGGAGACAAGGGAAGTGAAAGCAAGAACGGACGCTCAAGGTAAGTGAATTTCGATTCACTTCTTAGTAGGTATAATAAATTTTGATACTTATGAATATGGGATATCATGAAGGATTATGTAAAAATCGAAAGTATTAAGCTAAGTAATGCTCTAATAGGACAAAGGTTGTTAACTAAGCCGGAAGTAATTTGGTGGGATTGAACGGGTCGAATAATTCGTAATTGAATATTAAGCCGAAAGAATATAAGTTAAGGATTTCCTTAGTCCGGATCTTAGATTTTGAGTCCTTATGATAGAAGACCAAATTACGGTCATGTGGGAAGAAACGGGAGGTTAAACGGGTAGTCGGTTTGAAAAATATGCATGTTTTTGTGCATTATATGTTGAAAATATTGAGCTGGGCAGATGCAGCTCAAGAAAAACTAACATTCTGTCGAAACCGGTCTGTCGCGCTACGCGACCGCAAGCAGGGAACAACGGCGCGCCATGCGACATAGGTCGCGGCCCGCAACAAAGTGAGCTAAGTCTCCCGCGGCCCGCGAGAGACCACTGAACTGGCAAAAATCTTTATTTTGTTTGTTTTGGTCATGGAACTCGTTTTAATTGGTTTTCAAGGCCTCATAACTAATGTTTAAGATGGTTTTGATTATAAGTAAATGTTATGGGTCTCCGGATAGTATAGGTATGGATTTACCTTCGTGTTAGTGAAGGAAATCTATAGGTGAGCGTGTTTAGGAACGAGTAAGTATGTATTTCAATATGTATAAAACTTATATTATGGAAAGTTCTAGATATGACATGTTAGTATAAGTATATGAGAATAAAAGTGGTAAGCAGGAACTCGTAGGTATGTATGCGTGTATGAATGTATGCATGTATATAGATGTATATGATTGTATCTACGTATGTAGAAATGTATGCATGTATGAATGTAAGTTGCTATGAATGTACGTAGGAATGGTTTCAATACGATTGAGTATTGACGATTACTAATGATGTGCCTTGAGATTGGAATGTAATTCAGGTATGAGATCGTCAGGTTCATGAGGAATGGAAGCCGAACTTGGACAAAGAATTTAAAAGGATAATCGAATGAATCCAAGTTCATATTGTGGAGTGTTATAAGATTTTCAAATTGTATAGTTTAATGTTATATGGTGATGTCAATGACTAACGGATAAGTTGTATATGATGTCCACATGAGCCACACGGATTTCCTCTATCGCTAACGAAAACAAGCTGACGCAGATCTAGTCGAAGCGCAAGGATTGTACGGAAAGAACGGTCACATAGTTTGAATTATGTAACGCGCGAAGTGTTAATTAAACGTGAATGTTGTAAATTTCTTCTAGTGAATGTTTGATATTTTTGTAATTGGGTCTTCACGTAATAAATGTATTTAATAAAGAAAGAAATTTTAAGGCTCGTTTTTCCGCTGCGTTGTTTTTAAGAATGTTACGTGTTAGGGCGTTACAAGTTACTGATAATTACAAAAATGCCACCGTGCTTTTTTTTTTTTTGTCTTTTCCTTCAGTTCTTTCGTTATGTACGTTAAAATAAACTTTATTTGTATTTGATCTTTTACCTTTCAATAAGTCCGTATGGGACATTTGTAAATGGATTTTTGTATTGGAAGGCGATAAGCAGGCCATTCATAGTCGCTCATGATGTAAAGGAAATGGTATTTTCCGAGATACTATTACTAGATCCTTTGCAAGTTAATATTTTGGGTACGATAGGCGGACGGCTTCACGCTTTCCAAAATAAAGGTTATGACAACTTCGAGTTGTGGGTAATGAATGAAGATGGTATAAAAAAAACATGATCGAAAGTATTGACATCACGTTATTACGAGCATTTCACACCAATTTCGATATTACATGACGGAAAAATTGTTATGTTGAAGAGTCGGTGGTGGGAAAAGAAAATCATAATCTATGACATGTTTAATGATCCGTATAAGATATACGAGGTGGAGGCGAATCTTGGTGGCTTTTGGAGATTACAAGCCATAGAATATGTGGAAAGTTTGATCTCACAATCTAACCTATGTTCTAGTTTGTTTTTTCTCTTTCCTGCACACTCACAAGAAATATATAGAGTTGATATGAGCCTCTAAATACAGAGATTGTACTTTGCTTTCTATAAATCTTTCTCTATTATAGAGATTCTAATGTAATGGTGTTTTTTTTTTTTTTTTGGTTTTATCTATTTTTTACTCTATATTATATAGAATATACGAATAAAGAGTATTCAATATGAATGCTCTAACATATTATCTCTAATGAAACCAGATTATCTAGTCCTCCATCCGGGAATCACCGATATATGTTGTACTACATGTCATTAAGTTCACAACCTCATCTAGTCTCTAATGTCATTAATTAGGATCTTACAGCTGAGATAAAGCTTCAATGTGGCTCTATGAAATAAGGTAAGGCTTTCTATTCATTTTTAGCTTGTATTTAAGCTTAAATACTCTTAGCATACATACTTAATACATTAGGTATAAACTAAGTATGTCGCACATTAAAATAATAATGTGAGCTTGTTTGCATCAACAAACCACTACTAAGAGGAGGAATTTAATTAGTTGATTCATATTCAACTGACTACTAAAATAATACACGGGTTTCTAATATAGTAACATATTCATAACATCAGTCTTGATCGGCCTCTAAGTGATGGTTGCTGTACGTCACATAAAGCACTTCACATGCCACATAGTAGATGGCTGCGAGCCGAATAAATTGTACGTCACATAAAGTACTTCACATGCCACATAGTACAGTATCAACAAGGTATAACACAAACATGCTTAGATATCTACCAAAACACGAAATGAGTTACAATGGGTATACACATTAACAAAGTAGACTTCCATAATTTATTTATCCCCGTAACTTATCAAGAAATGGGTTAATAATGTGGGCGTGACACGTGACTCATTTCTCTCTCCTTTCTTTGCAATGTTGTCACATGTCACGCCCATTTAACTTCCTACCTTTTTTATTTAATTTCTTTCTACGGGGACATAATTCTATATATAAACACGCATTCCATATGACTAAAATACAACAATCGATAGCAGCTAAAAAACATTTCAATTTATCTTAACCTCGACTTTACCTCGTCAAAAAGTAAAAATTATTCCCCTTATAATAATATATATATCTCGAATTTTAGCCTTCGAGAGAGTCCACTTCATTCGTTTAGGTCTCCTAAACTCATACTCTTGCTCCCATATAAGGCTGCAAAACATTAAAACGCTATAAGATAACTAAATAACCTTAAAAATAGCTATAAAAAACACAATTGGCATAAATCCGACCCATTTTCATCTTCCTAATTTACTTAAAATGAATTCGAATATAGATTCAATTTTTAATTTTTTAAAAACTTTACCTAGGGATTTTATTTAAGCATTCAATAACATCAGTTTTTTTTTTCTGATCAAGAACATTCTCTTTACTTGTGCTTCTACTCTGAGTCAATAACAAAGGGCATTAAAGACATTTTGCAAAGGATGTTGACTTACCTTGATCCCAGGTGGAGTGTTTCCAGGTTTAGCAGTAGTTGTGCTTCCGAAGAAACTGATACCAGAGTTAAATCTTGACTTCTTTTCCGCAGGTTTTAGAATTTGAAAGGAGCACATAAGTGTGTCATCGACACTCATCATGGCACCAGCGTTATCAAACTCTCCGCAATAATTTGGTGCGGAAAATACAGTTACGAGTTGTCGGTTTGCAAAGAATTCATACCCATCCTCTACAACCTGAAATTAAATTGTCGGCTTTTTAAATAAATATAAAGGTGTCAATTTCAACCCAAAAATGGGTCGATTTGAGTGCTATTCAATCTCAAACAGGTCAAATGAAAAATATAGCTAAAATAGAAATGAGTCGATTCAGTCAAACGGGTTGAGAGTCACTCAAAGTCTAATCATTAGTTTGTACATCGTTTTATTTAATTATTCATATTATTGTAATAACTATTTTAACGTTAATTTATATATGTGTGGGCGCTCGGGGGGCAAAAGTGAAATGGTACTACTACTAACTTTAACGTTATTTTACTAATTTCGTGAAAATAACGTTAAAAGCGGCGGATGGTTAATCATGCATCATGTGGTGACGTTGATAGCTGAAAGACACGGGGGTACATGCACGAATCAGTCTATGTCCCGATTGTCTGAGTGTTATGTGTCTTAGGTCTAAGGCTTGATACAAAACTACAATCGAGCCGGGGGTCTCATCGGAAGCAGCCTCTCTATTCCTACGGGGTAGAGGTAAGGCTGTCTACATCTACCCTCCTCAGACCCTACCTTAGCTTTGCTATTGGTGGGATTTACTGAGTATGATGATGATGATTGTAATAACTAACGATCTTGTTTCCATAACCATATGATATTAATCATTTATAAAAAATAAAAAAGAAATAAAATGTCATTTTCATCCCTGAGGTTTGGCCAGTTTTGCGACTTTCGTCCAAAGGTTTGTTTTCCCACATCTGGATCAAAAAGGTTTGCAATCTTGCCATTTTCATCTGCCTCATTAACTCCATCCATTTTTCTCCGTTAAGTCATGGGTATTTCCGTCTTTTTTTCAACTTAAAAGGCAATTCGGTCTTTTTCAGGGTATTCGGTCTTTTTAAATAAAGTGAAAAAGATCGAATTGCCCTTAAATTGGCAAAAAAGACAGAAATACCTCTGACTTAACGGAAAAAATGGATGGGGTTAACGAGCCGGATAAAAAATGGCAATATTTCAACCCTTTTGGATCCAGATGCGAAAAATCAAAACTTTGGACGAAAGTCGCAAAACTGGCCAAACCTCAGGTACGAAAATGGCATTTTACTCTAAATAAATAAATAAAAACATGGAAAACAGGAAAAAGAAGAGATTGTCGGTCAATCCCCGAACCCACCCATTACAACCCATTCAGAAACGAAATGTTTTACCCCGAACATGTATTGACCGACCCGTTACACAACCCGACTACCAAAAACATAGTGTGAAACATATTCAAACCTGATGAGCCCGACAAACAAGATCCAAATCTTGTTTCTGAAGAAACCTGGTAACAACATCAGCACCGAAAGTATAAGAAACCCCGCGATCATTCATCCCCCATCCTTTAATTTCTTTACACGGATCTGACCACAGCAGATCGCAAAGCAAACCACTATCCGGAACATCAGTGGGCCGCCTTAAATTCCTAATTTGATCCAAATTATTAAGATCGGGTGAAAGCCCGCCATGCATGCATAGAATCTTTTCATCAATAAGAGCCGCCACAGGTAAGCAATTGAAGCAGTCCGAGAAGATTTTCCATAATTTGACATTGAATCTTCGCTTGCATTCATCGTAGAAACCGTATATACGGTTTATTGAAGCGCATTCGTGGTTTCCACGCAAAAGGAAGAAATTGTTTGGGTATTTTATTTTGTATGCAAGCAAAAGACATATTGTTTCGAGACTTTGTTTCCCTCGGTCGACATAATCACCAAGAAATAAGTAGTTTGCACTAGGGGGTAATCCACCGTATTCGAATAGGCGTAGAAGATCAGAATATTGACCGTGGATGTCACCTGTTAATCATGATCAATTAAAAAAAATCAAAGTCCCATGTACTTAAAAAGACGATACATTGACAAAATGGCCGCGTTGGGTAACAGGTCAAAATGAGTTCAGTTGGTAACTTTTTATACGAACCATGTCAGGTTGGGTTAGCCCGAGACACTTTTTTTGCAAACGTTTTTATATAATTCACGTACGAGATTTGTTAACATACATCATAGCATTTCACTACCAGTCTACTTCCATAAATAAAATGATTTAGGAGGTTTTATGCGTTAAAAATACACTTTAAGCAAATTTCAACCTCATTGACCCGGTCGACCTATATGACAACCTTTTTACCTTACTCGTTTGACTAGCTTTAAATATAACCCAACTCGACCCGTTATGATACCTAAATGGGTCAAAATTTCCTCCTTCAAATATAAGTTCAAGTATAAGTATAACTTCATTACTTCACCTAGTTTCTATGACTCTATTCAACTTTAATCTTTTAAGGCATGACGTAGAAATCTAGAATATAACTTTTTTTTATATTTAATTATTTTAAAAAGAATAAAAAAGGGGAATTCTCTGTTTCTTGCAGAATTAGGCTCAAACTAATGACAAGAGTATGCAATCAAGTAATCAACCATAGCAAATCACATAAAAATGATAAATTTATCATAAAAAATCAAAACTTTAAGCAAACCCATGAACCAAAAACCAAGAAAACATACCACAAATCTTAATAGGTGCTTCAAGTTCCAACAAATTAGGTTGCTTCAAGAAAATCTCTCTTGAAACAACACAAAGTTGCTTAATTTCAGGCTCAGTAAGCATCACCTGCTTACCAGGTCTCCCTCTAACCTCAAGCAACCTGCGAATTATACTATCAAGAACAGCTTTTTCCATCTTTACACCCTTACAAAACAATCAAACCCTAATGAAAGATGAAGATTTTGTTGCAACAAAGCGCGTTTTGGGCTTAAGGGTATCTGAAAAACTTAATCTTGGGGGAATTTGTAAGAGATATATACAAGATATGAAAAGGGAAAATTCGTTTTGGACGGATAGAGATGGAGGAAAAAAGGTCAATCGTGTGTTGAGGTTCGGTTTGTAATAAGGGTTTGATCGTGGAGAGCTGACCTGGTGTGACTCTGGTGAAAGTGGAGAATGACTTGTGGCCTATTTGTAGAGCACCAAGAATATGTTGGATCATGTTTTCAGACCCTTTGGTTATGATCATATTGTAAACATGCCCCTTCTATAGAAAATTTGTGAGTATATACGTTTTTGACCCTCCGTCAATTAAGTAAAACCAATATTTGCTTTTGTACTTAGTTAAAGTAGTAATCAATTGAACACTTTCCATCAATTCCCTATGAAAACAACCTTAGTTACCTGTACTCATATAGGTAGCTAAGGATCATAATTAACTTACTTTTGATTAGACCACGACATCTAGATTATAACAAGCCACAAGTGTTTTCACAATACTGAATAAGAAAACAATCCAAAAACCTAATTCCAACAAAGTTTTATGTGTAGCCTAAACAAACTGTTCACCCAATCATACTAGGTGGATAAAATATATTTGATTCCAGATTGTTTCGTCAACTCGGGGTGGGTATTGAACTGACATCGAAAGGTGGGACTAAACGATACAATTGGATTCGTTGATAGTTGATCTTAAGTTTGTTAATTGGTCATCTAATGATAACAAAAGGATTTGGGATGTAGATGTTAATGAGATGTTTACAGTGAAAATGGTTCGCAAACATATTGATAGAAGTCTCCTTCTAAATAGACCGATGTCTACTAGATGGAACCATTATATCTTGTCGAAGGTTAATATTCATGCTTGGAGAGTGATTTTAGATCGGCTTTCTACGAGAAGTAACCTTGATAAGAGAGGAATTGGCATTCATACATTTTATGCCCAACTTGTGATTCTCAGTTTGAGATTGGAGATCATACTTTTGGAAATTGTCCGTCTATGACTATGTCTGGATGGCTATTGGCCGTTGGCTAGAGATCATTTGGCCAAATCTCAAAACTCTGATTGAAATGTGTTCATGGTTGGATGCCCTTAAATGTTCCAAATCGAAGAAAAAGATTAGTGAAGCAGTCATTTTTTCTACTCGTGGGTTCGTGTGGAAGCTAATTATATTACCTATATAATTTAACAACTTTTCTTCTTTTCACGAACTCACTATTCATTTTTCTATCATTTCTTATCCTTTAAGTTTTCATCTTCTATAAATTTGTCACGTCTTTTTTTTTACTTTGAATCCTTTCACTTTTTATCTTCTACAAATTTGTCACAAACATTTTTCATTTTTAACCCCAACACATTTCCATTTTCAACTTTATTCCCCTATGCTTTTCATATTTTAACAAATTTGTTGTTTAACGTTCTGGTCTAAAATTTTCGAGTTAACACGCTGCAACATGCATGTGTGGTACAACGTCTTTACGTCTATTTTTTGTGGTTTAATAGCCGTTGTAGTTATTCTTTTAAATGTTTTACTTTTGGTCGAGTTTTTGTGAGTGAACACGCTGTAATGCATATGCGTGATTCATTGTTTTTATGTTTACTATTTGTTCGGTTTAACGGCCCCGTCGTAAAGTGGCGGTCCTAAATACTAGTTATTTTCAGTATAAATAATATTAAAACAGAGTCGATTTTTTATTTGATTGTTGCTATTGTTTACTTATGGGTGTCTAATAGTTACTTGGATCGAGTAGTTGAAAACCCCACTTCTTGTAATGTTATTCCTTTTTGTACCTTGGCTAGCCTTTTTTTAATCTATGGTGATGTTTTTAATACAGATTGGGAGATAAAAATAGATAAAATTAAGTAAATCAAGGGAGTTTTTGAGATTCCTTTTAACTTCTGACTTATAACTTCTAAGAAATCAAAACTGAGAAGTTAGAATTTCTTACTTCTCAATTTCTTCTTCTTCAAGCCATAAAAGTCCTTCTCAGAGGGTGTTTAGGATTCCTTTTAACTTCTAAAAAGTTAATAATCAAAAGTAGCTCTAAAATAAGCTAACACAAACACCCACCAAACCCCCTACTTAATGGAAAGAAAATAAATCCATTCTTGTTGTTAGAAAAAGAAAAAAAATTGAGGTAAATGTCATTTTAGTACTTGTGGTTTGAGTTATTTTGCCAGTTTAGTCCAAATGTTTTATTTTTCACCTGTGGGTCCAAAAATATTTCAGCGTTGCCATTTTAGTCCATTGGGTTAACTTCATTCATTTTTTCTGTTAACGAGAAGGACAATTCGGTCAAATATGACCGAATTGCCCTTCTAGTTAACAGAATTACATATCAAAATGACCGAATTGCCCTTTTCGTTAGCATAAAAAATGGATAAAGTTAACACAGTGGACTAAAATAGCAACGGTGAAACCTTTTTTGGAAACACAGACGAAAAATGAAACATTTGGACTAAACTGACAAAATGAGCCAAACCACAGGGACTAAAATGACATTTAACTCACAAAACTTGTTGAGTAAATTGTCATTTTAGTCTCTAAGGTTTGGTCCAAATTGTCATTTTAGTCCAAATAGTTTTTTTTTTCTCCTCTGGGTCCATGACTTTTCTATTTTCTTGCCATTTTGATCAAATTATCTAACTCAGTCTAAAAATCTGGTTATAATCAGGGGTATTTTTGGCATAACCGTTGTGTAGTGATAACCAGGGTTAGTTTACAATATAATTTATAAATCTCATAATAATTGACAAAAATACCCCTGATTATAACCTGTTTTTAGACTAAGTTAAGCAATGTAATCAAAATGGCAAAAAAAAAAAAAAAAATTATCTAACTCAGTCTAAAAATCTGGTTATAATCAGGGGTATTTTTGGCATAACCGTTGTGTAGTGATAACCAGGGTTAGTTTAAAATATAATTTATAAATCTCATAATAATTGACAAAAATACCCCTGATTATAACCTGTTTTTAGACTAAGTTAAGCAATGTAATCAAAATGGCAAAAAAAAAAAAAAAAAAAAAAAAGTCACGGACACAGAAAAAAAAACCTATTTGGGCTAAAATGAGAATTTGAAAAAAAAAAAAAGTGAGACTAAAAAAAAAAGTGAGACTAAAAAAAAACCTATTTGGGCTATAATTATTTACTCAAACTTTATCCATCTTTGTTATGTTTTGTGTGTACAAATAGATTCTTCACCATTCATACAACGCGGTATTTTTGTCCTTTTTGAAAGATTCTCCTTCTCTCGGTGAGTGTAGACGGCCAATTTAATGCTGTACTTTATTTACATATCAAGTATTATTATTTAAAAAATGTAAAAAGAATATGATACTAAAATCACAAGTGATTGGCATTGTGAATAATTTTATTTTATGCATCCATTTAGAACAGTTCAATGGTATTGGTGAGTTAGATAAAGTGTAGAATAGTAGCAGGTCACGGGTTCAATCCTCATGTTGTGCAAGTTTAGCCATTCAAAAAAAGAATAATTTTATTTTATACAAAAATAATTATATATTTTTTTCAACCATAATACGCATGTGTCTCTAACAAGTATGTTAGGTCATACGTTGACCTATACATTATTTAAATTAAGAATAATGATTGGTAGAGACTTTGAATTTATAAATGAAAATCAACTTGGTATTTTTCAAGAGAAGTAATTGTAGCTTTGTAACGTTAAGGGTCTCGAAATGAATAAATCCAAATTTTGAGATATTATATACGTTTTTTTTTTTAGAACAGCATATTATAACAAGGAAAAAACCAGCGAAGAGCTGGAGATACAAGAAAAAAAGACAACAAAGGTACAAAACAAAGAGAAAACAGTTACAATACATATAGAGGGTCAGAGACCCAAATGCTCCAGTTCCAGTTAGTGATATTCGATCTGTTTTTGACCCAATTGAACAAGGTGGATAACAACTCGTCATACAGTCTGTCAACTGATCTGTTTATGCCTCTAAAAATCTTGGCGTTTCGTGCTTTCCAAATCAACCAAAGAGTGGAATACATAATACACAGCAAAGTGTTTCTCTTCCTGTCATGGGCCTCCTCCACAATCAGATCATGCATCTGAACAAAGTTGTCAAAGCCTGTGAAGTCCCAAGACGTCCACATGGACACCCTCCTCCAAATGCCTCTCGCGAAGGTGCAGTCAAGAAAGGCGTGAATCACAGATTCCCCAACACCTGTGCAATCTACGCAGTAAGCTGAGATGGACATAATACCCCGCGCCTGAAGGTTTTCCGCCACAGGAACTCTATTTTGGAGGAGCCTCCAAACGAAACAATTTATTTTAAGCGGAATCCAATTCACCCATTCACAAATCTCTTTTTCTGAACCATAAAGCGCGAGCTCAATCACCTTTCTCGCAGATTTTACCGAGAAACCATTGATGTTGTCATCCCTCCACTTCCAAGTATCCGAATCTACGCCAAAGGGGAATATACTTAACAAATCTTCCAGATCAGAAATCTCTTCTAACTCTACCTCAGAGAGCCTCCGTTTCTTCCACTTCCAAGTCAGAAAAAATGCCCCATCCGAGTCACAAGTCACCCGGTCTTTCACGAGACACTTCTTCTTGGATTCCAAGTCATACAATCTAGGAAAGATAGATTTCAGCGGGAACCTACACGCCCAGGAATCGGTCCAAAAACTAGTGAGGTTACCCCTACGCACCGATCGAACGATCATGCACCTCGGGTCCACGCCCACGTCAATCAAATCATTACCAATCTTCGAGATAGTGAGCCATGTACCTGAGACTGAGTTGCTGGCCATTCTACCATCATCTGAAGAATTAACCTTATGTATGGCGGATATACAAGTGTGCCACAGAGCTTCAGAATCCATTCTCCACCTCCACCACCACTTCCATAGGAGGGCTAAATTCATAATCCGAAGCCCTCCAACACCAAGCCCGCCATAAGATTTTGGCATAGTAATCTTACGCCATGCGACCCAACTAATCTTATTTTTGTCAACTACACCTCCCCACAAAAATCTTCTTCTAATCTTTTCTAAGGCCTCTATGGTTTTAATAGGCGCCTTGAACATAGACAGAAAATATACCGGGAGAGAACCAAGCACGGCTTTCACCAAGGTGAGCCTCCCACCAAAAGAAAGGCAAGAAGCCTTCCATGAGCTCAATCTCGACTTCAGCCGCTCAACAATAGGAATCCAGTTTTTAGATAGCGTCATATTTGCGCCCACCGGTAAGCCAAGGAAAGTGAAGGGAAAGGACGCGGCTTCACAACTGAGGATGGACGCTAATCTATTAACCTCCGGCTCCGCAACACGAATACCAAACACCTTACTCTTAACAAAATTCACTTTAAGACCTGAAGCTAGATGAAAACAACGAAGAATCCTAGCAAGATTCAACAAGTTATTCTCGCACCATTCACCAATGAACATGGCATCATCGGCGTAAAAGACATGAGAAATGCTAGGCCCTTGGTTCGGAAGTTGCACACCTTTAAAGACGTTGTTCGCCGTCGCCTTTTTCATAATCTGATTTAACCCTTCCAAAGCAATGATAAAAAGATACGAGGAAAGCGGATCCCCTTGTTTAACGCCTCGCTTAAACTCAAATTCATGCGTTGGCGAACCGTTAACAAGAATAGAGGCTTTCCCCGAGCCAAGGCAACTCGACACCCACATCCTCCATTTGTCACCAAAGCCCATGAGACCCAGCACCATGTCAAGATATGACCAACTAACCGAATCAAATGCTTTGTCGAAGTCAACCTTGTTTCAACAGATATTATATACGTGAGGTTATATTATGGGGGTCAAGATATAACTTGTTTCCTGCAGAGAATCAATAAAGTATTGCATGCTATTAATAATACCCATGTGTTCCATTCTTTGGTGTTTGTAGTTATATAAATGTGATAGTTGATAAAATTTTAAAACATGTGTTTCATTCCAAATTTTGTTTGGTATAATATGCTTTTATGCAAAACTAATCACATTTATATGTACATAAATGTTAATGCCAATCCCCTTTTCTAAAACAAATAGAATGCTTTTATGCAAAACTAATCACATTTATTCTAACTAAATCATAAATAATTTTGTTACTCGGACACAACCGTTAAATTAAAACTTTAAAAGAAATTATCTATGTTAGATAATAGATATTCTTATAATAAAACTTAGCCAGTTGATAGTTGAATGCCCCGAATGAACCTTACACTACTATGGTAATGTGAGTTTAGATTAAAAGGTGTTGCAACGTCATTGTGGCGCGAGTGTTTCCACCTTTTACACTCACCAAGGTGTATATGCATAGTTGCAAAAGTTGCTAGGCGCTCCCTATTTGGTCGACCGGGGAGTTGAGAGTACTCGGCCTGGGCGGAGAGTACCCGGGGAGTACTCGAACATGTTAAATTATAAAGAAATTAGTTTCCGGAAATTAAGTATATGTCAAATAACATAAATTTACTAATATTTATAAGAAAATAACATAAATTTAGGGGCTGTTTGGTAGCCTCTTAATGGTTTAAAACCTCTGAATGAATAAGAGGTAACCTCAAGTCTGAATGGTTAAGAGGTAACCTCTGAATGGTAAATCATCACATGTCACATACTTCTACCTTCTCATTGGTAAAATTCTTAATGGTTCCATTAAGAGGTAGCCTCTTAATGACCATTCAAAGGCTACCAAACAACCCCTTACTAATATTTATAACAAAATACATGAAAAATATATTAATTCTTTAATATGATAGGCATAAAAATTATGTTTTATTATTTTTTAAGTCAAACACGGCCCGAGTTAACCTACTAAATCTGATTTTGGCTGAGGTTGATCGCATTTGATCGATTCCAAGTAATTAGGCGGAGTTGAAGAAAGTCGTCTCAGCAGGTTAACTTGTAGCGACTACTCGAGGAGTACTCGGCCTTGGAAACCTTGTTTTACAACCATTAATATGAAATGTTAAAGTAAAAAAGAAATGGACAAGTAGCAGACGTTGTCTTAACCGGGTCCGTGCTAAAGAGTCCATCGTACAATAGATCCTCAATTTAAACACATGAATGAGAAACCATTATCATCCAGACTTGAACTTGAGACATGTAGAGGAAAATACACCTGAACCCACCATAGGTGGAACTTAAATATCCGTGACCACCACTAGAGCACTAATGATGGTTAAGAAATGGACAAGTGAAGCTCATGGCATGGTTAAATAAATTATAATTGATGAAAAGAATCTCTTCAAAGCCTGAACGCACGTGAGTCACCACGTTTATGTTGCCCATGCCCCTTTCATGCTTTAGGGCACGGTGTTTCACACCCTCCTCTCGTTTCATACCACATAGCGTTATGTGGTTCCACCGTATATTAATCTATCAACTAAGTTATTTTGAAAGTTCACATCTAAGGGTTGTTTGTTTAGCTCTTAATAAGACTCTTAATGATTCAGACATCTTACTGGTTCTGCACATAATGGTTCAAACTGTTTGTTTCGTGAGCAGATGTTTGAATGGTTTAGATAATTGTCTCTGAATGGTTAAGCATTGTACTAAGTCTGAATGGTTAATACCTCTAATCTGATGGTCAGACATTTGCCTCTAAATGGTTAAGAATTATACTGGCTCTTAATGGTTCAGACCTCTTACTGCTTCAGCATTTAATGATTCAGACCTCTTACTAGTTCAGCACTTAACCATTTAGGAGTTGCGAAACAGCCCCTAAGACACTAATTTCCTACATATACAAAAACCAAATGGGGGAATAGTGCCAGGCAGCTGCCTGGCACTCCCCCATTTGACCAACACGTTTATTGTTTTATATCCATTTTAAAATTACGTTTTTGCCCTCAACTCAAAATAAAATTACGCTTTTTGTCCCCATCTCAAATTACGATCTTGCCCTCAATTCAAAATTACGATTTTACCTGGCACTCTCCCATTGGACCAACCAGTTTATTATTTTATATCCATTCTAAAATCACGTTTTTGTCCCTCTTTAAAATTACGGTTTTGCCCCCAGCTCAAAATAAAATTACGCTTATGTCCCCAACTCAAAATTACGATTTTTCCCTCCATTCAAAATAAAATTGTGGTTTTGCCTTCAGCTCAGAATTACCTTTTCGCCTCCAGTTCAAAATAAAATTTTGTTTTTGCCCCCACTTAAAAATTACGATTTTGCTATCTGTTCAAAAATGTGATTTTTCCCCGTTTAAAAATTGTGATTTCGCCCTCAATTCAAAATTACGTTTTTTTCCCAGTTCAAAATAAAATTATGTTTTTGCCCCCAACTCAAAATTACGATTTTGCCCTCGGTTAAAAATAAAATTGTGCTTTTGCCTCAAGCTTAAAATTATGATTGTGCCCTTAGTTCAAATTTATATTACGTTGTTACCCCAAGTTAAAAATTAGGAATTTGTCCCTGTGAAAATTTACAATTTTGCCCCAGGTTCAAATTTACAGTACTGCCATTACTTTAGCTTTTGTCAAATTACGATTTTACCCCAGTCAAAAAATACAACTTTCCCTCAGTTAAAAATTACAATATAACTCAAAATTAAGATTTTGCCCTCGATTCAAAATAAAATTGTGCTTTTGACTCAAGCTTAAAATTATGATTGTGCCTGTAGTTCAAATTTATATTACGTTGTTACCCCCAAGTTAAAAATTACGAATTTGCCCCTGTGAAAATTTACAATTTTGCCTCAGGTTCAAATTTACAGTACTGCCATTACTTTAGCTTTTGTCAAATTACGATTTTACCCCAGTCAAAAAATACAACTTTTCCTCATTTAAAAATTACAATATTGCCATTGTTTTAGTTTTTTTATCAAAACTATAAAAGTGTTTTTTTTAATTGGTTGACTCGATTTAATTGTTTTTCGAGTCAATGAGCTGACTAACACTCGCTCATTATTCGGTCATCGCCCTGCAACGCGGGCGGGGCATCAACTAGTTGTCTATATATATTAGTTTCTTACATTTGAATGAATAGTGCTTATTTTGTCTCTTTCTATTTTGTCTTCTTATATGTTTTTATAAGAGAAAAGTGTTCGGATAGTCCATGTGGTTTGCTCCGTTTTCACCTATAGTCCCTACACTTCTAAAATTACAACTATAGTTCTCAACTTTTGCACGTTCGTTCTCGGATAGTCCCTGACGTGGCTGGGGTTAGTTTTTGGTGTTAAGTGGGTGTGAAATGACTACAATTGTAACGCTCCGTGTTTCCATAACTTTTCTAATTTAGAAATCGAGTCTTAAAAAAATTTATTTTTAGAAGCTTGTCTCTATAAAAATTTTAATACGTTGTATCGTCGAAAATCTTTTATCGTTATTTTAATTTCGTTATAAATATGGTTATTTATAAATTGTTTAGTTAATTAAATTAATTAATTTTACAATTTAAAAAGTTTATTTTTATAATAAATCTAGTTAGTCTCGTTAGATTTTAAAAAGTTAGTAAACTAACCTAGTTAGTTTGTATTTTTAAATTTGTTCCTTAAAAAAATTAATAATAAAAAAAAATAACATAACTTGAGTTAATCAAGGTCAAGGGGTGTTAGAGGTCAATTGCTGAAACTTTAATATTGCAGGGACTGTTTGGGCAATTCCCTGAAAGTTGAATACTTCAAATCAAAATGAATTTTAATAAAAAAAATAAATAAACTGTTGACCCCAGGGTTCGAACCCGGGTCAACAGACATCTCACACACGCGCACACCCGCTGTACTGCGGCCTTCACATCATTCAAATCTGGGCCTTTAATTTACTTATACTCTCATTAAATCAAACCTGAAACCCAACCCACTAACTAAACCTACCTTTATAAGAGAACTATAAACCCTACTCTCCTCACATCTCACCAGCCGCACCCAAACCAAAACCCAACATCTGTCTCTCTCGATCCCTCCTCGGTTCCGGCGACCGGCGAAGCCGGCGAATGTCCGGCGACGGCGACACACGGCAATGACTCCTCTGGCCTTTCGTTTTCTGACTACACATCTCCACCTCTCCCTCACCCTCATGTATCATCCACCCCCTCACACTCGTTGATTTCCGGCGAGCACCTCTGGTGCGACAGGAACGAAGAGAGAGAGAGAGCGGCGGCGAAAGAGATAGAGAGAGAGACGACGACGACGGACGGCAACAGCGCCGCCGTCTACGACGGCAGCGGCGGTGGCTAGGGTTGGATGCGGGGTGGAGATGCGGCGCCGTGGTTCAGCTCAACATCGGTTTCAGGTCTGGCTCGGGTTAGTCGGTTGCTCAGGTTAGATTTTGGTTCGGTTCATTTTGGTTCGTATTCGTTTCAGTTCCGAATCGGGTTTCAGACTGGTCCAACTTGACTCTCGGTCAAGTTCGGGTGTCGGTTCTCGTTTCAGGTCAACACTAGTCAACTTGGTCATCCGGTTCAGTCTCGGCTCAGTTCCGGTAAGGGTTTCGAGCATTATTCGTTTAAGCTTCAGTTTTATTTCCAAAAAAATCAATTTTCTGTTTCGGTTTGTTTCAGGTTCGTTTCAACCCGGTTCGGTTTGGGCTCGGGTCAACTGTGGTCAAACAGTCAACACGGGTCACTTGGTCGGGTTTCGTGTTTCGAGTCTCGTGACGGGTCAAAGTCAGTCAACAAAACAAAATAGTAACGATGTGAGCACGTTTATAATGTTATGTTTTATACGAACCGAACCTTATATAATTTGTAAACTTACTTGGAAAAAATATATATAATTGTATTGTTTTATTATTGTTGAATTTTGGCAAAAATATTGAGGACTTGTATCGTTGGGATCGCTCCAAAAACAGAGGAAACTCTGCCCGATTTTCGTTAGAATATATATATATATATATTTTATACTCGAACTATTAATGAAAACGTAGCAAATTTGAATAACTTTTATAAAAATAACTATAAATGTATACTTATTTTGTCCACTTTTGAGATTTTAATTTTGTTTTTTTTTTAAATCCATTTCTTTTCCTTTAGCTCCAAAATAAAACTTTTATAAATCCTATTCTTTTAAAAGCTTTTTAATCCTTAAATTCATTATTAATTAATCGAGTTTTTATCTAAAATTCTTTTCTTGTAAGAATCTTTATAAACTGTAAATTTATAAAATAAATATTCTTTTCTATTTTATAATAAACTCCAAGAATAATAAACAATTCGTTATAATCCCTTTTATAAACATTAAAGGCTAATTTGGAGATAAATTATCTAAATAAATTAACTTATGTAACTATTAAATAATAATAAGTTTGTGATATTTTAAATATCTAGGCTAAACTCTCTCGTTCGTTCTCTTGAAATTTCGTTTACTCATGCGCCATCGTTTGCCCATATAGGGTGACCTCGGTGTTCCAACCTCCTAATCTTTTACACTCGTCAATGCTTGGATAATCGGAAGACTTAGCAAATTTTGTGAGTATACTCGAACCCATTTTTACTTTTAAACACTTTTAGGTGCAACATGTATTCTATATTAAACTCACCAAACTTTGAAACTATTTGAATCACTCTCTATCCATATTTGAACATGAAACTATATGATGCTTGTTAATCTCGTATGTGATGTTAAACTTTTGTGTCTATATGCTCATTAACTTTGTACAAGCCTACCTTAACAATTATAACGCTATAGGAGTAATGCACCGCCCACGATTCTTGGGGTATTGTTAAGTCAAACATGTTAACCTCCCTTTATTCTAACCAGGGATAGGCTATTTTAACGCATTGGATTCTTGGGTTTGAACATATACTTGACACCGTTACGACATACTAGTAACTTGCATATTGTTATTCATGTTGGATACGATCCTTAGACTATTTTAAAACCATTTTTATGATATTTATCAAAACTTGTATACTCGCCTTTGCATTTGCATTGAACTCTATTTTAATACATGTTGCAGGTTCAATAGACAAGATGATGCTAAGTGAAGAAACAAGACTTAAGTGGACTTAGAAACACACTTAGATTAATCAATTTTATATTATGTGTTTGGAAACAATGTAGTTCGTATTTGGTTATTGTATGACATTTTAGCAATTTATGAAATTTAAATTAAACTATATTATCACATAATGTTATAATGTCTCTTGCAATCTAGTTTTCGTCTCATCCCGATGTTTCCGCCATCGGTTGGGGTGTGACAACAATGCCCTTACTACAAAACAAAATAATAAAAACAATAAATCCATTAAATACAAAAGTTGACTTTAACAGAAAAGGTCAGCAAAAAAGAATTTAAACGCAGAAAATGAAACCTTGATTCATGGCGTTGAGGGCTTTTGGACGATCGAGAGTCAACATGGCGACGCCATTTGGATATACGTTTCCTTTGATAAAGTCTCTGGCGTTAAAGCTGGCCATTGCCGTGAAATTCTGAAGAGAGATATAGTGATCAGAGTTATGGAGAAGGGTTTTGCAGGTAGATTTAGGGAAAGTAGAATAAGGTGATGATCTGATGAGAAATGAGAAACGCCGATCAAAAGTCACATTATGCCGGTGAAGACAGTGATGACGATAGTTACAGAGTGATAGATTTGATGATGAAAATGGTTACAGAGTGAAAGATTTGATAATGAAAATGGAAATTAGATTATTAACACTGGAAAAGTGGATTAATGGTTTTTAATTTGAGATGCCGGAATAACAGGGTGGCGGCAGTTCGGAGTGAAGGGCGGGGTACGGTGGTGAAAGGTGGATGGTGGTGGTGGTGGTGGTCAACGAACTGATTTCCTATAAACGGTTCTTCCTATACACCCAAGTGCGAATCTTCGTAAACAAGTAACTCTCATTCATTTGTTTTAGATAAATAATGTTTTTGGTGTCAAAATCATGATCCTGAAAGCGGTTTCATTGGTCTTGTTTCTTAGTTTGATTGAAGATGATATGCTGCTTTAAAGAAAGGCCCATTTGATCATTTTCAATTTGATCACTAAGTGAAGATATTATTGGCTATCTTCGAGATTCAAGATTAATCAATGATTGCGATTATATTGTGAGGGTGAGGATCAAATAGGAAGTTTATTTTGGCTAGGAAGGATAGGAAGCAATAGCATTATGACATGTGGCAAAATTTAAAATAAAGAGAAAAGGTATTTTAGTCAATCGTATCCTTTCTTCTTCCTTCTTCTCCCCAGTAAATTCAAAACCCACCATTTTCAAAACCCACCATCTTCAACTTTTTCTTCACTTACTATCTCAATAATCACTACATTATAGTGCGATTTTCGTCATCAATCAATGATTCAAACACCCGATCAACGTGTTCTTTAGCTTTTTTTTTTTTGAAGAAAACCCAGTTTAATTTCATTCAAAATCTCGTTTTTCCCGTGATTTTGAAGATAATTACTTGATCCGTTCGATTTGATCACTCATAAGTGTTTCTATCATTCAAATTTTGTCAACCATTGAAGAAATCAGCTTCGATTCATGTAAGAAATTCTTTAATTTCATTTTTACGATCTGGGTTTTTGATTTAGTCATTGCGTTTTACGAACTTGGGGAGGGTCCGGGGGCTGCGCCCCTGGTAGCAGGGTCCAAGGGGCGGCAGCCCCTGGCGGGGTCCAAGGGGCAGAGTCCCTGGCCGGGGTCGAGCTGGTTCAATGCGTTTTAGAGAGAACACTTTCTTTAGTGTTTTTATGCCATTGCGTTTTAGAACTAAGACATTTTTATTTGTTTTCTGGCCATTGCGTTTTAGAAAAACACATTTTTTAAGTGTTTTTAGTCATTGCGTTTTAGAAAAATGTAACACCCCGTGTTTCGGAAGTCAAAGTCAAAGTCAAGATTGAAGTCAAAGGAAGAAAAGATTGCTAATTACGATCTGTCTCTCCTTGCTCAATTCTTGTTTTGACTTCTTTGACTTATAATTAATCTATTTTATTATCGCGTTGATTGTATTATGTGGAGTATCTATTAATAATCGCATGTTGATCACTATTTATCGTATGTTTGACCGATTTATCGCTTATCGCAATCGCACTCGCAACTCGAATTACGCATTTTTGGTTATTGTTATACGTGTGTGTGTGCCTTATGTATTGCTTGTGCATGTTTATTTATGTTATGTGTGGTGATCAATCGAAACGCAATCGAACTCAATCGCAATCAAATCACAAACGCTAAACGAATACAAAATAAGGATGATTGTATGTTGATATAGTAGTTGGGATTAAAAGTAATTTGACTAGGAAACTCTATCGCAATCGAAATGGCCAAACTTGTTGCACCGAACACTCGAACCAAGCGACTGATCAATCAGAAGACCAGCCGATCGACCAGCCGTTCGATCGGACTACTGTCCGATCGGTCAGGCTGTTCGACCGGGCTGCCACTCGATCGACCAGCTCCTTTCCACTTTGTGTAACCCTATAAATACCCCATGTCACCATCAAACTTTCTACTTTTGGCAACTCTCTGTCCGACCAGCGCTCCAATCTCCTTTTCCCTTCGATTTCTCGCAATCCCGGTATGATCTCGTCCTAAATCTTGTACTTCTTTAATCTACACGCACTCCTACACCTTTCTATCTTTTGAATCATAACTTTTAACCGTGAAATCATCAAGATTCAAGGTGTTCTAGGATGACGTCATCATGTGTTCTTGAGAACTTCATGTTTTGGCCTCAATCCACCGAGAACAACTTAGATCTAACCGATTTCCACATAAACAAACAAAGATCTTTCATAGATCTAAACATATTCACAATGAAAAGGATTGAAAGATGGTTTTCCAACTTTCTTTCAACTCTTTTACACTCAATGCATTCAAAACCGATAGAATCGGAGTTTCTGGCGACTTACTACTCATCCTTGTGGTTGTGTTGGTTCAAGATCTGGATTCTATCCACGAGACTACCGATTTTGGGTTAAACATGGAACACCGTCTCGAACGGTTAACCGGACGGACTTGGGTGATTCCTATCCGATCAGGGGTACCAAGTATTGACAAGGTTTCTGTTGCTTAACACGTTATCAAGACGTCTCAATAAAACGACAAACAACCAAGGGTAAGACGAGCAGGTCGACCAGGATGGAGTGCCATACGATCGGACTGTTGTCCGATCGAACAACCAATCCGAACGACTGGCCCATCCGCACGACTTGCACCTTGGCCCCACCTTAGTTTTCAAATCAACTCCCAAGAGTTTTGGAACACCGAACGGATTGCCGTCCGATCGAGTCACCACTCGAACGACCGACCATCCGACTATGTGATGTTTCGAAACTTCAACACTTAAACAATTTTCAACATGTTCAATACACAAGGGATGCCACCCGATCGAACAACTGTCCGATCGAGTGACAACCTCCTGTGAACTCGTTCTCGCGGAAGTGCCTAACCTATCGGATTGTCGCCCGATCGAACGGTCGTTCGATCGATCGACCTGAAAGGTAGAGATACTTCTATGTTTTCAAAATGCTACATCGAAAACTTCAAAAGTCAAGCCATCATACACAAACACATCCTTCCTAAAGGAAGTAACAATCCACTCGAAAGGCCACCCGATCGGATGATCATCCGAGCGGACGGTCACTCGAATGACCCGCTGTCCGATCGGACTACCATCCGATCAAACTGCTGTCTGACTCACTTGTACTTTGTATCGTTTTACGCGTCGCTTATCATTATGGTATCAATCTGTTCAGGCTAACCCTACTCTCTAGCGCTCCCTTCAATCCACTAATCGCTGTGAGTATACTCGATCCCTTTTTGCTTTACGCACTTTTGGGTGTTACATACGTTACTTATACAAAATCACATCGAACACACTACACAATACTTTAAACGCTAACCGTTATCGCATGTTATACGTGACTTAATGAATGCTTGTTTGTTATGTTTACACATGGAATGCTGTCTACCTGCCTTAGCAACGGTAGTACTATTAGTTTGGACTCGGCACCTGTTCACTCAGGGGTTGTTAAGGACAATTACCTACATGGCTCACAGTGGTGAGTATGTATCGTGAACTACCTTGGGCAGTCAACCCGCAGTCATTGGTATCGACAGGTTCATGTCGATAACTAACATGCCTCATTTTACACTGTGTACGTGCTGGTTATGCGTAATGATTTCGAACTCTATATGCTATTATCAAACTTGTATGCTCACATTTACACTATGTGTATTGACTTTTATTTTAACGTATGTGACAGGTGCTTAAGTTGCTAGGATGCTTTATTTTGCGGTGATGAAATTGAGGCTAGGGAAGGTCTAGAAACCAATAAACAATTGTCTGTAATAAAAATCTGAGTTGTCGGAACAAAACAATTTGACTAGATCTTTTCTGTAATAATTGTATTATCATTTATGACATGGTATGGGACGTGTTGCTTTAAATACTTGGTAAATATAGTTGTTATGGAAACTTCTGGACAGTCTGTTTCGCTCAGTGGCATGCCCCGATGTTTCCGCCATCAGTTGGGGTTTGACAGATTGGTATCAGAGCCATAACTATAGGGAATTAGGCAAGACACGACCTAGTCTGGGTCGATGTCTTAGAGACCTAGTCTATAGTTAGGAACCAACAGACCAACTCGTGCATGTCCAGTAGGGATTATGTACGAGCTTGCTATTATTTCTCGCTGTTCTCGCCTACGTTGCACTACCACTACACTTTAGTTCAAAGAATGAACGAGCGATTGGGTCGATATTAGGTGTGAAAACCGCAAACTCTCGACCAAATTTGCTTGTTCGCCTCGCATTTTCATCTAAAAACACGAGAATTTGCGTTGAACCAGGAGTGGAATCCATACTTTGACGCATAATTCTCTTTTATTTTATCAAAACAGGAACACAGTTGTTAAGATAGGGGTGAAACCCGAACCTTGACGACTTATTCCGCCCTATTTGGTTTTACGAAACTCTCACCAAAGTCTCGACGGACTCCAACGACTTGAAGTCACGGTATGACTAGAGGGATGCGTGCCGAACGCCCAAGAATCGAGGCAGAAGCACGGTCCTGAAGGTCAAAATGTGTGCAACAAGTCCTTGAGAATAGTAGAATCACCTTGGATAGTCAATGTCTAATAGCCACAGACGATCTATTTCTCAATTTTTATGTGTTTCAATTCTAAGCTCGCTACTGCCGACTCTGATATTTGTTGACTTTATGTGGGTTTTTACGTGTTTTATGTGGTTTGTGTTTATTCGTTAGCGTTTTGAGGTACTACTGGTTTCGATCTAACGCCTTTCGTTTCCGCTAAACACACAACACACTGCACAAACGCTGACAAATCGCTAAATTCTGGACGACCTTATTCTATATTATACGCTTATACTATACAATTCGACATGTTAATCGCGATCGCTATGCTCGAATGCTCGAAGAATTTGAATGATAGGTTTCTGTATTCTGACTGCATCCTGTGATTACATGCGTATGTGCTTCTGTGCTTATGTGTCTCTGTGCTTATGTGAATCTGTGATTATCTGCCTATGTGCTTACATGATTATGCGTGTTCCTGAGCTCTAGTAGTATTAGGATTGTGAGGTGAGATTCGATTATATTGTGTTGAGTCCTGTGATGATGTCTGTTGCAGACAATGTCATCATCTGGATCTCGCGCTACCCGAGATGCTCGCCGAAAGCAAGCAGACAAACGCCTCGCTGCCATGATTACTAAGCAAATGGCAAAAGTCGTACCCCAAGTCGTCAGTGAACTGTACGAAAACATGAGCAAATCGTCTGAGGAATCCAGAACTGAAACTCCCAAGGCTGCTTTCAGCTTCAAACAGTTCAAGGCATGTGGACCGAAAGAGTTCACCGGCGAAGAAGGCCCTACGACTTTGTTTCAATGGTTTGACTCAATCGAAGTCACCCTACGACAGAGCGGATATCCTGATAATCTCCGCACACTGAACGCGACCGGCGTCTTCCAGTCCCGCGCTCTAGACCGGTGGACGGCCGAAAGGAACAAGCACGGAAATGATGCAGCCTATGGTTTGTCATGGGACGAGTTGAAGAACGTTATGCTCGAAGAGTTCTGCCCTCCCCATGAGCGCCAGAAGCTGGAGGACGAGTTCTGGCACATTCAGCAGAAAGAAGGTGGCAACGCTGCCCTGACTGCTCATTTTAAGCAGCTCAGTATCATCTGTCCCGATCAAGTGAAGACGCCCGACATGGCAATCAAAAAGTACATTCGAGCTCTACCCGACTGTGTTGCAGATTTTGTGCATGCCGCAAAGACAGCGACGATCGAAGAAACTTACTTGCTTGCCGCTGAAATCAACGACAAGCGAGTAAAAGCTGGTTTTTGGGATAAAACATCAAAGAACCTTCACCAAGTCACCGCCGCACCATCTACTGAAACCGCCACCGCTCAATCATCGAAAGTCTCACGCCGCAAGAAGAAGAACAACAACAGCAGCTCCAGCAACAAGAACTGTGCTGTCGCTACCACTGCTGCTCCACTTCAAGCCGTACCGGCTCAGCAGCAATCTCAACACCGTCCAGCACCAGTTACCTATGCACCGCCTGCAAAGCGTGCATACACAGGCCCTCACCCTGACTGCCCAACATGTTCTTATCATCACCCGGTGGGTCTAGCTTGCCGTTTTTGCGCACACTGTAACATGTACGGCCACTTCACTGCTAACTGCCGTACTGGTCCCCGTCAAGCACTGATTCAAGCCACTGCTCATCAAGCTCTGCTCCTAGCCCCACAAGGCCAACAAGCGGCTCAGCCACCCGCGGTCAATGCCCGAGTCTGCTTCGCATGTGGTGATCCCAACCACTTTGCGAACATGTGCTCAAACAGGGTTGTGAAGCAAGAGCCTCAGCAACACCAGCAGCAGCAGCCTCATCAGCAACAGCAACAAGCTGCCCGTGCCAGAACTTTCAACATCAATGTGCGCCAAGCCCAGGCTGACAACAACGTGGTCAATGGTACGTTCCTTGTGAATGGTGTTTATGCTTCATGTTTGTTTGATACTGGAGCCGATAATGGCTTTGTGTCGTTCGAATTCGAGAAGCTCCATAGTCGTAAACGCTCCCAACTCTCCTCGACGTTCGATGTCGAAGTCGCTACCGGAAGAACTGTCGCCGTCAATTCTGTTCTTCGTGATTGTACCCTTGAGCTCAACAATCACATCTTCCCAATCGATCTTATTCCGATGCAACTCGGAAGTTTTGACGTCATAGTAGGCATGGAATTTCTTCGTGAAAACCATGCTGAAGTGGTGTGCTTCGATGAGATGATTCGATTCTCGCTCGCGAATAGTGATGTATTGTGTGTTTATGGTGAAACTGCTTCGAAAGGTCTCAAACTCATGTCGTGTGTCCAAGCTAGCAAGTATCTCCGCAAGGAATACATAGCTTTCTTGGCTAACATTGTTGTAGCGGAGAAGGAAAAGAAAGAAAAGGCGGTAAACCAGGTAACTGTGGTTTGCGAATTCCCCAACGTTTTTCCTGATGATCTCCCAGGACTCCCGCCAAGTCGTGATATCGACTTTCGTATCGACCTCATTCCTGGAGCCAACCCTGTTACCAAAGCTCCTTACCGACTCGCTCCATCCGAAATGCGTGAACTCTTGAATCAGCTCCAGGAATTACTTGAGAAAGGCTTTATTCGCCCGAGCACCTCTCCTTGGGGCGCGTCAGCCCTTTTCGTTAAAAAGAAGGATGGGTCGTTCAGGATGTGCATCGACTATCGGGAATTGAATAAGTTAACTATCAAGAATCGCTATCCCCTGCCTCGCATTGATGATTTGTTTGATCAGCTACAAGGTGCTATGTGTTTCTCGAAGATCGATCTACGTTCAGGCTATCACCAGATATGCATTCAAGAGGAAGATATACCTAAAACTGCGTTTCGCACCCGTTATGGCCATTACGAATTCGTTGTTATGCCTTTTGGTTTAACCAACGCACCCGCGGTTTTCATGGATCTGATGAATCGCGTGTGTAAACCATATCTCGACCGTTTCGTCATCGTGTTCATCGACGATGTCTTGATCTATTCCAAATCGAAAGCCAAACACGCGCAACATCTACGTTTGGTTCTCGAGCTACTCCAGGGGAATCGACTCTATTCCAAGTTCTCCAAGTGTGAATTTTGGCTGGAGGAGGTTCAGTTTCTGGGTCACATTGTCAATAGTCAAGGTATTCACGTCGATCCCGCGAAGATTGAAGCCGTTAAGAGTTGGATTACACCTAAGAACCTGTCTGAAGTCCGTTCTTTTCTCGGATTAGCGGGCTATTATCGGCGATTTATCGAAGGATTCTCAAAGATCGCTGTGCCGCTTACCGCTCTTATACATAAAGACAAGCCTTTTGTTTGGGGAACCGAACAAGAGACTGCTTTCCAAACCCTCAAGCGCATGCTCTGCAATGCTCCTGTTCTCACATTGCCTGACGGAAACGATGACTTCATTATCTACTGTGATGCCTCGAAGCTTGGTCTTGGTTGTGTTCTCATGCAACGGGACAAGGTCATTGCTTATGCATCTCCTCAGCTCAAAATCCACGAGAAGAACTATACAACCCACGATCTCGAGCTAGGCGCAGTTGTTTTTGCGTTAAAGATTTGGCGACACTACCTGTATGGTACCAAGTGTACGATCTTCACCGATCATAGGAGTCTACAACATATCTTTGATCAGAAAGAACTTAATATGCGTCAACGCCGATGGGTAGAACTTCTCAATGATTACGACTGTGAGATTCGTTATCACCCAGGCAAAGCAAATGTCGTTGCCGACGCCCTCAGCAGACGGAGCTATCTGCTCAGCATTCGTAATACCCAAGCCCAATACGACCTCGAGATCCTCATCCGCGAAGCCCAGCATGCTTGTTTCAATGAACGCACTTTGAAGAAGGAAATAATCTATCACGATGGAGCTCAACTTGTGAACAAGTCGAATGGGATATTTCACTTCCTGGACCGAATTTGGATCCCTAAACGGACCAGTTTGTGACAGACTCTAATGGACGAAGCCCACAAATCCCAGTATTCTATTCATCCCGGTGCCGACAAAATGTACCAGGATCTTCGCTACAAGTACTGGTGGCCGGGCATGAAAAGGGATATCGCCCTCTACGTTGGAAAGTGCCTGACTTGCTCAAAGGTCAAGGCTGAACACCAAAGGCCCTCTGGCTTACTCGAACAACCCCCGATCTCTATGTGGAAGTGGGAGAGTATAGCTATGGACTTCATAACCAAGCACCCGCGCACGCCATCAGGTCACGACAGCATCTGGGTTGTTGTTGACCGTCTGACCAAATCAGCTCACTTTCTGCCTATACGGGAAGACTACAAGGTAGAACGATTAGCCCGAATCTACACCAATGAGATCATTTGTCGACATGGGATGCCTCGCGACATCATCTCTGACCGTGATGCTCGGTTTACCTCGCGACTGTGGGAAACGTTTCAAGCGGCTCTCGGTACAACGCTTAATCTAAGTACCACATTCCACCCTCAAACCGACGGTCAGACTGAAAGAACGATTCGTACTCTTGAATACATGCTCCGTTCGTGTGTCATAGACTTCGGTGGTAATTGGGATGCTTACCTGCCATTGGTCAAATTCTCGTATAACAACAGTTATCATTCCAGTATACAAATGGCACCATTCGAGGCTTTATACGGAAGAAAATGTCGATCGCCTATTGTGTGGCACGAGATCGGTCACTCGCAACTAACCGGTCCCGAGCTATTGCAAGAAACGACCGACAAAGTCCTCCAAATTCGAGACAACTTGTTGAAAGCTCGGAGTCGACAGAAAAGTTATGCCGATAGACGATGCAAGCCGCTTGAATTTGACGTTGGCGACTACGTACTCCTAAAGGTATCACCTTGGAAGGGTGTGGTCAGATTCGGCAAGAAAGGGGAACTAGCGCCTCAATATGTTGGACCTTTCTGGAAAGGATCGGAAAAGTCGCCTACAGACTCGAACTACCGGAGGAACTTAGTAATGTCCACCCGACTTTCCATGTGTCAAACCTCCGAAAGTGTCTAGCTGAGCATGACTTAATCGTACCTCTCGATGACTTCCAAGTAAACGAAACACTACACTTCGTTGAGAAGCCTGTCGAAATCATGGATCGCCAAACCAAGCAGCTCAGACGCTCGCGCATTCCTATTGTGAAAGTCCGATGGGAAGGCAAACGAGGCGCAGAGTTCACTTGGGAACTCGAAAGCGACATGAAGGCGAAGTACCCGCAGTTGTTTGTTACGGCTTCAGCCTAATTTCGGGACAAAATTCCCTCAACTAGGGGAGGCTGTAACACCCCATGTTTCGGAAGTCAAAGTCAAAGTCAAGATTGAAGTCAAAGGAAGAAAAGATTGCTAATTGCGATCTGTCTCTCCTTGCTCAATTCCTGTTTTGACTTCTTTGACTTATAATTAATCTATTTTATTATCGCGTTGATTGTATTATGTGGAGTATCTATTAATAATAGCATGTTGATCGCTATTTATCGCATGTTTGACCGATTTATCGCTTATCGCAATCGCACTCGCAACTCGAATTACGCATTTTTGGTTATTGTTATACATGTGTGTGTGCCTTATGTGTTACTTGTGCATGTTTATTTATGTTATGTGTGGTGATCAATCGAAACGCAATCGAACTCAATCGCAAACACTAAACGAATACAAAATAAGGATGCTTGTATGTTGATATAGTAGTTGGGATTAAAAGTAATTTGACTAGCAAACTCTATCGCAATCGAAATGGCCAAACTCGTTGCACCGAACACTCGAACAAAGCGACTAATCGATCAGATGACCATCCGATCGACCAGCCGTTCGATCAGACTGCTGTCCGATCGGTCAGGCTGTTCGACCGGGCTGCCACTCGATCGACCAGCTCCTTTCCACTTTGGGTAACCCTATAAATACCCCATGTCACCATCAAACTTTCTACGTTTGGCAACTCTTTGTCCGACCAGCGCTCCAATCTCCTTTTCCCTTCGATTTCTCGCAATCCCGGTAAGATCTCGTCCTAAATCTTGTACTTCTTTAATCTACACGCACTCCTACACCTTTCTATCTTTTGAATCATAACTTTTAACCGTGAAATCATCAAGATTCAAGGTGGTCTAGGATGACGTCATCATGTGTTCTTGAGAACTTCATGTTTTGGCCTCAATCCACCGAGAACAACTTAGATCTAACCGATTTCCACATAAACAAACAAAGATCTTTCATAGATCTAAACATATTCACAATGAAAAGGATTGAAAGATGGTTTTCTAACTTTCTTTCAACTCTTTTACACTCAATGCATTCAAAACCGATGGAATCGGAGCTTGTGCCGACTTACTACTCATCCCTGTGGTTGTGTTGGTTCAAGATCTGGATTCTATCCACGAGACTACCGATTTTGGGTTAAACATGGAACACCGTCTCGAACGGTTAACCGGACGGACTTGGGTGAGTCCTATTCGATCAGGGGTACCAAGTATTGACAAGGTTTCTGTTGCTTAACACGCTATCAAGACGTCTCGATAAAACGACAAACAATCAAAACAACCAAGGGTAAGACGAACAGGTCGACCAGGACAGAGTGTCATACGATCGGACTGCTGTCCGATCGAACAACCAATCCGAACGACTGGCCCATCCGCACGACTTGCACCTTGGCCCCACCTTAGTTTTCAAATCAACTCCCAAGAGTTTTGGAACACCGAACGGATTGCCGTCCGATCGAGTCACCACTCGAACGACCGACCATCTGACTATGTGATGTTTCGAAACTTCAACACTTAAAAACAATTTTAAACATGTTCAATACACAAGGGATGCCACCCGATCGAACAACTGTCCGATCGAGTGACAACCTGCTGTGAACTCGTTCTCGCGGAAGTGCCTAACCTATTGGATTGTCGCCCGATCGAATGGTCGTTCGTTCGATCGATCGACCTGAAAGGTAGAGATACTTCTATGTTTTCAAAATGCTACATCAAAAACTTCAAAAGTCAAGCCATCATACACAAACACAACCTTCCTAAAGGAAGTAACAATCCACTCGAAAGGCCACTCGATCGGATGACCATCCGAGCGGACGGTCACTCTAACGACCCGCTGTCCGATCGGACTACCATCCGATCAAACTGCTGTCTGACTCACTTATACTTTGTATCGTTTTACGTGTCGCTTATCGTTATGGTATCAATCTGTTCAGGGTAACCCTACTCTCTAGCGCTCCCTTCAATCCACTAATCGCTGTGAGTATACTCGATCCCTTTTTGCTTTACGCACTTTTGGGTGTTACATACGTTACTTATACAAAATCACATCGAACACACTACACAATACTTTAAACGCTAACCGTTATCGCATGTTATACGTGACTTAATGAATGCTTGTTTGTTATGTTTACACATGGAATGCTGTCTACCTGCCTTAGCAACGGTAGTACTATTAGTTTGGACTCAGCACCTGTTCACTCAGGGGTTGTTAAGGACAATTACCTACATGGCTCACAGTGGTGAGTATGTATCGTGAACTACCTTGGGCACTCAACCCGCAGTCATTGGTATCGATAGGTTCATGTCGATAACTAACATGCCTCATTTTACACTGTGTACGTGCTGGTTATGCGTAACGATTTCGAACTCTATATGCTATTATCAAACTTGTATGCTCACCTTTACCCTATGTGTATTGACTTTTATTTTAACGTATGTGACAGGTGCTTAAGTTGCTAGGATGCTTTATTTTGCGGTGATGAAATTGAGGCTAGGGAAGGTCTAGAAACCAATAAACAATTGTCTGTAATAAAAATCTGAGTTGTCGGAACAGAACAATTTGACTAGATCTTTTCTGTAATATTTGTATTATCATTTATGACATGGTATGGGACGTGTTGCTTTAAATACTTGGTAAATATAGTTGTTATGGAAACTTCTGGACAGTTTGTTTCGCTCAGTGCCATGCCCCGATGTTTCCGCCATCGGTTGGGGTGTGACAAAAAACACATTTTTGAAGTGTTTTTAGTCATTGGGTTTTTAGTCATTGCGTTTTAGGTAAAACACGTTTTTATGTGTTTTCAGTCCATTGCGTTTTAGAAAACAGACATTTTAAGTGTTTTCTGGCCATTGCGTTTTAGAAATAAGATATTTGTTTGTGTTTTTTGTGCATTGCGTTTTAGGTAAAACACATTTTTATGTGTTTTAAGTCCATTGTGTTTTAGAAAGTACACTTTCTTTTGTGTTTTTAGGGTATTGCGTTTTAGAAATAAGACATTTCTTTGTGTTTTCTGGCCATTGCGTTTTACAAATAAGACATTTCTTTGTGTTTTTGGTGCATTGCGTTTTAGAAAAAAAGTCATTTTTTAGTTTTTTCCATTGCGTTTTACGCAGCTGGGTTTTTTCCATTGCGTTTTACGCAGCTGGGTTTTTTCCATTGCGTTTTACGCAACTGGGTTTTTGAAATTTTTTTTCGAAAATATAGCAATAGTATACTCGTTTTAAAGATAAAAAACGCTCGTTCTTTTTGGTGCAATTTTTATAAAAAAAACAATGTCGTATGAAAGAGTTATTAACGTTTAAAAAATGGGGGGGGGGGGCGGAATTGGAGTAGAGAGAAACTATTGCCTTGGATTGACTAGATTGCCCCTAAACAAACCCACGCGCCTACTTTTTTTCCTTCAATTTCACTCATTTAATCTTAGCCCTTGATTAAATAAATTGATGGTCAAGATTACTTCCTTGGCTTGCTACCCAAATAAACTTCCTATTATATCCTAACCCTATATTGTGATTAGGTGTAGGCCCTTATCACGTGGATCAATACGAGATTGACTAATCAACCAAGGGTCCATAATCCCCTTGATAGATCACAGGAACACAGAAACAAGTTTATTAGATAAAGATCACGAACAATCACTTTCAAAGTGTATTCTATTGATTATCCAACAAAAATGTTTACAATCAATTCAAGACACAGAAATCTCTCAGCCTCTCTCTGTAGATTTCTCACTCAATCTCACAGCCACTCTCTGTGTAACTGAAACTCTAACTCTCTAAAACCACTAACTATTAGGACTAACCAAAACCCTAATGCAAAACATTTTTATATACTACATGTTTGCATACTAGGCTTTTGACTGGGTTAGGCCATTCTCCAAGCCCATTACAACTCTAAACAAGCTAAACACAAATGCTTGATTTGGAACTGATTTGGCCTTCCAATTGCTTGATTTTTGCTAGTTAGGGTTTGAACAAGGAGTTCTCTGGCTCCTCTGGAAGTTTCGACCAGAACACACACTTAGAGTGTGTGTTTTGGTGTTGAGTGTTTTATTTAATATAAACTTTTTTCAAGTTTGTCACCTTTGGTCCCTATACTTTACCAAGTTGCATTTATGGTGTTTTAATCAATTTTTTATCACTACAAGACTTGTAACTAACTTGGTTATTTATTCCTAGTTAGTTTATTTTGTTTATTACAAACATTAAATTTTTAATATAAAAATTTATGTTTTCGGGGTGTCACTCCCCGTTACCTCGGGCATTTTATAAGCTTTATTTCCTCAAAAGCTCTTATTCACTTTTTATTTAATATTAGGCTTATTTATTTAAATTTTAATATTTACCGGGTTTATTTTTACCACTTACGGTATTTTACCCATTTATTTTCGGTTACTTTAATATAATTAATAAACCTGTTTTTGGGGTGTTACAATTTGCTTTAAGGATATATACACACATAGATGAATACCTACTAGACGAATAAAGTTGTTCGCGAGAACATGCGTTATGTGGAGACGGAAAACTATCAAGCGCAATCGTATGTTTCATCATTTGCCACGAATGGGGATTCATCCAATGACCGATGACACAATTGTACGATTTCGGTAAACCATGTGGAGCCGACCAAACATCACCAGTTAGTTTGTAACGCTTCGCATTTCTATACTTTCCTTATTTAGAAAGTTGTATTCACAATTCTACTTTTAGAAACTCGTATTCATATTTCACTTCCAAACTTGTAATCTGAGACTTCGATCATAATGGAAATTCATGTTTACATTAATCTTATTAAACACATAGTTATGTTTTATGCAATCAATTGTCGAATACATATTTACATGCGAACCGAGACTTATTATATGCTTTAATTTTCAATCATACGTAAACGCTACTCATCACATGATTACAAACATGTTCTTTGCTTGAAAACAAGCTAAAATACAAGAAAACGACATAAAAAAACCTAGAAACCAAGTGCAGTGGCAAAAGTTAAACATAAACCAAAGGTTGGAAAACACTACCCGTCGCGCCACGAGTGTAGCTTGAAAACTAAGTTTGTTATGACTTACATGAGTGTAGCGGGGTTGAAGCGTATCTGGAATCATGGATGTTATATGTGGGTTGTCAAAGTGGTTGAAAGACAAAGCTTCTTAAATCACCACTCTCGCCATCCTATCATGAACCGTTTCCGCCATGTACCGGAATATATTAGCATTGGTACTCAATTCGGGTTGATCACCATCCTGTATATCTTTAACGCCTTACAAAATTTAGAGTAAATTGTCATTTTAGTCCCTGAGGTTTGTCCAAATTTGCCATTTAGTCCAAATAGTTTTTTTTTTTTCTCATCTGGGTCCCTAACTTTCCCCTTTTGTTGCCATTTTGATCACATACCCTAACTCCATCCAAAAACCCCATTTTTAACCAGGTGTATTTTAGGCAATTTAAATCTTTCAAGGTGCCATTTTGATCCATTCTTTTTTTTTTCTATATATAATTCAATGAACATAAAACAAAATATTAATAATTAATTAATATATATACACACACTCTTTCTCACTCTTCCCCCAACCTCCCCCTCTCTACCTCTACCTCTCTCTGTATCTCCCACCTAACACCACCGTGCACCACCACTCACAGCCACAACCACCACTACTCACCACCGTTTCATAACCCCCACTCTCTATTATGTCTCTCTTCCTCAACCACCACAACCACTGCCTAATCGAAACCCACCACCACCAACATCCCCAAATCATAATTGCAACACAATAAAGTTTGGAGGTAAAAGGATGCTGTTAATTTTAGAAGAATGGGTGTAAACAAGTGGCCACGATTTTGGCAATACCATACTTTTAACATTCTTGTAATTTGTTTCAGATAAGCGATGATATATTTCTATTGTTTTAGATAAGTGATGATGGGCATGTTTGGCTAAGTTTATTATAGTTAAAAAGGACTTTTGGGAATGAAAAAGAGTTTTTAAAAAAAGTATTTGGATTAGCTTATTGATGTAAAATGACTAAAATGGGCATTCTTTTAGATATAAGGGGGTAAAGAAGGGGTATATTGGTAATTTGTAGTTTGAAAAGTTAAAAGCTGGCCAAGAAGTAACAATATTGTGACTTCTTGAAACCTCCTTTTTCTTCTTTGCAAAAAGCCATTTCTAAAAGGACTTTTGGCTTAGCCAAACACAAAAACAACTTATTGGCTTTTTGATAAGTCAATAAGCCAATAAGTTGTTTTGAAAAGCTTAGCCAAACATGGCCGATATATTTGTATTGTTTCAGATAAGTGATGATATATTTCTTATACAATATTTTTTATTGTTCCATTATTTCATAACAATCTTATAGATGCCTTTCCTCATCTTTGTTATGCGATTATCTATCTATCTATCTATCTATCCATTACATTACCTCAATTGAAATTTGTTATGGTTGAACTAAAAAAGTACGGAAAGGAGAGAAAAATCCATGGTTGAACTCGGTCTTCTGTATCTAGAGATGGGGGTGCTTGTTGACGCCGGAAACCATGGCGGTGGAGATCGATGCTTGTGGATCCGTCGTGCCGCTCTGTGCAGCACCTTCACCGTCGACCCCAACCTTCATTGCCGACCCCCAGTTTTATTGTGTTGCAATTCAGATTTGGGGATGTTGGTGGTGGTGGGTTTTGATTAGGTAGTGTTGTGGTGTTTGAGGGAGAGAGACATGAGAAAGAGTGGGGGTTGTGAAACGGTGGTGAGTGGTGGTGGTTGTGGTTGTGAGTGTTGGTGCACGGTGGTGTTGGGTGGGAGATGCAGAGAGAGGTAGAGGTAGAGAGGGGGAGGTTGGGGGAAGAGTGAGAAAGAGTGTGTATATATATTAATTAGTTATTAATATTTTGTTTTATGTTATTTAATAATCAAAATGTTTTTTTTAACGGCAAACAACACTTTATATATAAATATAAAGAGCTAGCAATAAACTGGAAACAAACAAAACAAGAAAACAAACAAGAACAACCAGGAAACCAATTACATCATCCCAAACAAATCGAAAGACATCCAATAATCAAAAGGTTTTTAAAATCAGAAATAGAAAAAAAGAATGGATCAAAATGGCATCTGGAAAGATTTAAATTGAATATCCTCAAAATACCCCTGGTTAAAAATGGGTATTTGAATGGAGTCAAGGTATGTGATCAAAATGACAACAAAAAGGAAAAGTCAGGGACCCAAATGAGAAAAAAAAACTATTTGGACTAAAATGACAAATTTAGACAAACATCAGGGACTAAAATGGCAATTTACTCCAAAATTTATTATTAATATGTTTTTCAAAGCTGAGTTGGACTCACTTTTTAACAACGCGCTACAAACTTCCAACGCGTCTTTTAAGTCCCGTCACTCATCACCACCAAATCCCAATTGCACCAAGTTTCCTTATCGATTATGTGGAACAACCCCAACAACGAATGGGGTGGATGTAGAACCAACTCCGACGGATGATTGTGAACGGCTACCCATTTCGTGCGAAAAAGGTAATAATAAAGTGTAAAAGAAAGCATCGAATGTTGAAAGTGAGAAACGAGAGTGAACCGAGCGTATTTTTTTGGGTTTTTTTAATGCGTTTAAGTTTTTCTTGAGTTGGGTAATCAACCAATACAACCCTCACCATTTATATTTATATACTATTAATTTGTAACTTAGTAGTGCATTGATGTTTGTACTTTGTGTTTTGAGAGCATTTTATGGCTCTTTAGATGTACTATATGCTTCTTTTGTTGTGCATTTGGTAGGGTTTTATAAACATCATTTCTAAACTATAAATAAGCAACACTTTCTTGCTTCATGTTGTAATATATGCATTGGGTTACATTGAGTTCAATCAGATATGTCGGAACGCGTGTTTTCATATGGTTAACGCATCACATAACGTTTGAACTAATCAATTCGATGTTTGCGATGTACCCGCGCCGCAACGCGCACGGGTGTTATTGCTAGTTTATAGTTGATTTTTAAGCTAAAAAATGATTTCTAACGGTCAAAAATCGATCCCAACGGGTATATAGCCGTTTTAAACCGTCAAAAATAGATTCCGGTGCTTCTAAATTCTAATGGTAGGAACCGGGTAGGAATCAAGTCGAGTTAGAACCGAATTCAAAAAAAGGGTTGAATCGGGTCGGAACTATCGTGTATATATGGGTATGGACTGGTTCCTCCTACTACCGAGTAGGAACCGGAACCAGTCTAGGTCGAATATCGAACCGGGTTTTTTTTTTCACCTCTAAAGTAAACCACGATTGGCGAAACATTAAGATAAAATGATGTTTTAATAAATACGATTACGTTTGTTTCTCTGATGGGCCTGCGCCAGATACACACTTAGGAACAAGATCCTTCGTATGAGCCCATTTTGCCCCACATCAAGACTGCTGTTGAGCCCATTGTGACCGGATCAAGACCATCCATTTTTTAAAAATTAAGAATCAGCCCCAATTCCTTTTAGTTTTGCCGTTATTATAATGTTTCCATCCTCTGGAAAGTTTAAATAAAACGCTTGTTAGAATATATAATTTGTGGTTGAGTCCCATTCCCATCACGGTGAAATGTACTGTTAATTGTCAATATAAATACTTTTAAAAAATAAAACCGCGTCACTAATCACTGAAGCAATAAGCCGACACATGGACGATGTATGAAAGATTTTTTCTTAATGGCAAATATTACTCCTTTAATTATTTCCCCTTCTCAGGTTGAAAGATCTAAACTATGCTTATCTTACATCCCATTCGGTTGATGAAAATTGGATGTCGAGAAATAAATTCTTTTTTTAAGACACTAAATAATAGGGAAGTTGGGGAAACGCAAATGAATTTTATCTTGTTTTTGAAAATTAGATGTTTGTGAAAACGCCAATGAATTTTATCTTATTTTTAGGCGAAGATCGTTTGAAAGTCAAGATAAAGATACACGCGGAGGTTCCGCGTCAGGAGGAACCTGATTATCAGTTCGGTGGGGCTAGATTCATCATATCTGCCTGCCCACATCACCCTTTTTTAGTGTCAAGACTAAAGAAGGCAATGAATCGTCACATCATACAGTAATTTCACTATAGTCAAAATACGTTTTATTATTTTGACGCCGAAAAATATAATCATTCCATTACAGAAAAGGGAATATTTTCATGCTATATTATAAAAAAACACCAAAAATACTAGATACTTGATATCTACCCGATCTACCTCACCCCTTTTACAGTGTTAAGACTAAAGAAGACCATGAATCGTCATATCATACAGTACTTTCACTATAGTCAAAAGGGTTAATGGATTTAAACACCCCCAACTATGGCCATTTGGCCGATGGCACTCTCAACTTTCACTTTGGCTCAGAACACTCCCAACTTAACACATCGATTGTCATGGCACCCCTTGGTTAAATATTCACTAACCAGGTTAATAAAATTTGCCTATGTGGCAATTTAATCTGATGTGGCATTCTTACGTGTCAAGTATACTCATTCACCTTGTTTAAAACCCCCAGTCACTAACATTTGGTCATTCTGTAAACCCTAATCCTAACTCATAGAGCAAATCAGACGCACCTTGGAGCAAATCCATCATCAACATACGATCCGGTCGATTTTCGTGAAGAACAAGCCCTAATCTTGAATCAAAATGAGCTCCTCTTCTACGTCTTCATCCACAGTATCCAGAAACCCTAAATTGTTTAAGGTTGATTTGGAGGGTAATGTGTACTGCCATCATGATGTTGTAGCAGTTGTTCGAGTTGTTGGACGGAAAAGTGTGCGGCAAGGTCAACAATTCTATGGATGCTCTCATTGGCCGGTATGTTCCACCTTAACTCCAAATATTTTTCTTGAATTGAATTGATTGATTAACAGAGGTGTTGTTGGCTTTTGCAGAGATCAGACTGCAAGTTCTTCTTATGGAAAGAAGATGTCGACAAAATGTTCAACCAACATGCATCCCAGTGCAGGTTCAGTTCAGAAGACCTGAAATATGAAAACATGGTCTTAGTAGAAGAGAATAGGTGGTTGAAAGCAAAGATATCTGGAACAGAGTCGAAATGGAACAAGCAATATGTGTTAACCTTGTTTATTGGCATTAGCATAGTGTTGTATATGTTTAGGTAGTATGAACTGTGTTCTTGTTGTAATTGTACACTTTTGACTTTTGATGGAATTTAATGCAAAATCCTACTCCTTGATTGTATATATCTGCACATGTATTGATATTACCAGATTAGTCAACATATACAAACTTTATTTTGACCAAAATCCCTGACTTGAAACACATGGTATGATGAGGGATACACCTCACATCTATATGCAGCCTGTTTTGAAAAATCAAGCTTTTCTTGGATTTTAGGGCATATAACAACATCCCTGGCACTCATTTCTGTTCTTTTAGTAACCAGCCTACTCATGACCTGAATCCTTATGTCCTCTAACATGTGTATAATGTGTTTTGACCTTGCATTGATGATAAAGCCATTAAAAGTTTCAGCCATGTTGTTTACTATAACATCACATTTTGTGTGAGTGTTCAAATAGCACCTGTTGAACCAATTGGGATTTTGCTTGAGTAAGGCCTCTACTGCATCAGGGTTTATGCTCCTCATCTCTTCAATGGCTTGCAAGTAATCAGCTTCACAATAGGCCCTAGTTGATTTCCAATATAGCTCCTTTAATTTTTCATCTTTGTATGTCTTGTGCCAGTTAGCATAGATGTGTCTTGCACAATTTCTATGCTCTGCCTTTGGCCATACCATTGCAACAGCATTCAACAGACCCTGCAAAACCAATACAACAGTGTCACAGATAAGTGATGAATAAGCTAATTATTGGTTAGGGAGTTCTACCTTTTGCTGGTCAGATATAAACAAAGGAAGGAACTCATCTCCTAAGAACTTGGCAGTTAGCTGTCTATTCTTGATCATGTTTCTCTGGCAGTTGTGTTTGTTCTTCACACTTTTAATCATGTAACACTCTTTGGCTTTGTTTAGTGAACAATATAGATAAAAGGGACACCCTGGTACACACTTCACTGCTAAACGACCTTCTTCCTTATTATCACTCTTTGCAATGATCAGATTCCTTCCGTTAGTCACAGCATACCTTCTCACTGCCTCCTTAAAACGATCCCTTGATGCAAACCTTATTCCAACTTTCCATGTAAACTTTTTCCAGTTGGTGTGTTCATTTACACTTGGAGCAGTTTCTTTGTACTTCTTACCTCTTATATCATCATCCTCACTCTCACCAGGAGTAGCAACATCACCATCAGATTCCTCGTAACTACTGTAACCCTCTACATGTGCACACCCTGCATCATTAGACTCACTCAACTTACCTTCTTTTTCATAAGGTTTAGTACACTGTTCAACTAATTTCTTTTTAGCTTCAAGTTCATCCTTATTAGCTCGTTTAATGGCATCTTGTGACTGTCTCCATTCAGCATCTTCTCTGTCTGAATCTGAGAAAGCTATTTCATCATGAACCTCATCTTCATTACTATCATCAAGAAAACCTTCATCTTCATCTGAACTTGACTCTTCTGTCCCATTTAATTCAGCTTTATAGTCACTGTCTTCACTGTCATCTTCATCTGCACACTGCTTATCAAAACCACAACTTTCTTCCACTAAAACCTCTTCTCCAATAGGCTTCTTTTGCAAACCATATGTTTCTTTCGATACACCCTCTTGAACAATAGACTCCTCATCCAAATCAAATGCCCATGTAGCCTCTTGTACACTAGGCTGATTATTCAAACCAACTGGTTTATCAGCAACAGCCTCCTTTCCTGAGGCAGTGGATTCAGATCTAGGGACTTCAAGTACAGGAGGGTTACCACTTTTGTCAGATGCCCTACTCACTCTACTGACATGGACTACTTTCTTTTTTGACTGGGTTACAAGTTTTTTGGGCCGGCCTCTTCGTTTAATGGGTTGGGAACTGGATTGGGCTTGTGGTTTACTGGGTGGTGAATAAGATTGGGCTTTGGGTTTACTGGGCTGGGACATGAATTGGACTTCTTGTTCATGGCTAATTGGAGCGACTTGAACAAAGACCTCCATGAATGGTTCAGACCATGTTAGAGCCTTTAATGCAATCTCCAAAACATCATTATCATCCCCAAACCACTTGAATTCACCAGTATCAGCATCTAATCCATACATGTAAAAATCCCTACTTTCATAACACCCAGAATCCATTGCATACTCTAACAACTCAAAGTATGCAATGTGATCAACATCCATACGTATCAACTTTGATTCACCTCCAATATATTGAGGTTGATCAAAACTAAAATCCAATGTTCCACCATACCATAGCATCACATCGATAATCTCCATCAGTGCAATCAGTGAACAATACCAATATATTGAGAGAAAACGTACCTCTGATCGATTAGGGTTTGATCGCCATTGATGAACTTGAGAGCTTCTGATATGTTCTTATCTGGGTTTGAGTGAAGTGATGGTGTGTTTTGGGGATTATAAACTTCACGAATGAGGGATTATCCACATCAGTTAATGTATGACACGTAGGAATGCCACATCAGATTAAATTGCCACATAGGCAAATTTTATTAACCTGGTTAGTGAATATTTAACCAAGGGGTGCCATGACAATCGATGTGTTAAGTTGGGAGTGTTCTGAGCCAAAGTGAAAGTTGAGAGTGCCATTGGCCAAATGGCCATAGTTGAGGGTGTTTAAATCCATTAACCCTAGTCAAAATACGGCACCATATCACTAGTTGAATAATGAATATGGAAGAAAAATTTTATTCCATATAATACAAAAGAGAGAAAATACTGTTCTGTGGTGACTTATAATTGCGTCCATGGGTATGCTACCAAAAAAAAAAAAGTAATGGTTCACGTGATTTATAGTTGTCATGTTCCTTAGGGGACCCAATATTAAAAACATTAGTTAGTTAATTTAATAATATACCATTTTCAGTATCAACTGATGTTTGTAGGTTGAATTGTTTTGCATCACATGTTTTCACATAATATACATACGTGTTTAACTATCATGAGTCATGTTTTGTGCATTGAAAACTATTTCCATATTCTATAAAATCTATAAAATCAAAGAAAAGAAGCCAGGGAAAGGTTTTTCATATTCATCATGTGCTTTTCATATTAAAAATTATATAATAGCGTACGTACTTCACACGTGACTTTATATATAGTATTACATAATAATAGACATGAATTACAACAATTGAGTGTGCATGGATTTTTACTGATTGTGTCCCATTACGTTTAACTATACATCATCAACATACTCACTATATCCCACTAATAGCAAAGTTAAGGTAGGATCTGAAGAGGGTAAAATGTAGACAGCCTTACCTCTACACCGTAGGAATAGAGATGCTGCATCTAGTGAGACCTCCGGCTAAATAGTAGTTTTGCATCAAGCCTTGAACATAAGACACATAGCACTCAGCAAATGAGGTAAACGCTGATTAATGCATGTACCCCATTGTTCGGCTATCAACTACGTTTAACTATACATGTTTGTAAAATGATACCTCCTTAAGAAGTCAAGATTTCAAGTTCCAATATGAAAAAACTGTTTACAAAATACAAATATATATATTACATATTACATATTTTGTTTCACCAACTTTTACTACTTTTTTTTTTTGAACGGCAAGGTGTCACAATTTTTTTGGGTGCGAGACACCCCACACCCCCCCCCCCCCTCACCCCCCGCATTGGGGAGGCTCGTCGCCCCTCTCCGGCCAGATGTGAGTGTCTTAACCGTGCCCCAGCTGGCATCAGAGAGTGACCGGCGTCCAAAGGAAAAACCCCACAGGTGCCTCGCCCATCGTAGGGCTTGACGGATTGAGAGCCGCCACAAAGGGGAATAAACCGCCTCAAGTGGGGATCGAACCCGGGCATCATGGGTAAAACCCTGGTGCATCAACCAGTTGTACTGGCATCATTTGCAAACCAACTTTTACTACTACTACCACAACTATCATCAAACCCTAATAACTGTTCAAGATAATCACCACCCAAATCTTCAAACACAATAACATTTTCACCCTTTGAATCTTGCCCCACCTCTCTCTTCTTATTCGTCTTCGTCTCGCGCCTCCTGTTCGCCGGATGCATCCGTTTCAACGTCAGCACCGGCGAACTACCTTCTTCATAAACATACCCCATTTCCTTCAAAGACTCATACGCCATCTCCGCTGTAAAGTTAAGAACCGCCCCCGATCCCCTCAACGCATATGCGGCCTGATCGTAAGCCACTGCAGCCGCCTCCGCAGTGTCAAATGTTCCCAACCAAACCCTGATCCCGTTTCGCGTAGAATCGCGTATCTCTGCTGCGTATTTTCCCCACGGCCGTCGCCTCACGCCTCGGTAACTCGACTCCTTTTCTTCTTGATCTTTTATATTCACTTGCTGATCTTCCGGATAATGGGTTTCTCCGGTTGGGTCTGAAATGACTCCATACAGAAGCATGTCTTGTGAGTCGTTTTCGTTGAATGGAAGATGATGGTGATCGGAGTAGTGTGAGTAATATTGGGATTCAACTGTTGGAGAGTATTCCGGTGAGCTAAAGTAGGTTTCCGGTGAGATTACTGGTAAAGAGTAGTGAAAATTATACGAATTGTACGATGGATCCATGTGGATGCTAAGTTGATTTTAGTGTTTAAGTAACTGAAATTGTTTTGTTTTTGGTTAATGCTTTGGAAGCATATATAGAGAAGGCCATGCCGCCATGGTGTTGACAGGTCGTTATGTTGGGACCCTGGAAGAGTTAATAAACGTGGGTCAAATAAGTCATGTCTTTTGTGGCGGCAAGGCAAGATGACTTATGCTCTCATCATCACCTCACTAATTCCCTAGATCCATATTTTTCTTATTTATCATAAAAGGGTGTTTTAAGGAGATATAGTTTGTTTCCTCGAAGTAACTAACGGTAAATTTGTTGTAATGTAACCAGAAGGTTACATGTTTGAGTCGTAAAAATAACATCTTTCAAATATATAGGGTAATAATGGATAAATCAGACCCAAGTTGGCATGATACTACCTGACCCATGTGCATACAAGAGTCTCGTGTATCAGGTCTGCCTTACATATACAATGGCCGTTATACCAAAAATGATTAACATGCTAAAAAGTGTGAGAATTAACTACAATGGAACACATGTAGTCGTGTATCACTGGGGGGGGGGGGGGGGGGGGGGGATTCGTTTGCTGAAAATGTAACGTGTTGGTGGTGAAGGCATATAGAATAGATATACAGCCGTATGGGCTGTACATATTATGCCCTAGGCAGTTTGTGGAGTTATATAGATTCATTGTTGTTAAAGGCTTCGACGCACTGTTCAACGCACCCTGCCTCAATAGTTCTAATATAATATAGTAATATTATAGCGTTAAGAATAGTATTAGGTGAGGATGTGGTGGAAGTGATTTGCGCTTACACACCACAAGTGGGACTAGGAGACCAGGAGAGGAAATAGTTTTAGGATTGTCTAGACGTAGTAGTAGCAATAAGGGACATACCTAGGGATGATATAATTCTTATAGGAAGTGATTTCAAAAGCCAAATTGCTAAGGATAGATATGGCTTTCAGTCGATACATGGAGGTTTTGGCTTTCAGTCGATACATGGAGGTTTTGGTTTTGAAAGAGGGATTCATATATGATTACTTTTAGTAGTCGGGGACGTAACACGCAGATAGACTATATGTAGATGAGGCGACAAGATCGAAAATTGTGGAGAGACTGCAAGGTTATACTAGGGGAGACAGCAGTGGCACAACACCATTTGCTAGTAGCAAATTTACTCCTTAGAGAAAAACCGATTGAAATGAAAGGAAAATTCAACTAGTATCTAATAGGGAATTTGAAAGGAGACAAGATTTCAGTGTTTAGAGATAAAGTTGTCTCAATGACATCGACCCGACTAGGTAAGGACACAAAATGGATGTGAGAAGTTATGGCGAATACCATTCCGCAGGTGGCGAATGAGACTTTAGGGGTCATGGCAGGACAGACAAATGGGCATAAGGTGTCCTAGTGGTGGAATGAGGATGTGTAAAACAAAATAAGGGATAAGCAAGAGAGTTTTAGGGATCTCTTGAGGTGCAAGGACAAGGAGGAGCGAGTCAGGTTAAGGGAGAAATACAAAAAGTCTAAAAGGAGGCGAAGCAGGCGGTGACAGAGGCAAAGAACACTACATATACACAAATGTATGAATGCCTGGAAACAAAGGATGGGGAGCATGATATGTTCAAAATTTCCAAAGCTATAGAGTGTTGGAGACAAAATCTAGGAGTTTAGAGGTTCACAAAAAGAGAGGATGATCATGTTTTAATAAAGGATCATGATATTAAGCTGAGGTAACAAACTTACTTCCACAATCTTTTCAGTGTCGGGAGTGTTCAAAAAAAAAGTTACAACCACATCACTCAAATGCGATAACATAATAACTGCTCTTGTCAGAGTATCACACAAGGTAAGGTGAGGACAACACTTAGGAAGATGGGAAGGGCTAAGGTAGTTGGTCTAGACAACATACAAATTGAGGTGTAGAAGTGTTTGGGAGAGAAATGAGTCTAATGGTTAACTACTTAGTTCAATCTTATGTTCAAATATGAAAAAAAGCAGATCAATGGAGGATTAGTGTTGTTGTGCCTCTTTATAAGAACAAGGAAGACGCCCAATGTTATACCATCCTATGAAATTATGGGACTAGGTAATTGAGAGTAGAAGTAGAAAAGAAATTCGGGTCATGGTAAACTAATTTGGTCTCATGTTAGGGGGATCACCTACGGAAACGATATTCATTCTAAGAAGGTTGATGGAAAAGTACAGGGAGAAGAAGAGAGATCTAAATATGGTGTTCACTGACATTGAAAAGGCACGTGACAGTGTGTCACATCGATTGATTTAGGATAATTTGGAGGGGCAAGGAGTTCCTGGGAGGTATATAGACATCATTAAGGATACGTATGGAAGAATTGAAACTAGGGCTCGGGCACCTGTAAGGGATACTAATTTTCTCCTTGTGGAGACAAGACTCCACCAAGGGTTTGCCTTGAGTCCGTTCTTTTTTTGGCGGTCATCCAAGACTTATTAAAGTTGATTCAGGAGCTAGTCTTGTGGTGCATGCTATTTACAGATGATATTGTTTTAGTTACTAAGACTAAACAGAGCCTGAATGCAAGCTTAAAGGAAAGTAGAGCAACTTTATAAAGTAGAGGATTCAGGATTAGTTGTTCAAAGATTGAGTACCTTTACCGTGATTTTAGTAGTGCAAGTAATAGGGAGGTCACTCAGGTCACCACTAAGGGCTAAGTGGTTACGTATGCAACTAAGTTTAAATTTCGTTTGTGCAACAGGATGAGGAGATAGGTAATGATATAGTCCACCACATCCAGGTTGGTTGGTATAGGCGGGGAACATGCACTGGGGTATTGTGCGATAGGAGGTTGCTAACTAAATTAATGGGAAATTTCTATAAGGTTGTGGTCAAGCCGATTATGTTATATAGGACATATTTTTGGGCCATTAAGAAGACTCATGTGCGCAAGATGGAGACAGCAAAGATGCAGATGTTGTGGTGGTTATTTGGACACAAAAGGTTAAACCAAATAAGAAATGAGGTTTTTATGGAAAGGTTAGGAGTTACTACTAACTAGTATATTAAATAAGATAAAAGAAGGAAGATTGAGATGGTTACACATATGAAAAGGGAGCAGATGACAACGTCAGTTAGAATGGTGGAAAACCTCACTATGGAAGGGAGTATGAGTAGAGGCAAACTCAATTGACTTGGGATAAACGAATCAGACATGATTTGATTGAGTTGCACCTCTCCGAGGACGTGTTCCATTATAGGACTGCATGAAGACATAGAATTAAGGTTAAAGACTTTTAGGGAAATGTACTTATGTGTCTTAGGATTAAGGTAGTAATTAATTTTCCTTGATCGATTAGTGAGATGTTTTTCCTTACCTTTTAAGAATTTTCTCTCTCTCTCCCTTTCACACACACACACACACACACACACACACACACACACATATATATATATATATATATATATATAGAGAGAGAGAAACGGGATCAGGAGAAAACGCTCAAAAGTGTGAGAACACTTCCTGGCCCAACACGTGTCACGCCGCTTAGAGAAGGGCGGATGGGCTTTTTTGTCCTTTCATCTTTCTTTTTTTAAATGCGTGTCACTTCGACTTTCGATTTTTTGGCGTTTAATAAATACGCGGCGTTTTTATTGTTTTTAGATCAGAATCATAGTAAATATTTTGGCGTTTTAAGTATTGTTTTGGCGTTTTTATTGTTTTTTTAGATCAGGATGCAGGCTTTTAATGTAAAAAACATCAGTAATTTTCTTGATTTTATTATATCAAGTGTGTTGCCATGTAGGATACAGGCCTATAATGTGACAGGCAATTATGGCGTTTTGAAAAGATAAATAAATTTCAATTTTCCATGTAGTTGCATTAATATAACTATAATGTTTGGCAATAATGATACAGTCTCTTTATTTTACTGTTTCTTTCAATTTTCATCTCTCAATTAGTGTTGATTTTTCCAGTAATACTTTGTTTACGTTTTTTGGCATTTTATATAGCAACATCGTGCTTTGCTAGCATTCGTTCTCACAGTTTTTCACACTATCAGGTGTTTTGGTGTTTGTAGTTTTTGGCGTTTTATACTCAATTTTTTTAAAATAGTAGTGTCACACCCTGATATTTCCACGTATTACCGGTGGGCCCGGTGAGGAGTATCGTGATGTAGTTGATATCATCATAGTCAAACAACATTATTTAATGCACAGCGGAAGCAAGAGATGAATCACATTACAAACCGAATAAAAAGTAATATCAAAGTATTACAAATGGACTGTAAAGGATCCACAGGCGGATCAAAAGTTAAAAAGGATCATTGTTCAACAGATTTTAACATCTAAGCTTGCAAGACTTGTTTAATGATGCCAGGAGTAGCCAGCCTATTCCGTCTAGTACCTGCACTTAGCCTTTTTGGAAAATACGTTAGTTTACACTGGTAAATACAATTAACCGACTCATTTTGCAAAGAGTTTAAGAAAATTGATTTGAATGCACAAGGCACAAAATATCTTTTATAACTTGGGACAATTATTTAAAATAATCTTGTATACAGTTTTACTTATTTGTCGTCCGTCAGGGCCGGTTAGAAGAGCCGGATAAGATTAACTGACACGCCACAGGTATAATGCCCACAAGGTTGATTCCTTAAAGTGGGTTACCAGTTTTTACATATGCAACTGTCAGGTGTATGCCTACACCCCGTGCTTAGGTCGTGGCCATTTCAATGAATGATGCCAAGGATATCCGGGACATGGTCATTAACCCCCCAAGGGCCATATACCAAATAAAACAGATTAAAACGGGTTATGTAAATATATTAATCACAATCCGATTTAAACAACTACATACTCGACCAAGCGGCATTATTATAATACCGTATCCCAAGCCCGTATAAGGGAAAATAAGTTAAAAGTATTTACCCGAGTAAGTATTTATGACAATTAACGAGTGCAAGTAGCTTTTACCGGGCTCCTAATCTGGAACGAAGGTTTTAATAACCTATTAGATTCCTAACGGGTCTTAATTAAGCCTAAACTTAGACCGGTTAGTTTTAAAGGAAGATATACGGTTCAAAACGCACGATTAAGTGAAGACCGGATTAGAATGTGGTTTAGACCCGACAAGTTTGTATACTTGTATAATATGGGTAAACTAAACACATTATGGATTTTGAGATAAAAATGATAAGATTTGACCCGTTTCGGCTAACTTATGCAAACTAGTTACATAAACCGTACCGATCGCGAATAATGCGTAACGGGTAACCAAAGGAGTCATGAATAGGTTTCCTAAGTTAATATGCCTTAAATATGTTGTGATATCAGTAGGATACCTTCCATTATGCCCAAAACGAATTTAAACTCAAATTATGTCCCGTAGGGGTATTTTGATCATTTTAAAGCTTATAAAAGAGTTTAAATATAATCTGAGTTTCAGGTCTGATATATTTAGTAAAAATACTTATTTTTATAAGTCATAACAGTAGGGTACGGCATATATGTGAAATTTACCTTTTATAACCAAACTATGCACCGTGGGGGCATTTTGGTAATTTCACATAAGCTTTAAAGGTCAAAATTTGAAATCTGAGTTTAAAACTTTTACTTACTGTTAAAATATAAAAATTTACTTAAAACATCAGTAGGTATTAAGTCTTATATGAGAAAAATGGTTTTAATACATACTATGCGTTTTAAACGTGTAAAAAGACGGTTTTAAGCGATTTCCGGTTTTTAAAGAAAAGCTGATATTTTTCTCATTCCAGAAGACTCAAAATATTTTATTTATTATATAAAATCAGTAGCAAAAGGTTTGGTATCAAAATATTATGTAAAACTTATTTTATAGGCCAAAAGGGCAAAACCGACAATTACCGACTCAAAGCTATAACCCTATGTTATGCTTAGCCTAAAAATAAATAAAAATCTTCAAAAATCCCAAAATATTATTTTACATCAGTAGGTAAAAAGTTTGGTATCAAAAATTGGGTTTAGATAGGCTTTATGCTAATTACGCCGTTTAATTAATAAAAAGCTTTCTAATTACGCTATTGAGCATAACTCTTAATCTAGACCTCAAACTGATGTGAAAATTTAGGGACATGTTTATAAATCAGTAATAAAGATTATTGTCCTCTCACATTTTCAAAATTCTTGTTTTAAGGTGACAAGGGCATATTGGTCAACATTTAGGCATATAACGGAAACATGCATATGAATCGGATAACTAATGAACCAAGTTGTATAATCATAGAGGGTTATACTAACATGTAACCTGGTCCTAATAAAGCTCTAAGGCATTTTTAAATTATGCTCTAATGGGTCAGAACTGAAAGTCAAAGCAAAAGTCCACTTATGCGACCTTCGGTTCCGAACAGAGGTTAAACTGAAAATTGTCGGGTTGAACATGCTTAGACATGTTCTTACATTAATTACCAAGTTATATGAATGATAAAACGGGTTGCATGGCTTCTACATTGTTAATTATGTGTTTATTTGAAAAATTGCTTTCTGTTGACTTTTTATAATCAAGTTTGACCCGACAATTGACCTAGTTAGAGTGGGAATCAGAGGGTGCCTTTTTAAGGGTTTATTACCCACATAATTACCAACTCATAGGTACTTTCAATTTGAGATTTGACTGGATAATTTGTGATTAATTACTAAGTCAAACCTTAATTACGACGGTTTGACTTTGGGCCTTTTAACTAATCAAAACTGAATTAAGGAAGGTTAAGGACACTTACTGAAGTCCTAAGCACGACTAATGATCCTTAGGAAGCGGTCATGAGCTCCAGGTATCTCCAGAACAAGTGTTTGAATGATCTGAAAATGAATGCCCAAATGTTGCAACAATGAGCTTCTATATATATTGATTTTAATCCTTCAAGATCATGCCAAGCAAGTCTACAAGTGTTGTATGATGTTCCCAGGTGTCCCTATGCATGATAAACCATTGGCCCTGCCCCTGGAACTCGAAAACAGGCCTTCAAAGGCGGTGCAATAGCTGAAACTGGCACCTGCCAAGTTTTTTCTGTCGCTGGCAGGTTGAGGCGGCCCGCGTAAGTGACCACAAGGGTCTTACGCGGCCGGTATGAGGCCCAGGTCAGGTTAAAAAGGTTTCAGCGTTTGCACTTTAGGTCCCTGATCCTTTTTAAAGTGGTTTTAACTTTGTTTATTGCACTTTTGACCCTCTAATTTGACTTTTAAGGGCTCCAAGACATAACCAAACTTTGTTAAGTCCTTGGTTAGTTTTATGATCACCCGAAAAGTCTTAAATTTCAACGTTGACGCTTTTAACCACTTACATACGAATGTTAGCATAACTTTCTCATACGGAATCGAAACCTTGTGAAAATTTTATCACTTATTCTAGTGAGAATAATTAATCGTTACAAAGCTTCGGGTTCGCTAAAAGGTCACTCAGAGGTATAAATTAAACATGTTGACACATTTACCCATTTCGGTTTGTAAACTCTCACTTTCTTCCACAAACGGCTTCATACGCTTCATAATTCATTCGTTTAAGGTTATAAACGTCGTGTAGGGTTGTTGAAAGGTATATTCATCCGTTGTTGACACTTGGAATCCTTTTATACACGTACATTCTTCGTTTGTCAACTTTGGTCCCCCATAAGTAATCTGTTACACGTTTTGAGCTTATGACACGTGTCGATATTATATTGGGCATGAAATTACGAGGTGTTACATCCTCACCCCCTTAAAAGAAATCTCGACCTTGAGATTTATTGAAATAAATGAGGGTACTTCTCTTTCATTGTGGACTCTACCTCCCACGTGTACTCGAGACCTCTACGGGCATCCCATTTAACCTTTACAATTGGTACATGCTTCTTTCAAAGCTTCTTAACCTGTCGATCCTCGATCGACAAAGGTTTTTCCACAAATTTCAGGCTCTCATCTACGTGCACATCTTTATGTGATATGACTAGCGATTCATCGGCTAGACATTTCTTCAGATTGCAGATTTGGAATACATTATGAATACCACTGAGCTCTTCAGACAGGTTTAACTTATAAGCCACTGTTCTGACACATTCGATGATCTCGAATGGTCCTATGTATCATGGGCTTAACTTGCCTTTCTTGCCAAAACGCATCACCCCTTTCCAGGGTGATACTTTCAGTAACACTTTGTCACCAACCTCAAACTTTAGAGGTTTACGCCTTTTATCTGCGTAACTTTTCTGCCTATCCCTGGCAGCTTTGAGACGATCTCGTATCTGTACAATCTTATATGTCGTCTCCAGGACTATATCAGGTCCTGTTAGTTGGACATCTCCAACTTCTGCCCAACAAACAGGCGTCCTGCACTTTCTTCCATACAATGCTTCAAACGGTGCAGCTTGAATACTGGAATGATAGCTATTATTATATGAAAATTCTATCAATGGAAGATGATCATCCCAACTTCCACCTAAATCAATGACGCAAGCCCTTAACATATCTTCCAGTGTTTGAATAGTACGCTCACTTTGACCATCCGTCTGAGGATGATATGCTGTGCTGAAATTCAATCGAGTGCCTAAGGATTGCTGAAAGCTTTTCCAGAAATGCGACGTATACCTCGTATCCCTATCAGAGATGATAGACACTGGCACTCCGTGGAGAGATACAATCTCATCCACGTACAGCTGAGCTAACTTATCTGAGCTGTGTGTTTCCTTAATAGGTAAGAAGTGGGTTGACTTAGTCAGTCTATCCACTATAACCCAAATAGTATCATTTCCTCTCTTCATCTTTGGCAACTTGGTGATAAAATCCATAGTCACCATTTCCCACTTCCAGGTGGGAAGTTCAGGCTGTTGTAGCAGACCTGATGGCTTCTGGTGTTCAGCTTTAACTTGCGCGCACGTCAAACATTTGGCTACATAAGTAGCTATAGACTTCTTTAAGCCTATCCACCAATAATTTGCCTTCAAATCCTGGTACATCTTGTCACTTCCAGGATGAACAGAATACTTTGAACTGTGGGCTTCTTAAAGGATAACATCCCGAAGTCCTCCATAGATCGGAACCCATATTCGTCCATTTAATCTTAGGATTCCGTCCTTACCATATGATAACTGTTCAACAGTTACTCCTAACTTTTCATCAGGATAGTTAGCTTCTAATACAGCTTCCTTTTGCGCGGCTAACAATCTTTCATTCAAATTGTTCTTTAATTCAATGCTCTTGGCATTGATTCTTATGGGCTTAACCTTTTCCTTTCTGCTCAATGCGTCGGCGACCACATTCGCCTTGCCTGGATGGTACCGGATTTCACAATCATAATCATTCAGTGTCTCCATCCATCGACGCTGTCTCATGTTCAAATCCTTTTGATTGAACAAGTGTTGAAGGCTCTTGTGATCAGAATAGATCACGCACTTGGTACCATACAAATAATGCCTCCACAGTTTTAGTGCAAATACAACGGCACCCAACTCCAAGTCATGGGTGGTGTAGTTCTTCTCGTGCACCTTTAACTGTCGAGAAGCATAGGCAATAACCTTGCCTTTCAGCATAAGCACACATCCCATACCAGTGTGTGATGCATCACAGTATACCACAAATTCTTTGATTCCATCAGGCAATGTTAATACAGGAGGATTGCTCAATGTCTGCTTAAGAATATCAAAAGATTCTTGCTGCTTAGGACCCCAATTAAACTTAATATTCTTGCGAGTTAAAGAAGTTAGGGGTGCTGCAATTCTTGAGAAGTTTTCAATAAAACATCTATAGTATCCTGCTAAACCCAAGAAACTACGAATCTCTGTGGGTGTCTTTGGCTCTTGCCAGTTCATGACAGCTTCAACCTTAGCGGGATCCACCTGGATACCACGCTTACTAACCACGTGTCCAAGAAACTGGACTTCACGAAGCCAAAATTCACACTTTGAAAACTTGGCATAGAGTTTCTCTTGTTGAAGCAGTGAAAGGATACAACGAAGGTGCTTCTCATGGTCAGCCTGACTCTTTGAGTAAATAAGAATGTCATCAATGAAGACGATGATAAATTTGTCTAAGTATGGCTTGCAGACGCGGTTCATGAGATCCATGAACGCTGCTGGTGCATTAGTGAGCCCAAAAGGCATCACTAGGAACTCGTAATGACCATAACGAGTCCTAAATGCAGTCTTGTGTACATCTTCATCTTTAACCTTCAGTTGATGGTAGCCTGACCTTAAATCGATCTTAGAGAAGTAACTTGCCCCTTGCAATTGATCGAACAGATCATCGATCCTAGGCAATGGATATCTATTCTTGATAGTGACTTTGTTAAGCTTGCGATAATCGATGCATAGACGCATCGATCCATCCTTCTTCTTTACAAACAGGATTGGTGCTCCCCAAGGAGACGAACTAGGTCTTATGAAACCTTTGTCTAACAAATCATCTAGTTGAGTCCTCAACTCTTTCATTTCAGTTGGTGCTAACCTGTAAGGCGCTCTTGCAACAGGTGCTGCTCCAGGAATGATGTCAATTCTGAACTCTACTTGTCTATCTGGTGGCAAACCAGGTAGTTCTTTAGGGAATACTTCGGGATATTCAGAAATGACAGGAATGTCTTCAACCTTGGGCTTCTGTTCATCAATAGTTACCTATGCCATATAAATGACACAACCCTTCTTCAAACACCTCGATGCCTTGAGCATAGACACTTGCTCAGGCAACCCATACTGAGTGTCTCCCTGTATGGTAAGTGGCTCACCATACGGAGTCTTGATCACTACTTGCTTCTTATTACACACAATCTGGGCTTGGTTATGAGATAACCAGTCCATGCCTATTACTATGTCGAAACCAGCTAATTTCAAAGGAAGCAAGGATAACGGAAAAGAGTGGTTCCTAATGGATATAAAACATCCATCTAACACAATCGAGGCTGTCTCTAAGGTACCATCAGCCAATTCTACCTCATATTTCACGCTTAAGGTTTTAACAGGTAAATTCAACAATTTACAAAACTTATCATCTACAAATGACTTATCCGCACCCGAATCAAATAACACCCTTGCATAAACATCATTAACAAGGAAGGTACCTGTTATCACATTATCATCCTGAATGGCTTCTCGTGCATCCATTCGAAAGACCCTTGCATTGGTCTTTTTGACTTCTTCAGGCTTTTTGGTATATTTAGGGCAGTTGGTCTTGATGTGCCCCTTTTCATTACAGTTATAGCACGTTGCATCCTTAATTTTCTTGCAGCCTAATGTCTTGTGCTCCTTGGACTTGCATAACCCACATGCAGACGGTTTTGATTAAGACTTGGATTCAAACCTGCATTTTCCAAAGTGACATTTCTGGCAGGTTTTGTACTTTGGCTTTTCATCTGTTTGCTGACTACCCTTGCCAGACCCAAACTTCTTCTTGTGGTCTGTGGTTCCCTTAAACTTCTTCTTAGATCGTCGTGAGTTATCATCCTCACGTTTTCTCTTACCTTCCTCCGAGTTCTTAAGCGATCTCATCCTGACCTCATCCAAAGTAAGAGACAAAGATAGATCAGCTGCCGACCTAAAGGTAGCAGGTCGGGATGCCTTTACACTGGCTTTAATCTCTGGGGCTAAACCCCTAATGAAACGAGCTATTCGCTTGGGCTTCGGTGTTACCAAATATGGAACCAGTCGAGACATGGTATTAAAGCTAGTAAGGTAAGTCTGACAGTCTAGGTTTTTCATCACCAGAGATAAGAAGTCGGACTTAATCTTTTCAACCTCATGCTGAGGGCAGTAATTCTCTTTGATGAGTGCAACAAACTGATCCCAAGACAGATTGTACAATGGAATCTTCCCAGTAGCCTGGATTAGAGACCTCCACCAGGCTAGTGCTTCTCCTTTAAATGACTGAGATACACATTTCACAACATCCCTATCAGCACAACCACTAATGTCAACTATGGTCTCCATCTCGTCTAACCATGTCATGCAGTCGATAGCTCCTTTTTCCCTAGTGAAATCTCGGGGTTTACAGGATACGAAATACTTATAGGAACAACCCCTAATACGTGGCTCTTGATCGAGTACAATCTTCTTCGACGGAACACTATGCTGATTTGATGAGTGTCGGTCATCATCCTTCTTTGATGGTGGCTTACTATGAGCCTCAAAGTGAGTCTTAGGTTTAGAATGGGGTACAGATGAGGCCTTGCTTCGAGTATCACTTGACTCATTTAATTGCCTATCTATGGCTTTGGTAACAGCATTATCAATCAATGCTTGAAGTTCCGCACCCGTTATATTGATCCTAGTGGTATCATGATTCTCCCTTGGATGACTATTGATCTCTTCAGACTCAGCCATGTAGCTTGATTGCTACATAAAATGATGGCAATAATTTTTATTCAGAAGTTTATAATAGATTTGTCATCTTATTAATCTATTAACCATGGTATTAAAGAACCATATTGGTTAATTTGTTAAATATATTTATTCAGGATCATTATCATAATCATCCTTAATTATAATTTATTAATAGCACAAAAGGCCAAGTCACAGGGACAATTTAAATTATAAGCCACGATTTTATAGAATCGAGGCATTAAGGCTTGAATCAAATTTCATTACCTTTTTCTTGACAGGGAGTCGTAGACTACCACTGTCTTTAGTCTCAAAGGACATTAATTATGGCCCGTAGGCACTTCATCACTAATGGATGATTATGTAATTAAGAGGGGAATTGGTATAACCAATTTAAGAATGACTTATGTGATTTTATCGAATCACATTTTGCCATGAGTGTTAACATGTTTTCAGATGTTAACAAGGACCTGAATCTGTTAAATAGGTTTTGCCATCTTGGCCATGTCTGAATTGACATATAGGCTAGGTTATACCTTTAAGATTCTTTTTAATATTTAACGCAAATCAATCCTAAACTGAGATGTTAACAAGGATCTGAATCTAATTGAGGATCTACCATCATGGCCCTGTCTTAAAATGACACATGGGCTAGGTTTTGTCCTTTTTAGATTTTTGTATTTTATTATAATGGTAGATCTTATAAAAGGAATGATATATTTTTTTTCATTTATTATATATATATATAATATGCAATACAGGACAAAAATGTAATTTTAAATTTAACCATTCCACTAAAATTTAAACAAGTACACGATTGCCCTAAACGGGACTTTAACCGAAATAACTTGCCCACGCAGGGGCTAAACATAAAAGACATGCCCACGCAGGGGCTAAACAGAAACTACAAGTCCTCGCAGGGACTGGTTACGGAAACAGATGTCCACGCAGGGACTTGATTTAACATTAAAGAAATACAAATAAACAAATAAAGGATTTAATGATCCTTTTTGCTCTTCCCCTTGATTAAGCTCGCCAAACCTTTAAGAAATCCACGGTTGTTCCTACGCTCTTCTTGGACCTCCCGCTCAACCTGGCTCAACCTTTCGAGAACCTCCTGTTGTCGCTCTGGTGGTATCAATTGTGGCTGCGGCGGCTGCTGATGTTGCAGAGGTTGAGGAGGTGGCGGTTGTTGGTACCCATAAGGTGGGTACCCGGTTTGATAGGAGGGTGCGTATGGTCCTTCAGGATGAAGGGCATTGTAGTTGGCTGCTACAAGGTATGGGTCAACATTGGGGGCATTATAGTAGTTATACCCCGGGTAGGCAGGCTGCTCAAAAGGGTTGTATGGCGCTGCACTGGCATACGTAGGAATTGGGTTATCATAACCCACTGGTGGCGGTGCGACTGGCACAGACTCCACCTCAGAAACAGGGTTAGAAGGCCCACCCATTTGTGGGTCGTCATATAGTGGCAAATAATGACTGCCACTTGAAGGTTGAGGGGTGCTGATACGGACTCCCCCTCGCACGAACATCCGTGCGGTTGATCTCCTACTCCTCGGTGGCTCCGGAGGCGGTTGCTGTACTGGTGGTGGTGGCGGTGGAGTGACCGCTACAAAACGGGAATCCTCGGAGGGATCCTGCTGTGGCTGCTGCTGCTGATGCGGAGACGAGTGACAACTGGGAGTAAACACCCAGTCGTATTGGGTAAACCTCGCCTCGTAGCTGTCGGGACCACTATAAGGTGATCCAAGAAAGGGTGACCCATCCGAAATCTCGATTGGGTGAGTAGGCGTGCTTGATGGCGGTTGGGCAGGTTCCGGGTCCTCTTCCATATCCATGGAGAAATGGTCCTCCGGTCCCAACGGGTTATAACCCATTGGCTCTTCAATTAGGTTTGCCGGGTTGAACCGGCTTTGGAAGTAGGGTGTTGGGTCATTGAAGGGTGAGTTGTGGCTTTGAAGGGGTATAAATGAATGGTGTGAGTTGTGGGGCTCGTTCTTCGACTGAGGCCCATAAGAGTTTAGGTAAGAAGGTGAGGAGCTCAGCGAGACTAAACGCCTCGCAGGCTCTAAAGAGGTCCTCCAGTTTTCCTGAGTACTTTTGCTTAAATAATCTGATGGTGTTCGCCGGTGTGATGGCCCGGCCTCGTGATCGTTGGGGGCGACGAGTGGCCCCTTGCCTCTACCTCTCCCTCGCATTCTTGGTGGCATCTTTTTGAACCTGTCAAAACAAACAAATGATACAACAAGAAAATAAAGGACAAAATTAAAATAAAACAAATTTGGATTAGTCCTAAGTTCTTTGTCTAGACTCGGAAGTCGAGGAATGTGCAAACTGTGTCATTGAGATTAAACACAAAAGGCTAGTGTTTAATTCACTCAATGTTGGCTCTGATACCAACCTGTCACACCCTGATATTTCCACGTATTACCGGTGGGCCCGGTGGGGAGTATCGTGACGTAGTTGATATCATCATAGTCAAACAACATAATTTAATGCACAGCGGAAGCAAGAGATGAATCACATTACAAACCGAATAAAAAGTAATATCAAAGTATTACAAATGGACTGTAAAGGATCCACAGGCGGATCAAAAGTTAAAAAGGACCATTGTTCAACAGGTTTTAACATCTAAGCTTGCAAGACTTGTTTAATGATGCCAGGAGTAGCCAGCCTATTCCGTCTAGTACCTGCACTTAGCCTTTTTGGAAAATACGTCAGTTTACACTGGTAAATACAATTAACCGACTCATTTTGAAAAGAGTTTAAGAAAATTGATTTGAATGCACAAGGCACAAAATATCTTTTATAACTTGGGACAATTATTTAAAATAATCTTGTATACATTTTTACTTATTTGTTGTCCGTCAGGGCCGGTTAGAAGAGCCGGACAAGATTAACTGACACGCCACAGGTATAATGCCCACAAGATTGATTCCTTAAAGTGGGTTACCAGTTTTTACATATGCAACTGTCAGGTGTATGCCTACACCCCGTGCTTAGGTCGTGGCCATTTCAATGAATGATGCCAAGGATATCTGGGACATGGTCATTAACCCCCCAAGGGCCATATACCAAATAAAACAGATTAAAATGGGTTATGTAAATATATTAATCACAATCCGATTTAAACAACTACATACCCGACCAAGCGGCATTATTATAATACCGTATCCCAAGCCCGTATAAGGGAAAATAAGTTAAAAATATTTACCTGAGTAAGTATTTATCACAATCAACGAGTGCAAGTAGCTTTTACCGGACTCCTAATCTGGAACGAAGGTTTTAATAACCTATTAGATTCCTAACGGGTCTTAATTAAGCCTAAACTTCGACCGGTTAGTTTTAAAGGAAGATATACGGTTCAAAATGCACGATTAAGCGAAGACCGGATTAGAATGTGGTTTAGACCCGACAAGTTTGTATACTTGTATAATATGGGTAAACTAAACACATTCTGGATTTTGAGATAAAAACGATAAGGTTTGACCCATTTCGGCTAACTTATGCAAACTAGTTACATAAACAGCACCGATCGCGAATAATGCGTAACGGGTAACAAAAGGAGTCATGAATAGGTTTCCTAAGTTAATATGCCTTAAACATGTTGTGATATCAGTAGGATACCTTCCATTATGCCCAAAACGAATTTAAACTCAAATTATGTCCCGTAGGGGTATTTTGATCATTTTAAAGCTTATAAAAGAGTTTAAATATAATCTGAGTTTCAGGTCTGATATATTCAGTAAAAATACTTATTTTTATAAGTCATAATAGTAGGGTACGGCATATATGTGAAATTTACCTTTTATAACCAAACTATGCACCGCAGGGGCATTTTGGTAATTTCACATAAGCTTTAAAGGTCAAAATTTGAAATCTGAGTTTAAAACTTTTACTTACTGTTAAAATATAAAAATTTACTTAAAACATCAGTAGGTATTAAGTCTTATATGAGAAAAATGGTTTTAATACATACTATGCGTTTTAAACGCGTAAAAAGACGGTTTTAAGCGATTTCCGGGTTTTTAAAGAAAATCTGATATTTTTCTCATTCCAGAAGACTCAAAATATTTTATTTATTATATAAAATCAGTAGCAAAATGTTTGGTATCAAAATATTATGTAAAACTTATTTTATAGGCCAAAAGGGTAAAACCGACAATTACCGACTCAAAGCTATAACCCTATGTTATGCTCAGCCTAAAAATAAATAAAAATCTTCAAAAATCCCAAAATATTATTTTACATCAGTAGGTAAAAAGTTTGGTATCAAAAATTGGGTTTAGATAGGCTTTATGCTAATTACGCCGTTTAATTAATAAAAAGCTTTCTAATTACGCTATTGAGCATAACTCTTAATCTAGACCTCAAACTGATGTGAAAATTTAGGGACAGGTTTATAAATCAGTAATAAAGATTATTGTCCTCTCACATTTTCAAAATTCTTGTTTTAAGGTGACAAGGGCATATTGGTCAACATTTAGGCATATAACGGAAACATGCATATGAATCGGATAACTAATGAACCAAGTTGTATAATCCCAGAGGGTTATACTAACATGTAACCTGGTCCTAATAAAGCTCTAAGGAATTTCTAAATTATGCTCTAATGGGTCAGAACTGAAAGTCAATGCAAAAGTCCACTTATGCGACTTTCGGTTCCGAACCGAGGTTAAACTGAAAATTGTCGGGTTGAACATTCTTAGACATGTTCTTACATTAATTACCAACTTATATGAATGATAAAACAGGTTGCATTTCTTCTACATTGTTGATTATGTGTTTATTTGAAAAATTGCTTTCTGTTGACTTTTTATAATCAAGTTTGACCCGACAATTGACCTAGTTAGAGTGGGAATCAGAGGGTGCCTTTTTAAGGGTTTATTACCCACATAATTACCAACTCATAGGTACTTTCAATTTGAGTTTTGACTGGACAATTTGTGATTAATTATTAAGTCAAACCTTAATTACGACGGTTTGACTTTGGGCCTTTTAACTAATCAAAACTGAATTAAGGAAGGTTAAGGACACTTACTGAAGTCCTAAGCATGACTAATGATCCTTAGGAAGCGGTCTTGAGCTCCAGGTATCTCCAGAACAAGTGTTTGAATGATTTCAAAATGAATGCCCAAATGTTGCAACAATGAGCTTCTATATATATTGATTTTAATCCTTCAAGATAATGCCAAGCAAGTCTACAAGTGTTGTATGATGTTCCCAGGTGTCCCTATGCATGATAAACCATTGGCCCTGCCCCTGGAACTCGAAAACATGCCTTCAAAGGCGGTGCAACAGTTGAAACTGGCACCTGCCAAGTTTTTTTGTTGCTGGCAGGTTGAGGCGGCCCGCGTAAGTGACCACAAGGGTCTTACGCGGCTGGTATGAGGCCCAGGTTAGGTTAAAATGGTTTCAGCTTTTGTACTTTAGGTCCTTGGTCCTTTTTAAAGTGGTTTTAACTTTGTTTATTGCACTTTTGACCCTCTAATTTGACTTTTAAGGGCTCCAAGACATAACCAAACTTTGTTAAGTCCTTGGTTAGTTTTATGATCACCCGAAAAGTCTTAAATTTCAACGTTGACGCCTTTAACCCCTTACATACGAATGTTAGCATAACTTTCTCATACGGAATCGAAACCTTGTGAAATTTTTATCACTTATTCTAGTGAGCATAATTAATCGGTACAAAGCTTCGGGTTCGCTAAAAGGCCACTCAGAGGTATAAATTAAACATGTTGACACATTTACCCCTTTCGGTTTATAAACTCTCACTTTCTTCCACAAACGGCTTCATACGCTTCATAATTCATTCGTTTAAGGTTATAAACGTCGTGTAGGGTTGTTGAAAGGTATATTCATCCGTTGTTGACACTTGGAATCCTTTTATACACGTACATTCTTCGTTTGTCAACTTTGGTCCCCCCATAAGTAATCTGTTACACGTTTTGAGCTTATGACACGTGTCGATATTATATTGGGCATGAAATTTCGAGGTGTTACAAGTAGAGAATTAGATGATAAACAATAGACAATTAGATAACAAATAATAGAAAATGAAAAAAAGTTATAATCTAATTTCTCATCCAAATCTTCACTGTCATCAGCCTCTTCTACTTTTGACATTTTTGGCGTTTTGAACCTGTTTTTGAATACCTTATGTAGATCCTTATTTTTCCTACATACCGACCGTCTTTAGAAGATGCTTATTTTTTGTGGCATCCTTTATTGTGGTGGATATATACTTGTTTGATGACATGTTGAAGACCAATGCCTGCTCTAATGTATTGATCCCTTCATGCCATCAATATATCCATCAAGAACAAACTGACATGATGTCATATCAGTGTCATCAGTCTCTTTATCTTGAATATTTGTCCATCTCATTCAGCAAAAGATTATAGAGATACCCAACTCAGAGAAGAATATATTCAGTGAAACTTCATTCATATCAATACTCAATATAGCAGTATCGAGGTTCATTTTTTTGCGTTTTTAAAGTGAATGGTTTCTATGAAATATGACGTTTTGTTTCTGGGGTTGTGATCAGTTGATTGTGTATAGACGTCCCTCTTATAGGATGTTTTTGGCGCGTAGTTTAGGCGAGATTTTATTTATAATATATGATATTAATAAAGTAGCTGTCTTTTCAGTTACTGTGTATTTTTACTGTATTAATATATGATATTAATAGACTTTCCATCTCCCAAGTTTGGCGTTTTTGAATGGGTTTAAGTAGTTTTTGGCGTTTTTTCAATTTTTAACTTTTATTAATTAATACTTATGCAAATTACTTTCATTATAGTTTGGGAGTTTTTGGCGTTTTTACTCCATTTATGGCATTTCATATGCATTAGGACTGTTTGGCGTTTTATTAACATAATGTATTTTTTTATTCTAAGTTGAAAAATACATAGCAAACAACAGAAAAAGAAAATTAAAAAAATAAAAATAAAAACAATTCATCTTCCAAATATTCATTGTCATAAGTCTCTTTCTTCTTTCGAATCATGTTCGTTGGTGGTTTGGCTTAGCCATGCTTGTGTTTTTGTGGCCGTTTGGAAAGACAAAATGACATGAGTTTTTTTTTTTTTTTTTTAATATGTATCTTCAAACAACTCATTAGTGTCATTCGTCTTTTCATGCCATTAAAATATTCATCAAGAGCAAAACACAGAAAATGACATAAGTCTGACCCCAGCATTTTTTTGTTTATGATTTGTCCATCTCATGCAGCAAAATGTTATTTGAGTCACAACACCTCAGGGAAGAATGCATTATCCGAAACTTTGGCGTAGAACAATATTTGAATATGCAAGAAACGATATTTGGCATTTTTGGCGTTTTACTGAGGAAATAGTGTATCTGAAAGAACCGTCGATTTTTTTGGAATCTTTGATGTTTGAGTGTTTTGGCGTTTTCTAAGATGAATGGTATATAGTAGAAAATATGGCGTTTTTTGAGTAGTTGTTTTGATGTTTTGGGGATTTTGGCGTTTGTAAGATGAGTGGTATATAGTAGAAAATATGGCGTTTCAGGTTCTGGGGGGTGCGTTTTTATATCTGGGATGTTTTTGTTTATATAGCGATGTGTTTTAGTCTGTAATGGCGTTTTATTCATCAGTATGGTGTTTTGGTATGGAGGTATAAAGACGATTTTAACCTTAATGAGGCGCGTCCACGTAATAAAATTGATGTTATTTACGAAAACGCCACCGCGCCTATCTAGTCCATAGATTGTTTTAATCGGACGATCGATAAGCGTTCTCACACGTTCTACCGTTTTCTCCAAATCCCGACCCTATATATATATATATATATATTTGCATATACTGAACTACTGGTGGTATTTCATGATATGAAAGAAATTAGTGTGTTATTCCTGATATTTGAAAAACAAGGTTTGGCTTTTCACGGATAAGAAGTGTTTATTTATGGCTCATTTAATGTTAATATTATTACCAAGGTTAATTGACATGTCATAGGTCCTTTAGTTTAAAAAATCAAAATACTGAAAACAACGTTTGATTAATAGAAAATATGAATATGATAGAAAGAATTACTGGAATTATGTGTCTTTTACAACTTATGATTTCAAGTTGTTCTCTTCCTGCTACCATAAACTCACAATCCATTTCATGTATCATTTATCCTTTAAGCAAATCTTCTATGTTACATTTATGTAATTACATTTTTTGTAGTTCAAGTTACTTTACTTTGATATATTGTGGTGTTTAGGGCCCTACGCATAGTTTTTCATCTAATGGCTACCGATATTTCATGCTTTGTATTGATCACGTTTCTCATTATATGTTGATTTTTGCCTTTAACACAAATACATGATGATTACACCACCAATATTCCTCACGGCTCCTCATATTCCTCCTCCTCGTCAACTACCTTCCAACCTTTGAAAAAAATCCAAAACCTCATGTCTCGTATAGTCCATATTCTAATCATATGTCAACGACTTCATAAATCCTTGTCAAACCCATTTCCTTTACCATTACAAATCAACATCAAGTGTAGCATTAAGCCATGGTTGAGGAATATACAATATCACTTGTCAAAAATGGAACTTAGATTCTCGTACCTCATGTTCCAAAAACTAATGTTATGAATTGCAAGTGAATTTATGGGATAATACAAATCAACATGGTGTTGCCATACTTTACAAAGCTCCTCATTGTCACACCCCAACCGATGACGGAAACATCGGGGCATGGCACTGAGCAAAACAGATTGTCAAGAGAAATTCCATAACAACTAAATTACCGGATAGTTAATATTATGTCCCATACCATAACCCATCAAGTAACCAATTATTACAGACATATGTATCTCCAAACAAAACATGTTCCGACAACTCATATTTAAATAAATAAATTGTTTGTTTGTTTCTAGACTCTCATTCCTACTTGATTCCACGAAGCAGGCAAGCACAGCATCCTAAGCAATCAAACACCTGTCACATACGTTAAAATAGCGGTCAATACACATAGTGTAAAGGTGAGCATACAAGTTTGATAGTAATAGTAGAGTTCGAAAACGTTTACGCATAACCATCATGTAATATGTATAATGCCAAGCTAGTAGGTTATCGACAACGAAATATGCACAGACTAGACTGCGAGTTGTAGAATGCGCAACACACATTACCACTGTGACATGTGAAGAGGTAACCTTAACAACCCCTGTCCACGACAGGTGCTGAGTCCAAACAAATAGTACTATCGTTGCTAAGGCGTCAGGCAACAATCACTGTGTTAACATAACATACAAGCATTCATCGAGTAACACATAACATGCAGTAACGGTCAGCGTTAAATAGTGTTTGCGTTGTGTGATCGATTGTGATTTAGAATAAGTAACGTATGTAACACCCAAAAGTGCGTAAAGCAAAAAGGGATCGAGTATACTCATAGCGATGGAAGTAATGGATTGAAGGGAGCGCTAGAGTGATTAACCTGAACAGTTAACGATAGCATAAGCGAAGAGCAGTGCGTAGAACGGTGCAAGTGAACCAAGTGTCGAATGGTAACCCGATCGGATGGCAATCTGATCGGATGGTCATTTAATCGGATATCAATCCGTTGAATGGTCATCCGGTCGGACGACCATTCATTCAGATTGACATTCGTTTGGGAAGGATGTGTTTGTGTATGACGGCTTTGAAGTTTTCGTTGTAGCATTTTGAAATCAGAGAAGTGTCTCTACCCTTCAGGTCGATCGATCGAACGGTCGTTCGATCGGATAGTGATCCGATTGGCGAGGCTTCTCAGTTGAGAGCAAGTTCACAGTAGGATGGTCACTCGATCGGATAGCAATCCGATCGGATGGCATTCCGTTAGAACTGATGTTCTTTGAAAATTATGAAATTGATTAGGTATGGAACCAAGCGCAATCCGATCGGATGGCAGTCCGATCGGATGGCAGTCCGATCGGATGGCTCCATCCCAACGAATCTGATCGTCTTGAACCTGTTTATTTTGCTAAGTTTCTGCGGTTTGCTTGAGACGGTATGACCACGTACTAAACAACGGAACCCTGTCAAGTCCCAAGTCACCCGATCGAACAGGAATCACCCTAACTCGATCAGTTTACTGGTTCGTGATAGTTGTTCATGTTCAATCCGAGACCGGTTGTCTCTCTTTGATAAAAACCAGATTTCAGACTGATGCTTCACTAAGAAATGAGTAGAAGATCTGAATGAGCTCCGATTCTATCGGTTTTGAGTGTATTGAGTGTAAAAGAGTTGAAAGAAAGTTAGAAACCATCTTTCAATCCTTTTAATCATGAAAAAGTTTAGATCTAGTTGAAAATAGTGTTGAATCATGTGGAAATCATGTAGATATGAGTTGTTCTTGGTGGAATAAGGCGCTAACTTGAAGTTCATAAGAACTCCATGATGACATCATCCTAAAACACCTCAAATCCGGGGATTTCACGGTTAAAAGTTGAGATTCAAAGGTGAAAAAGATGAAGAAGTGCGTGTAGATTATAGAAGTACAAGATTTGAGTTGAAAACTTACAAGAATCGCGAGAAATCGAGAGAAAGAAGGCCTTGAGCATGCTGGTCGAGTGAGAGGGAGCTGTCACATCACAAATGTGACAGGGGGGTATTTATAGGGTTTCCAAAAGAGGAAAGTGGGAGCAAGGAACGGATCGGATGGCACATCGATCAGATGGCCATCCGATTGGATGATCATCCGTTCGGATGGTCATTCGATCGACTGGCTCCGGCAAGTTGCGTTTTGATGTTTCTTTTTGCGTGTTGAGCGTGGCGATGCGATTCGAGTGAGCGATGTGATATTATTACCCATTAGTCACACAAATAACCTAACTACTATATCTAACATACAATCACTATAAATAACCTGCGTTTAGCGTTTGCGATTTGATTGTGATGCGATAGAGTTGCGATTTCGATTGCGATTAATCACCTCAACATAAACATAACATGCTTAAGTAACACATAGTAGCACACACACGTAAAACAATATCCAGAACACATAATTCGAGTTGCGATGCGATAGCGATGCGGTTAGCGATAAGTCGATTAGCGATTAAACATGCGATCAAACCTCGATTATTAATAGATACTCCACATAATACAACTAAGGCAAATAAATAAATGGATTCGTTTACAAGTCGAAAAGTATGATTTAATGGTTAAGTAAGGAGTGACAGATCGCAATTAGCAATCTTTTCTTCCTTTGACTTTGACTTTGACTTGTACTTTGATTTTCCAAAAATTGGGTTGTTACAGCCTCCCCTACTTTAGGAAATTTTGTCCCGAAATTTAAGAAGTAGGCGTAACAAACAGTTACGGGTACTTCGCCTTCATGTCACTTTCGAGTTCCCAAACTCGGCGTCGCGTTTGCCTTCTCAGTGAACCTTCACAATAGGAATGCTTGAGCGTCTGAGCACCTTGGTTTCTTGTCCCATGATCTCGACAGGCTTTTCCACGAAGTGTAATGTTTCGTCCACTTGTAAATCTTCAAGAGTGACATGTAATTCCTGGTCGGCTAAGCACTTTCTGAGGTTCGAAACGTGGAAAGTCGGGTGGACATTACTAAGTTCCTCCGGTAGTTCGAGTTTGTAGGCCACTTTTCCAATCCTTTCCAGAATTTTAAAGGGTCCAACATATCGAGGCGCGAGCTTGCCTTTCTCGCCGAATCTGATCACCCCCTTCCAAGGTGCAACCTTTAGGAGTACGTGATCGCCAACGTCAAATTCAAGGGGCTTGAGGCGTCTCTCGGCGTAACTTTTCTAACGACTCCAAGCTTTCAACAGATTGTCTCGAATTTGGAGAACCTTGTCAGTCATTTCTTGCAACAGCTCAGGACCGGTAATTTGCGCGTCTCCGATCTCGTGCCATACAATAGGTGATCGACATTTTCTTCCATATAATGCCTCAAACGGTGCTATTTGGATGCTAGAATGATAACTGTTATTGTACGAGAATTCGACCAAAGGTAAGTGCTTGTCCCAATTACCACCGAAATCTATGACACACGAGCGAAGCATGTCTTCAAGGGTACGAATCGTTCTTTCAGTCTGACCGTCGGTTTGGGGATGGAAAGCAGTACTTAGATTGAGAGTAGTACTGAGAGCGGATTGAAACGTTTCCCAAAGGCGCGAGGTAAACCGACCATCTCGGTCAGAAATGATGTCACGAGGCGTCCCGTGTCAACAAATAATCTCGTCGGTGTAGATTCGGGCTAATTTTTCTACCTTAAAGTCTTCTCGTATTGGCAGGAAATGAGCGGATTTAGTCAGTCGGTCAACGACAACCCAGATGCTGTCGTGTCCTGATGGCGTGCGCGGAAGTTTCGTTATAAAATCCATAGCTATACTTTCCCATTTCCACATAGTGATCTCGGGTTGGACAAGTAAGCCAGAGGGGCGTTGATGCTCAGCCTTGACTTTCGAGCAAGTCAGGCACTTCGAAACATAAAGAGCGATATCCTTCTTCATGCCCGGCCACCAGTACTTGTAGCGCATGTCCTGGTACATCTTGTCAGCACCGGGATGAATAGAATACCGAGATTTGTGGGTTTCGTCCATCAGAATTTGTCGCAAATTGGTACACTTGGGAATCCAAATTTGGTCCAGATAATGGAATATACCGTTCGATTTGTTCTTGAGTTGAGCGCCATCGTTGAGAATTCTTTCCTTCTTCAAAGTGCATTTGGTAAAACAAGCATGCTGAGCGTCACGGATGAGAGCTTCGAGATTATGTTGGGCTTGGATATTACGAACGCTATGCAAATAGCTTCGTCAACTGAGAGCGTCGGCGACGATGTTTGCTTTGCCTGGGTGGTAACGGATCTCACAGTCGTAATCGTTGAGGAGTTCTACCCACCGACGTTGGCGCATATTCAGCTCCTTCTGGTCAAAGATGTGTTGTAGGCTCCTATGATCGGTGAAGACCATACACTTGGTATCGTAAAGGTAGTGTCACCAAATCTTTAACGCAAAAACAACTGCGCCAAGCTCGAGGTCTTGTGTGGTGTAGTTCTTCTCGTGGATCTTGAGCTATCGAGAAGCGTACGCGATATACCTTATCTCGTTGCATGAGAGCACAACCAAGACCAAGGTTAGAGGCATTGCAGTAGACCACGAAATCGTCATTTCCGTCGGGCAGTGAGAGCACAGGAGCGTTGCAAAGCATAACTTTGAGGGTTTGAAAGGCCTCCTCCTGTTTGGTTCCCCAAACAAAAGGTTTGTCCTTATGCGTAAGCGAGGTAAGCGGCACAGCGATCTTAGAGAAACCTTTGATAAATCGGAGATAATAGCCCGCTAGTCTGAGGAAAGAACAGACTTCAGACAGGTTCTTGGGTGTAACCCAACTCTTAACAGATTCGATCTTCGTTGGATCGACATGAATTCCTTAACTATTGACGATGTGACCCAGGAATTGGACCTCCTCGAGCCAGAATTCGCACTTGGAGAACTTGGCATAGAGAGGGTTTCCCTGGAGTAACTCAATAACCAAACGTAGATGTTGCGAGTGTTCGGCTTTTGACTTGGAATAGATCAGGATATCATCGATAAACACGATGATGAAGCGGTCGAGAAAGGGTTTACACACTCGACTCATTAGATCCATGAAGACTGCGGGAGCGTTGGTCAAACCAAAAGGCATAACAACAAACTCATAATGACCATATCGGGTTCGAAAAGCGGTTTTGGGTATATCTTCCTCCTGAATGCGTAACTGGTGATAACCTGAGCATAGATCGATCTTCAAGAAACACGTAGCACCTTGTAACTGATCAAACAAATCATCGATTCGAGGCAAGGGGTAGCGATTCTTGATAGTCAGCTTATTTAACTCCCTATAGTCGATGCACATCCGGAACGATCCATCCTTCTTTTTGTTGAAAAGGACAGGCGCGCCCCAAGGAGAGGTGCTAGGGCGAATAAAGCCTTCATCAAGTAGTTCCTGGAGCTGACTCGAGAGTTCGCGCATTTCAGAAGGAGCGAGACGAGAGGGCGCTTTGGCAACAGGATTGGCTCCATGTAACACCTCGAAAATTCACGTCCTATAATGTGTTGACACGTGTCATAAGCTTTGAACATGTGAAAGAATGTTCTAGAGGGACTAAAGTTGACAACAAGGAAAGTATGTGAATATAAGGGTTCAAAATGTCAACAATGGATAAATATACTTTACAATAACCCTACATGATGTTTATACCCTTAAACGAATGAATCATGGATCATACGAAGTTAATTGTGAAAGAAAGTGAGAGATTACAAACTACAGGGGTTAAATGTGTCAACATGTTTAAGTATACCTCTGAGTGACCTTTTAGCAAACCCGAAGCTTTGTAGCAATAAATTATGCTCACTAGAAAGCATGATAAAAATTTCACCAAGTTTCGTTGTCGTATGAGAAAGTTATGATAAAATTCGTATACGAGGGGTTAAAAGCGTCAACGATGAAATTTATGACTTTTCGGGTAATCAAAAGTTAACCAAGGACTTAACAAAGTTGGTACAAGTCTTGAAGTCCTTATAAGTCAATTTAGAAGGCTCATAATGCAAGAAACAAAGGTAAAACAACTTTTAGGAGGACTGGGGGACAAACTGCAATTAAATGAAACTTGTTTACCTGAGCTCGAGCCTCACGCGGGCCGCGTAAGCCCAGGCATAGCCTTACGCGGGCCGTCTAGCACGCCCAGATGTAGAAAACACTGACAGGTGGCTGTTCAGCCCATGTAACCGACTTATATGGCCCTTTTGCAATACCATGTGCTGCCTAAGCTTGTTTTTAGAGTATAGGGACACTTGGGATGCATCAATGATCATTTGTAGACTTGCATGGCATGATCTAGTGGGATTAAACCCACTATATAAAGGCCTCATGTTTGAAACTTTTGATCATCCACTCATACTTCACTTCTGATCATTTCTGGAGCTCAAGACCTCTTTCCAAGCATCATTAGTCGTGCATTAGACCTTGGTAAGTATCCTTAACCTTCCCTAATCATGTTTTACTTAGTTATTAGCTTAAAAGTCAAACCATCATAATTAAGGTTTGACTTATCGATTAATCACTAATGGTCCAGTGATTAGTCAAACTTAAGGTAGTTATAAATTGGTAATTATGTGGGCATTAAACCCTTAAAAGGGCACCCTCTGATTCCCGTCCTAACTAGATCATTTGTCGGGTCAAAGTTGTTTATAAAAAGTCAACAGAATATTAATTTGCGAATTAAAACATAATTAGCAATGTAGAAGACGTGTAACCTATTTCATCACTCATATAACTTGGTAATTAGTATAAGAACTGGTCTAAGCTTGTTTGATCCGACAATTTTCTGTTTAGGCTAGGTTCGGAACCGAAAGTCGCAAAACTTTGACTTTTGTTTTGACTTCAGTTCTGACCCATATTAGTATGATTTAGAAATGCCTTAGAGCTCCGTTAGGACCAGCTTGTATGATAGTATAACCCTATGCGTTTATACTACTTAACTCGTTGATTGTCTGATGTCTCCGTTAAATGCCTAATGTTGACCAATATGCCCAGTTGACCTTAAAACGAGAATTTTGGAAATGTGAGAGGACAATAATCTTTTTTCCTGATTTATAAACATGTCCCTAAAATTTCACATCTGTTGGAGGTCTAGATTAGGAGTTATACTCAATAACGTAATTAAAAAGCTTTTTATTAATTAAACGGCGTAATTAGCGTAAAGCCTATCTAAACCCAATTTTTGACACCAAACCTTTTACCCGCTGATGTAATATAATATTTTGGGATTTTTGAAGATTTTTAAATATTTTTAACTTGATCATAACCTTAGGTTAATGCCTTGATTCGGTAAATACCGATTATACCCTTTTTGTTTATAAAATGAGTTTTACATGGTATTTTGACACCAATTCAATTGCTACTGATTTTATATAATAAATGAAGTATTTTGAACTTTATAACCTGATCAGAAAACACATATTTCCTGTTTAACCCGGAAATCGCATAAAACGGCTTTTTACACATATTAAACACATAGTATGGGTTTATCTCAGACCCGAGTCTCAGAATTATAATTAATCTCTTTTATAATCTTTAAAATGACCAAAATACCCCTACGGGGCTTAAATTGAGATTAAAATCGTTTTGGGCATAATGGAAGGTATCCTACTGATATCACAACATATTTAAGGCATATTAACTTAGGAAACCTGTTAGTGACTCTTTCGGTTACCCGTTATGCGTTATTCGCGTTCGGTTCGGTTTATGTAACTAGTTTGCATAAATTAACCGAAACGGGTCGAACCTTATCATTTTTATCTCAAAATCCAGAATGTGTTTAGTTTACCCATATTATACAAGTCAACTTGTCGGGTCTAAATCACATTCTATTCCGGTCTTCGCTTAATCATGCGTTCGAACCGTATCTTCCTTTAAAACTAACCGGTCTAAGTTTAGGCTTAATTAAAGACCCGTTAGGATTCTAATAGGTTATTATAAACCTTCCTTCCAGAATAGGAGACCCGGTAAAAGCTACGTGCACTTGCTTGTTGTGATTATTACTTGCAAAGGTAAATACTTTTAACTTATTTTCCCTTATACGGGCTTGGGGTACGGTATATAAAATACCGCTTGGTCGGGCATTGAATCTTTAATCGTATGATGGTTAAATTATTGAAATGACCCATTTGAATTGTTTTGTTTGCTTAAAGCCTTTGGGGGGTTAATGACCATGTCCCGGATATCCTTGGCATCATTTTACGAAATGGCCACGACCTAAGCACGTGGTGTAGGCGTACACCCGTCAGTGCCTAAATAAATAATGTGGTGTGTCTATTGATCTTTAACCCGGCACGAACCGGGCTACTGAACGCATAAGAAACATGTAATTCTTTTATAGGTTTATATATATAAATAATTATCCCAAGTTATAAAGAGTTTTGTGCCACGTGCATTCCAAATCAATTTTATTAAACTTTCAAAATGAGTCGGTTAATTGTATTTACCAGTGTAAAATGACGTATTTTCCCAAAAAGGTTAAGTGCAGGTACTACTCGAAATAGGCTGGCTTTCTCCTAGCATCTACAATAAGTCTCGCAAGCTTGGATGACATAAAACTGTTGAACAATGTTTCCTTTTTATTTTGATCCAACTGTGGATTATTTTCAACTGCTTTGTGATACTTAATATTACAATTTTATTCGGTTGAAATGAATCTATCTTTTGCTTCCGCTGTGCATTTAAATATTGTGTTGTTTGACTATGATGATATCAACTACGTCACGATACTCCCCACCGGGCCCACCGGTAATACGTGGAAATATCGGGGTGTGACAGGTTGGTATCAGAGCCAACATTGAGTGAATTAAACACTAGCCTTTTGTGTTTAATCTCAATGACACAATTGCACATTCCTAAAACTTTCGAGTCTAGACAAAGAACTTAGGACAAATCCAAATTGTTTTTTTAATCTTAACTTTGTCCTTTATATTTCTTGTTGTATCTTTCATTTGTTTTAACAGGAAATGCCACCGAGATTCCGAAGAGGAGGACGAGGTAAGGGGCCGATCAACGCCCCCAACGATCACGAAGCCGGGCCTTCACACCGGCGGACCCCTTCAACTACTATGAGTGCCGATCCGCAAGGAGCCTGGAGGACCTATACGAAGCCCGCTAGGCGATCTACTTCGTATAGCTCAACGCCTCCTTACCGTCATTCCTTTGGGCCGCATTCGAAAAACAAGCCCGACGACTCACGCCACTCCTTCTTACCATTGCAGCGATCCATTTCGCACCGTTCCTTTGGCGACCCCACTCCTGTCTTTTAGGGTCGGTTCAACCCGGCAGACTATATTGAAGAACCAGTGGGTTTTAACCCACTAGGACCTGAAGACCATTTCTCAGGAGACCATGCAATGGACATGGACAAGGACACGAATCCCGTCGAGCCTGCAACCGGGACCCCCAACCATCCCATCGATATCTCTGATGGATCATCCTTCCACGGATCACCCTACCATGGTCCAGACAGTTACCAAGCGAGGTTCAACCAGTATGAGTGGTATTTTACACCCTCTCATAACCCGCAGCAACAGCAGCAGGATCCCTCTGAGGATTCGCATTTCGTGGCAGTTACGCCACCGCCTCCACCGCCGCCAGTTCATCAAGCACCTCCAGAACCACCAAGGCGTAGGAGAACAGGCGCACGAATATCCACGCGAGGAGGGGGTTTTCACTTTAGCACCCCCCATCACTCAAGTGGCAGTCACTATCCGCCACTGCTTGAAGACCCACAAATGGGTGGGCCTTCAAACCCAGTTTCAGAGGTGAATTCTGCCCCAGTTGCACCACCACCGCCACCATTGGGATTTGGTAATCCAATACCCACATACGCCAGTTCCACGGTGTATAATCCATTTGAGCAGCCGGCTCACACTAACTACAATTATGCTGAAGCCGACCCATACCTAGTAGCAGCCAACTACAACGCCCTTCATCCTGAAGGACCATATGGAACTCCCTGGGGAGTGGGATACCCAACTCATGGGTATCAAATACCTGCTCGACCTCCACTTCAGCACCAGCCGCAGCAACCACGGTTTTCCCCACCGGAGTAGGAGGAAATCCTCTAAAGACTAAGCAGGGTGGAGCGAGACTTTCAGGAAGAGCGTAGGAACAACAGAGGATTCCTCAAGGGCTTAGCAAGCTTATTAAAAGGAAAGAAGAAAAGGGATCATTAAATCCCTATATGTATTGTTGTATTTCCTTATTTCAATCTAGTCCATGCGTGGACATTTATCTATGTACTTAGTCCCTGCGTGGACTTGCATTTTTAGTCCCTGCGTGGACATCTATTTTAGTAATTGGTCCCTGCGTGGACTTGTATTTCAGTTTAGCCCCTGCGTGGGCAAGTTGTTCGGTTAAAAGTCCCGTTTAGGGCAATGTGTACTCCTTTTTATGTTTAATGGAATGTTAAATTTAAAAATTTCATTTTGTCATTGTATGCATGAATATATTATACATGAAATAAATAAATCAAAAGTCATTCCTTTTAAAAATAATCTGCCTATTAAATATTAAATAAGAATCTTAAAGGTATAACCTAGCCTGCATGTCATTATAAGACTTGGTCAAGATGGTAAGACCTGTTTAAAAGATTCGAATCCCTGTTAACATCTGAAAACATGTTATCGCTCCTGGCAGACGTGATTCGTTAAAATCACACACGTCATTCTTATAATAGGATTCTTCAAAAGATTCCTAACCTAACTTAATGATCTATAAATCATGGGTTTAAATCATCAATTAAGATGATCACATATTAAACATCCATTAGTGATGTAGTGCCTACGGGCCATGCTCATTGTCATATAAGACAAAAGACAGTAGTAGTCTACGACTCCCTGTCAGAGAAAAGGTAATGAACTATGTTCAAACCTTAATGCCTTGATTCTCTGAAATCATGGCTTATAATTTAGGATGTCCCTGTGACTAGGCCTTTTGTGCCACTAATAAAACTGTTATTTGTTTTATAATTATGATAAATTTTAATAAAAATCCTAAATAAATATGATTAACAAATTAACCAAATATGGCCTGTGTTACCATGGTTAATGAATTGCCATAAAAGACAATTCCATAATAAACTCCCAAATAAATTATTGTCAATATCTTATGTAACAGTTCAAACTACATGGCTGACTCGGATGAGATCAACAGTCACCCAAGGGAGAATCATGATAATACCCGAATTAACATAGCGGGTGCAGAACTGCAAGCGTTAATTGACATTGCTGTTACAAAAGCCTTGGATAGGCAGTATAGTGAGTCGAGTGGTACTCGAAGCAGAGCCCAATCAGTACCCCATTCCAAGCCTAAGACTCATTCAGAGGCTCACAGCAAGCCACCCTCCAAGAAGGAAGAGCCAAAGAAAGACGATGACGATCGTCAGTCCTCAAACCAGCAAAGTGTCCCATCAAAGAAGGTCGAGGTTAAGGAGGAACCGCGTGGTAAGTCCTGCACATATAAGTATTTTGTCTCATGCAAACTGAGAGACTTTACTGGGGAAAAAGGAGCTGTCGACTGCATGACTTGGTTAGACGAAATGGACACCGTGGTTGATATCAGCGGGTGCGCTGATAAGGATGTGGTAAAGTTCGTATCTCAGTCTTTCAAAGGCGAGGCATTAGCTTGGTGGAGGTCTTTAATCCAAGCTACCGGAAAAATCCCATTGTACAATCTGTCATGGGATCAGTTTGTGACGTTGATTAAGGAAAACTACTGCCCTCAGCATGAGGTTGAAAAGATTGAGTTTGATTTCTTGTCTTTGGTTATGAAGAACCTGGACTGTCAAGCCTACCTTACCAGTTTCAATACCCTGTCTAGGTTGGTTCCATACCTGGTTACACCGGAACCTAAGCGTATAGCTCGATTCATCGGGGGGTTTAGCCCCGGAAGTTAAGGTAAGTGTGAAAGCCTCTAGACCAGCTACCTTCCGGTCTGCAGCCGATATAGCATTATCTCTTACTCTGGATGCGGTCAGGCAGAGATCACTGAGAGACACTGATGCTGAGAAAAGGAAGCCTGAGGATGATAGCTCACGGCGATCGGATAAGAGACATAGAGGAAACAATGACCACAAAAAGAGTTCTGGGTCTAAGAAAGATGGTCATCAGTCGGGTGAAAAACCCAAATGCAAGATATGCAAGAAACAGCACTTCGGGAAGTGCAGATATGAGTCGAAATCCCAGTCACAGCCAAGGGCATGTGGGATTTGCAAGTCTTCTGAGCACAAGACCTTGGATTGCAAAAAGTTGAAAGATGCTACGTGCTATAGCTGCAATGAAAAAGGGCATATCAAGTCCAACTGCCCGAAACTTGCAAAGAAGACTGAGGATGGGAAAAAGACCAATGCAAGGGTCTTTCGGATGGATGCAAAGGAAGCCATTCAGGACGACAATGTGATTACAGGTACCTTCCTCATAAATGATGTTTATGCAAGAGTGCTATTCGATCCAGGAGCTGATAAGTCATTCGTAGATAATAAGTTTTGTAAATTGCTGAATTTACCTGTTAAAACCTTAAGTGTGAAATATGAGGTGGAATTAGCTGATGGTACCTTAGAAACAACGTCAACCGTGTTAGATGGATGTGTTATATCCATTAGGAACCATTCTTTTTCCATTGTCTTTACTTCCTTTGAAATTAGCCGGTTTCGACATAGTAATAGGCATGGATTGGTTGTCTCGCAACCAAGCCCAGGTCGTTTGTGCTAAGAAGCAAGTGATTGTCAGAACTCCTCATGGCGAGCCTTTGACAATCCAAGGAGATACTAAGTACGGAATGCCTGAGCAAGTGTCCATGCTCAAGGCATCAAGATGTTTGACGAAGGGTTGTGTTATCTACATGGCGCAAGTAATTATTGATGAACCAAAGCCTAAGATCGAAGACATACCCATTATCTCTGAATATCCAGAAGTATTCCCTGAAGAACTACCTGGTTTACCCCCAGATAGGCAAGTGGAGTTCAGGATTGACATTATTCCTGGCGCAACACCTGTTGCAAGAGCGCCTTACAGATTGGCGCCAACAGAGATGAAAGAGTTGAGAACTCAACTGGATGATTTGTTGGCAAAGGGATTTATTAGACCTAGCTCATCTCCTTGGGGAGCACCAATCCTGTTTGTGAAGAAAAGGGATGGGCCGATGCGACTGTGCATCGATTATCGAGAACTTAACAAAGTTACTATTAAGAATCGATATCCATTACCCAGGATCGACGACTTGTTCGATCAACTTCAAGGAGCGAGTTACTTTTCCAAGATCGACTTAAGGTCAGGATATCATCAACTGAAGGTCAAGGATGAAGATGTACATAAGACTGCATTTAGGACTCGTTATGGTCATTACGAGTTCTTAGTGATGCCTTTTGGACTCACTAATGCACCAGCCGCATTCATGGACCTCATGAACCGCGTCTGCAAGCCTTACTTGGATAAATTTGTCATCGTCTTCAACGATGATATTTTTATTTACTCAAAGAATCAACCTGACCATGAGAAGCACCTCCATTGCATTCTGAAACTGCTTCATCAAGAAAAGCTCTACGCCAAATTCTCTAAGTGTGAATTTTTGCTTTGTGAAGTCCAATTTCTTGGACATGTGGTTAGTGAACGCGGAATCCAGGTATATCCCGCTAAGGTTGAAGCTGTCATGAATTGGAAAGAGCCGAAGACGCCCATAGAGATTCGCAGTTTCTTGGGATTGGCAGGATATTACAGGCGTTTTATTAAAAAATTTTCAAGTATTGCTGCACCCCTAACTTCTTTGACTAGGAAGAATATTAAGTTCAACTGGGGACCGAAGCAACAAGAATCCTTTGATATCCTTAAGCAGAAGCTAAGCAATGCACCTGTGTTGACATTGCCAGATGGAATAGAAGAGTTTGTGGTATATTGTGATGCATCACACACCGGGATGGGATGTGTGCTTATGCAGAAAGGCAAAGTTATTGCCTATGCTTCACGACAGTTAAAGGTGCATGAAAAGAATTACACCACCCATGACTTGGAATTGGGTGCCGTTGTATTTGCACTGAAGCTATGGAGGCACTATTTGTATGGAACTAAGTGTGTGATCTATTCTGATCACAAGAGCCTTCAACATCTGTTCAATCAGAAGGACTTGAACATGAGGCAGCGACGTTGGATGGAAACTTTGAATGATTATGATTGCGAAATAAGATACCATCCCGGCAAGGCGAATGTAGTCGCCGATGCCTTGAGCAGAAAGGAAAGGGTCAAACCCATCCGAATCAATGCCAAGAGCATTGAGATAAAGAATAGTTTGAATGAAAGGTTGTTAGCTGCGCAGAAGAAAGCCGTTCTGGAAGCTAATTATCCTGATGAAAAGTTAGGAGTAACTGAAGAACAGTTATCCTATGGCAAGGACGGAATTTTGAGGTTGAATGGACGAATATGGGTTCCAGTTTATGGAGGACTTCGAGATGTTATCCTCCAGGAAGCCCGCAGTTCTAAATATTCCATTCATCCTGGAGCTGATAAGATGTACCAGGATCTGAAGGCAAATTTTTGGTGGATAGGCTTGAAGAAGTCTATAGCTACCTATGTAACTAAATGTTTGACGTGTGCGCAAGTCAAAGCTGAACATCAGAAGCCGTTAGGTTTGCTGCAACAGCCTGAACTTCCCACATGGAAGTGGGAGATGGTGACAATGGATTTCATTACCAAGTTGCCAAAGACAAAGAAAGGAAATGATACTATATGGGTGATAGTAGATAGACTGACTAAGTCAGCACATTTCCTACCCATTAAGGAGACCTATAGCTCCGACATGTTAGCCCAATTGTACGTAGATAAGATTGTATATCTACATGGCGTACCTGTGTCTATTATCTCTGACAAAGATACTAGATACACGTCACATTTTTGGAAAAGTTTCCAACAATCTTTGGGCACGCACTTAAATTTTAGTACGGCTTACCACCCTCAGACGGACGGGCAAAATGAGCGTACGATCCAAACTTTGGAAGACATGCTTCGAGCATGTGTGATTGACTTAGGTGGTAGTTGGGATAACCACCTGCCATTAATCGAATTCTCCTATAACAATAGCTACCATACCAGCATTAAGGCTGCGCCTTTTGAGGCCTTGTACGGGAGAAAGTGCAGAACGCCTGTTTGTTGGGCGGAAGTTGGAGATGTCCAACTGACAGGACCTGAAATAGTCTTTGAAATGATAGACAAGATTGTCCAGATTCGTGACCGCCTGAAAGCTACCAGAGATAGGCAGAAAATCTACGTAGATTTAAAGCGTAAACCTCTGAAATTCGAGGTAGGTGACAAGGTACTACTTAAGGTATCACCCTGGAAAGGGGTAATGCGATTTGGTAAGAAAGGCAAGTTAAGCCCGAGGTACATAGGACCATTCGAGGTCATCGAATGTGTCGGATCTGTTGCTTATAAGTTAAACTTACCTGAAGAACTCAGTGGTATTCACAATGTATTCCACATCTGCAATCTGAAGAAGTGTCTAGCTGATGAATCACTAGTCATACCACATACAGATGTGCACATAGAAGAGAGCTTGAAGTTTGTTGAAAAACCTGTGTCGATCGAGGATCGACAGGTTAAGAAGCTTCGAAGGAAGCATGTACCGATTGTAAAAGTAAAATGGGATACCCGTAGAGGTCCCGAGTACACGTGGGAGGTAGAGTCCACAATGAAAGAAAAGTACCCTCATTTGTTTCAGTAAATCTCGAGGTCGAGATTTCTTTTAAGGGGGTGAGGATGTAACACCTCGAAAATTCACGTCCTATAATGTGTTGACACGTGTCATAAGCTTTGAACGTGTGAAAGAATGTTCTAGAGGGACTAAAGTTGACAACAAGGAAAGTATGTGAATATAAGGGTTCAAAATATCAACAATGGATAAATATACTTTACAATAACCCTACATGATGTTTATACCCTTAAACGAATGAATCATGGATCATACGAAGTTAATTGTGAAAGAAAGTGAGAGATTACAAACTATAGGGGTTAAATGTGTCAACATGTTTAAAGTATACCTCTGAGTGACCTTTTAGCAAACCCTAAGCTTTGTAACAATTAATTATGCTCACTAGAATGCATGATAAAAATTTCACCAAGTTTCGTTATCGTATGAGAAAGTTATGATAAAATTCGTATACGAGGGGTTAAAAGCGTCAACGATGAAATTTATGACTTTTCGGGTAATCAAAAGTTAACCAAGGACTTAACAAAGTTGGTACAAGTCTTGAAGTCCTTATAAGTCAATTTAGAAGGCTCATAATGCAAGAAATAAAGGTAAAACAACTTTTAGGAGGACCGGGGGCCAAAACTGCAATTAAATGAAACTTGTTTACCTGAGCCCGAGCCTCACGCGGGCCGCGTAAGCCCAGGCATAGACTTACGTGGGCCGCCTGGCACACCTAGATGCAGAAAACACTGACAGGTGGCTGTTCAGCCCATGTAACCGACTTATATGGCCATTTTGCAATACCATGTGCTGCCTAAGCTTGTTTTTAGAGTATAGGGACACTTGGGATGCATCAATGATCATTTGTAGACTTGCATGGCATGATCTAGTGGGATTAAACCCACTATATAAAGGCCTCATGTTTGCAACTTTTGATCATCCACTCATACTTCACTTCCGATCATTTCTGGAGCTTAAGACCTCTTTCCAAGCATCATTAGTCGTGCATTAGACCTTGGTAAGTATCCTTAACCTTCCCTAATCATGTTTTACTTAGTTATTAGCTTAAAAGTCAAACCATCGTAATTAAGGTTTGACTTGTCGATTAATCACTAATGGTCCAGTGATTAGTCAAACTTAAGGTAGTTATAAGTTGGTAATTATGTGGGCATTAAACCCTTAAAAGGGCACCCTCTGATTCCCGTCCTAACTAGATCATTTGTCGGGTCAAAGTTGTTTATAAAAAGTCAACAGAATATTAATTTGCGAATTAAAACATAATTAGCAATGTAGAAGACGTGTAACCTATTTCATCACTCATATAACTTGGTAATTAGTATAAGAACTGGTCTAAGCTTGTTTGATCCGACAATTTTCTGTTTAGGCTAGGTTCGGAACCGAAAGTCGCAAAACTTTGACTTTTGTTTTGACTTCAGTTCTGACCCATATTAGTATGATTTAGATATGCCTTAGAGCTCCGTTAGGACCAACTTGTATGATAGTATAACCCTCTGCGTTTATACTACTTAACTCGTTGATTGTCCGATGTCTCCGTTAAATGCCTAATGTTGACCAATATGCCCAGTTGACCTTAAAACAAGAATTTTGGAAATGTGAGAGGACAATAATCTTTGTTCCTGATTTATAAACATGTCCCTAAATTTTCACATCAGTTGGAGGTCTAGATTAGGAGTTATGCTCAATAGCGCAATTAAAAAGCTTTTTATTAATTAAACGGTGTAATTAGCGTAAAGCCTATCTAAACCCAATTTTTGACACCAAACCTTTTGCCCACTGATGTAATATAATATTTTGGGATTTTTGAAGATTTTTAATTATTTTTAACTTGATCATAACCTAAGGTTAATGCCTTGATTCGGTAAATACCGATTATACCCTTTTTGTTTATAAAATGAGTTTTACATGGTATTTTGACACCAATTTAATTGCTACTGATTTTATATAATAAATGAAGTATTTTGAACTTTATAACCTGATCAGAAAACTCAGATTTCCTGTTTAACCCGGAAATCGCTTAAAACGGCTTTTTACGCATATTAAACACATAGTATGGGTTTAAAACCATTTTGTCATATAAGACTTATCACCAACTGATATAACCTGTTAAAATAAGTTTTTCTACTGATTATCTCAGACCCGAGTCTCAGAATTATAATTAATCTCTTTTATAATCTTTAAAATGACCAAAATACCCCTACGGGGCTTAAATTGAGATTAAACTCGTTTTGGGCATAATGGAAGGTATCCTACTGATATCACAACATATTTAAGGCATATTAAGTTAGGAAACCTGTTAGTGACTCTTTCGGTTACCCGTTATGCGTTATTCGCGTTCGGTTCGGTTTATGTAACTAGTTTGCATAAATTAGCCGAAACGGGTCGAACCTTATCATTTTTATCTCAAAATCTAGAATGTGTTTAGTTTACCCATATTATACAAGTCTTCAAACTTGTCGGGTCTAAATCACATTCTATTCCGGTCTTCGCTTAATCACGCGTTCGAACCGTATCTTCCTTTAAAACTAACCGGTCTAAGTTTAGGCTTAATTAAAGACCCGTTAGGATTCTAATAGGTTATTATAAACCTTCGTTCCAGAATAGGAGACCCGGTAAAAGCTACGTGCACTTGCTTGTTGTGATTATTACTTGCAAAGGTAAATACTTTTAACTTATTTTCCCTTATACGGGCTTGGGGTACGGTATATAAAATACCGCTTGGTCGGGCATTGAATCTTTAATCGTATGATGGTTAAATTATTGAAATGACCCGTTTGAATTGTTTTGTTTGCTTAAAGCCTTTGGGGGTTAATGATCATGTCTCGGATATCCTTGGCATCATTTTACGAAATGGCCACGACCTAAGCATGGGGTGTAGGCGTACACCCGTCAGTGCCTAAATAAATAATGTGGTGTGTCTATTGATCTTTAACCCGGCACGAACCGGGCTACTGAACGCATAAGAAACATGTAATTCTTTTACAAGTTTATATATATAAATAATTATCCCAAGTTATAAAGAGTTTTGTGCCACGTGCATTCCAAATCAATTTTATTAAACTTTCAAAATGAGTCGGTTAATTGTATTTACCAGTGTAAACTGACGTATTTTCCCAAAAAGGTTAAGTTCAGGTACTACTCGAAATAGGCTGGCTTTCTCCTAGCATCCACAATAAGTCTCGCAAGCTTGGATGACATAAAACTGTTGAACAATGTTTCCTTTTTATTTTGATCCAACTGTGGATTATTTTCAACTGCTTTGTGATACTTAATATTACAATTTTATTCGGTTGAAATGAATCTATCTTTTGCTTCCGCTGTGCATTTAAATATTGTGTTGTTTGACTATGATGATATAAACTACGTCACGATACTCCCCACCGGGCCCACCGGTAATACGTGGAAATATCGGGGTGTGACACTCCAGGAATGAGGTCGATTCGGAAATCGATATCATGAGTAGGAGGTAAACCAGGTAGATCTTCAGGAAATACGTTAGGGAATTCGCAAACAACAGGAACGTCTTTCACTAGAGTCTTTCCTTCCTTTTCCTCCGCTACTACAATATTACCCAGGAAAGCTCTGTATTCCTTGCGGAGATACTTGCTTGCTTGGACACATGTCATGAGTTTGAGATCTTTCGAAGGAGTTTCGCCATACACACAAAGTTGATCACCATTAGCGAGCGAGAAACGAATCATCTTATCGAAGCAAATAACTTCAGCACGATTTTCACGAAGAATATCCATGCCTACTATGACGTCAAAACTACCGAGCTGCATTGGAATAAGGTCGATAGGAAAGACGTGATTGTTGAGTTCAAGCGTACAATCATGTAGAACAGAATTGACAGCGACGGTTCTTCCGGTGGCAACTTCAACATCGAACGTCGAGGGTAGATGGGCGCGCTTACGGTTAAGGAGCTTTTCGAATTCAAACGATATAAAACAGTTATCTGCTCCAGTATCAAATAAACACGGAGCATATATACCATTCACAAGGAACGTACCATTAACCACATTGTTGTCAGCTTGAGCCTGGCGGGCATTGATGTTGAAAGCACGTCCGCGGGCTGTTGGCTGCTGCTGCTGCTGTTGGGGCTGCTGCTGTTGTGGCTCTTACTTCACCACTCGATTGGGGCAAATGTTTGCGAAGTGGTTAGGATCACCAGACACAAAGTAAGCTCTAGCATGGATCGCGGGTGCAGGAGCCGCTTGTTGGCCTTGAGGAGCAGGAAGTAGAGCTTGTTGAGCAGGAGCTTGACCTTGAGCTGGAGCTGGGGTTTGACGTGGACCTGTACGGCAGTTTGTGGTGAAGTGGCCGTACATATTGCAATGAATGCAGAACCGGCATGCGATACCAACTTGGTGATGATAAGTACAAGTAGGGCAAAGCGGGTGTGGTCTAGTGTATGCACGCTTGGCAGGCGGTGCATTGACCACGTGTGCCGCTACTTGGCGGTGTTGAGGTTGCGGTTGGGCAGGTACTGTTTGGAGCGAAGCTGCAATAATTGCACAGTTCTTGTTGCTGGAACTGCTGTTGTTCTTCCTCTTGCGACGTGATAGCTTTGAAGACTGTGGTGCGGCGGTGGTTTCAGCGGTAGGAGCAACGGTGACTTGATGCAGATTCTTGGAGGCTTTGTCGGAATAACCCGCCCTGACTCGCTTATCGTTGATCTCAGCGGCGAACAGATAGGTTTCCTCGATTGTTGTCGTCTTTGTAGCCTCTACAAAATCTGCGACACAATTCGGCAGAGCGCGGATATACTTCTTGATTGTAATCTCCGGTGTAGTAACCTGACCGGGACAGATAATACTCAACTGCTTGAAGCGAGCAGTTACACCAGCGTTATCTCCGCCATCCTGTTTTATGTGCCAGAATTCATCCTCGAGCTTTTGGAGTTCATGGGGAGGACAGAACCCTTGCATTATGATGTTCTTCAACTCATCCCACGACAATCCGAAAGCTGCATCGTTTCCTCGTTTGTTCCTCTCTGCCGTCCACCAATCAAGAGCGCGAGATTGGAAGACGCCGGTAGCATTGACAGTGCGCAGGTTTTCTGGACAGCCACTCTTGCGCAGGGTGACTTCGATAGAATCAAACCATTGAAACATGGCCGTAGGACCATCTTCGCCGGTAAATTCCTTTGGACCGCAGGCTTTGAACTGCTTGAATCTAAAAGCGGCCTTAGGAGTATCAGTCCTAGACTCCTCTGAAGATTTGCTAGCATTCTCATTCAGCTCACTGACGATTTGTGGGATGACTTTCGCCATTTGCTTAGAGACGAGAGCGGCGATTCGTTTGTCATCATGGTTTCGGCGAGCGGCTCGGAGTGGAATGATCCAAACTACAACATTGTCTGCAACAGACATCGCCATAGGACTCAAACACAATTTCGATAAAATCTAGTATAGTCTATAGTATGCTCTCGCGCTGCCCTATATAAAGCTCAGGAACACGTCCACTCTTATAACACATAGTCACGTAGGCACATAATCCACATAAGCACAGAAGCACGTATTGCACGTAAGCACAGTAGCACATAAGCACGTAAGCTAGCCTAAGCACATATTTTGCACGTATTCACCTATCCTTCACAGCAGCGTATAGCGATTAAGTATAGCGATTGCGAATAGCTAGTAGCGATTGCGAATAACATGAGCGATTTGTTGGCGTGTTGAGATGAATGTGCAGTGCGAGTTATGCGTGTTGATCAAACCGAATAACTAAAAGCGAGTAAATCACCAAAAATTGAAACACATAACGCATAAAAGCACATAAAATTCACTTAAAAGCAATAAATCTCAGAGTTGGCAGTGGCGAATTCCAGAATCGAAACACATAAAATCAAGGATAGATTGTCTGGCTGTGATAGACTGTGCTCTCGCCTCGATCCGAGCGATTGGCACGCATCCATCCAGTTATAGCGTGACCCAAGTCGTTGGAGTCCGTTGAGACTTTGGTGAGAGTTTTGTAAAACCAAAAGTATAAAGCGGAACGAGTCATCAAGGTTCGGGTTTCACCCCTGTCTTAACGACTACATCCCCGTTTGTGTGATAGAATCACGAGGTAGATAAGGAGAATTGCGTTGAAGTATGGATTTCACTCCTAGTTCTACGCAAATTCTCTTGTTTTATAGTAGAAATAGCCAATCGAACGAGTGATCTGAGAGTTTGCGGTTTTCACACCTCATCTTAACCAGATCATTCGTTTGTGTGTGTGTCTAGGCTTAGGAAAGACTAATATTGCGCAGAACTGTAATATGCGATGTTCGTGCATGAGTAAAGTGTACAGCGAGTGCGAGCGAGATAACGAGTAAGCTCGTGCAAGACCCCTACTGGGTATGCACAAGTCGGTCCGTTGGTACTTAGACTATAGACTAGGTCATTTCTAAGACACCGACCCGGACTAGGTCGCGTCTTGCCTAATTCCCTATAGTTATTGCTCTGATACCAATCTTTCACACCCCAACCGATGACAGAAACATCGGGGCATGACACTGAGCGAAACAGATTGTCAAGAGAAATTCCATAACAACTAAATTACCGGATAGTTAATATTATGTCCCAAACCATAACCCATCAAGTAACCAATTATTACAGACATAGGTATCTCCAAACAAAACATGTTCCGACAACTCATATTTAAATAAATAAATTGTTTGTTTGTTTCTAGACTCTTATTCCTACTTGATTCCAAGAAGCAGGTAAGCACAACATCCTAAGCAATCAAACACCTATCACATACGTTAAAATAGCGGTCAATACACATAGTGTAAAGGTGAGCATACAAGTTTGATAGTAACATAGTGTAATGCGAAGCTAGTAGGTTATCGACAATGAAATAGGCACAGACTAGACTGCGAGTTGTAGAATGCGCAACACACATCACCACTGTGACATGTGAAGAGGTAACCTTAACAACCCCTGTCCACGACAGGTGCTGAGTCCAAACAAATAGTACTATCGTTGCTAAGGCGTCACGCAACAATCACTGTGTTAACATAACATACAAGCATTCATCAAGTAACACATAACATGCAATAACGGTCAACGTATAAATAGTGTTTGCGTTGTGTGATCGATTGTGATTTAGAATAAGTAACGTATGTAACACCCAAAAGTGCGTAAAGAAAAAAGGGATCGAGTATACTCACAGCGATGGAAGTAATGGATTGAAGGGAGCGCTAGAGTGATTAGCCTGAATAGTTAACGATAGCATAAGCGAAGAGCGGTGTGTAGAACGGTGCAAGTGAACCAAGTGTCGAATGGTAACCCGATCGGATGGTCATTCGATCGGATGTCAATCCGTTCGGATGGTCATCCGATCGGACGGCCATTCGTTCGGATTGACATTCGTTTGGGAAGGATGTGTTTGTATATGATGGCTTTGAAGTTTTCGTTGTAGCATTTTGAAATCAGAGAAGTGTTTCTACCCTTCAGGTCGATCGATCGAACGGTCGTTCGATCGGATAGTGATCCGATTGGCGAGGCTTCTCAGTTGAGAATAAGTTCACAGCAGGACGGTCACTCGATCAGATAGCAATCCGATCTGATGGCATTCCGTTAGAACTGATGTTCATTGAAAATTATGAAATTGATTAAGTATGGAACCAAGTGCAATCCGATCGGATTGGAGTTCGATCGGATGGCAATCCGATCGGACGGCAATCCATCCCAACGAATCTGATCGTCTTGAACCTGATTATTTTGCTAAGTTTCTGCGGTTTGCTTGAGACGGTATGACCACGTACTAAACAATGGAACCCAGTCAAGTCCCAAGTCACTCGGTCGAACAGGAATCACCCTAACTCGATCAGTTTACTGGTTCGTGACAGTTGTTCATGTTCAATCCGAGATCGGTTGTCTCTCTTTGATAAAAAACAGATCTCAGACTGATGCTTCACTAAGAAATGAGTAGAAGATCTGAATGAGCTCTGATTCTATCGGTTTTGAGTGCATTGAGTGTAAAAGAGTTGAAAGAAAGTTAGAAACCATCTTTCAATCTTTTTAATCATGAAAAAGTTTAGATCTAGTTGAAAATAGTGTTGAATCATGTGGAAATCATGTAGATCTGAGTTTTTCTTGGTGGAATAATGCCCAAACTCGAAGTTCATAAGAACTCCACGATGACATCATCCTAAAACACCTCAAATCCGGTGATTTCTCGGTTAAAAGTTGAGACTCAAAGGTGAAAAAGATGAAGAAGTGCGTGTAGATTATAGAAGTACAAGATTTGAGTTGAAAACTTACAAGAATTGCGAGAAATCGAGAGAAAGAAGGCCTTAAGCGTGCTGGTCGAGTGAGAGGGAGCTATCACATCACAAGTGATGTGACAGGGGGGTATTTATAGGCTTTCCAAAAGAGGAAAGTGGGAGCAAGGAACGGATCGGATGGCACATCGATTGGATAGCCATCCGATCAGATGATCATCCGTTTGGATGGCCATTCAATCGACTGGCTCCGGAAAGTTGCGTTTTGATGTTTCATTTTGCGTGTTGAGCGTTGAGATGCGATTCGAGTGAGCGATGCGATAGTATTACCCATTAGTCACACAAATAACCCAACTACTATATCTAACATACAATCACTATAAATAACTTGCGTTTAGCGTTTGCGATTTTATTGCGATGCGATAGAGTTGCGATTTCGATTGCGATTAATCACCTCAACATAAACATAACATGCACAAGTAACACATAGTAGCACACACACGTAAAACAATATCCAGAACACATAATTCGAGTAGCGATGCAATAGCGATGCGGTTAGCGATAAGTCGATTAGCGATTAAACATGCGATCAAACCTCGATTATTAATAGATACTCCACATAATACAACTAAGGCAAATAAATAAATGGATTCGATTACAAGTCAAAAAGTACGATTTAATGGTCAAGTAAGGAGTGACAGATCGCAATTAGCAATCTTTTCTTCCTTTGACTTTGACTTGTACTTTGATTTTCCAAAAAGCGGGTTGTTACAATCATGTTGCTAAAGGTTTCGTTAGAAACCTGACATTGACTTTAATGAAACATTTAAACATGTTGTTAAGTCCACCATAATTCAAGTGGTTCTCTGTTTTGCTTTCATTAAACATAGCCATTTCGACAACTCTATATTCAAAATGTATTCTTACATGGTGATATTGAAGAGACAGTCTACCTCAAAAATTGCCAAGGCTTCATTGATCTCAAAGTCCAAAATACATGACAAATCATGTATGTCTGTTAAACAAGTCGCTCCACGCCCTCAAAGAAGCTCCACATGCTTGGTATTATCGTGTATCACAAGCTCTTCAATATTTGATTGTTCGTGGTTTAAAAATGGATCCTTCCTTATCACTTACAAAACTATGAAAACCTTTTTATACATCTTTATTTATGTGGAGTACATCATTTTCACTCGTAAAAATACCACTGTTCTTAATTGTGACAAACAATTGTTCTGAAAAACTTTTTTTGACAAAGATCTTGGCACACTTAACTTGTCATACCCCAACAGATGGTGGAATCATCGGAGTGAGACGAACGAGATTGCTCAAAGACTTCATAACATTATGTGACAATAATTAATTCAAAACCAACTTCATTCGTAACAATAAATTTTCAATTACATCATGAAAATCAAAGTACAACATTGAAAAACAAATACGACAAAGTTCAACAAAATAAAGTAACCAAATCTAGTAAGTTCAATATGTGTTTCTAAGTGTCGTCCCTACTAGATTTTATCATACTCATCATCATCATCAACCTGCAACATGTTAAAAGTATAGTTCAACACAAAAAGCATTGGCGAGTACACAAGTTTTAAGTATATAGCATAAGTATAAAAATGTTTAAAACGAATCCACATGGAAACCTAAGTTATCAAGATTAACATATCATTGGCATGCAATATTCAAGTCAACCCTCTGATTACCGCAAGTATTAAATTTAACATGACCTCTCGTTCACGGGTGGTGTGTTACTCCTATAGCATTATACATGTTAAATAGAGGCTCGTACGAAGTTAATGATGTGTTTATCACATAAGAATCACCCAAGAATATGAATCAAGTATAACGAGTAAGTATGCATGTATTTGGATTGTTTTGTGCATTGCATAAAGTATGTTGTGTTGTGATTTTAATAGACTAACATGTTGCACCCAAAAATGTGTAAAATGAAAGTGGGTCAAGTGTACTCACGGTTTTGCAAAGCTTCAAACTTTATAATACCGTGTAGAGTTGTAGGTTTGAGGATGGAATCACCAAGTCACCCTACACAGTGGAAAAGAATGTGTGTAAGTTTATGAATTTAGAATGGAAGTTTCGGAATTGGAATTTAAAGTATCAAAAGTATGTATACGAAAGTAATATCTAATTCTAAGTGCTCGTTTATGACACTATGTTTATGTGGTTTCATGGGTCCCAAAGTGCCCATTAGAATCATAACAACTAACTTAGAATCTTAGATATATTAGCCTTAGTTTATGACGAATAATCATGACTTGATTATCATCACAAATTCAACCATGTTTTATATAGATACGTATAATTTATATAGTGATAGTAACATTCTAAAACTAAGTCCAATCATAGATAGCATATATGTCACGCATGGAGGATTAACCTCTTTGTAGGATTCACCACTACACAAACCATCGAAATGATGATTCGGAGGGTCATGAATAACAAGGATTCACCACTACATAAATCATCTCAATGATGATTCGGAGGGTCATTAATAACAAGGAAATAAATCTAACTATTGTAAGCTCAAGTGACCAAGTAATCTCTAACCCAGGTGTGCCAAAACATCATGAAAAGAATTAACTAAGTGATGAAGGCTAGATGGGGCTAAGTTACTTTGTTACTAGTAAATCACTTGAGTGTTTATACATAAGTTCACAAATGAAGGAGTGGAACTTAGTTTGGAAAGCCAAAGCTTCCATTTGTTCACACTTCACAAGTCACGAGTTCATCATATGGAAGATGATGAATCAAGCTTTTTTTGTCATTCAGATTAGGACATATATAAACTGAAATTAAAGAGTTTTGAACTCAAAAATTTGATGGTAATCACCTCAACACAAACCCACAACCATAGACTAAGTTGTGAGCTTGGTGGGTACAAGATTCCACCAAGTTTTTATCAAGAACATGAAGGTATAAGAATAATAACCAAAACAAAAAGTAAAGTGCACTTTGGACATCAAATATGGTGAGGTTTCACCTTAGTTTGCCCAAGCAAACTTGTGAAAACCTTCCTAGAGGTTATCCAAGTGTTTTAGAAGAATAAACAAGAAGGAAATAGATGAAGAAGTGAGTTAGAACTCACTTAGATTCACTAAAACTTTCTACTCAATTCTGCTGGAAATTTTAGAGGATTAGAGAGTGTTTTGGAGTGTTTAAAATGATTGGAAAGTGAAAAATGAATGAGGAAATGATGTATTTATAGTTGGGAACATTGGGGTTTTGAGTTAGGTGCATTAAGTGTAAGTAGTTAGGAGTTAACAATAAAAAAGAGTTGAATTTCACAGCTTGCGGAGCTGTGAGCCGCAAGCTGTTAACAACTTTTTAATTTTTTTTTTACACATAAATTAGATATTTGTAGTGTAACAAGGTGTTATATGATGTTATAAGGTATGCTTATCATATTCCAAGGTATAACATGTGCAATAAATATGTTTTTAAGTAAGAAAAACATGTGACTAAGTAGCAAACAAGTATGTATAACATATATTTAGGTACTAATCAAGTGAAAAACGTATAATTTAGTCTTATAATTGAATAACCAAGCGTTTGCATGTATGGAAAGTTTAAGAATTAGAATACACGACAATTGTTTGCGAGTTAAACCTATGTTTACGAGAATCATGAGTCATGTAACAAACAAACGTATGTATCAATGTATAAACACGCACAAACAATGTATATTTCACATTTCACATAAATGATTAATTGTATTACAATAAAAGTCTCGGATTTACAACGATTCGAAATGAGATACGATTACAAGGGATACATGCTTGATAAAATAGAAATACAAGATAAACTTTCTAAAAACAGAAAGTTACGAAAAACGAGGCGTTACATAACTACTTTATTGGGATTGTACTTCTTCCTCAAGGCAAGAATATTTTTCTTTAGAACTACATCTCTGACTCTGAGCTCCTTTAACAAATGGTTTTGCTGACTATAAACCAATATCATCTTCTATGAGCATCTCAAAGTCCATGTCTCTTGGCAAAAATCCACTTATTACGGATCCACTCAAATATTGTTAACTTGTTGGGGCTCTTTAATATGTCATCTTATCTAGACTTGATATCACATTTGTTATAAACAAAGTGTGTCAATACATGCATGCTCTTTCTGAGACTCATTGGTCTGCTGTCAAATGCATCATCCACTATTTAAAAGGGACATTGATCATGAGTTGCTTATTCATCACAACTCGGTTTCCCACCTTCAACTTAGGGATCCATTTTCCATTGTGCCTTCTCGGATGATGACTGGGCTGGTTGTCCGGATGACCGTCGATCAATGGGCGGATTTTCCATACATATGAGTTCCAACTTCATCACATGGATTGTACGAAAATAGAAAACAGTTTCTCAGTCATCTATAAAATTTGTGGTATACACAACCTCTATTCCGACTCTCTAGTATGATAATCTTGGTGCGACCTACCTCGCAGCTAATCCAGTGTTTCACACATGAACAAAGCATGTTGAAATTGGTTTTCATTTTGTTCGAGAAAAGGTTGCTTAAGGAAAATTATGTGTAAAACTTATATCAACTAGAGATCATATCACAGACATCTTCAAAGCCATTATCAGCACAATGATTCATGTTCTCTGTTCCAAGCTATAAGTTGCTCTCTGGACTTAATTTAGGGTAGAATATTAGGCAAAATGTAACTAAGTTATTCTATAGGGTATATTTTTTGTGTGCGTGTATATATATATATAATAGGTATAAATACCCCTATGGAAGTCTAGAATTGCACAACATTCTTCACAATCATTACCATTTCCTTTTCAAATATCCAACGCTATTCGGATATATAATAATACTGTTTGTTTATACACTACTACATAAAGAAGTATCAACCACATAAATTTGCGATTGAACTATTGGCCACAAACATTTGGCATCTAGATCGGTCAAAGATAAAAATGAGCACAAAATCTTTTCGTTGTAAAATCCCTGGAAAATGATGTCATCCAAAGACCCGACCACAAATTCATTGACACCTCCCTTAGTCGACAAAATCCGTCACAAGCTCATTTTGGTCGCAAAAGGGGAATACTGACAATTGGCAACTGTTTAGCGGTTGCAAATGATTCATCTTGTTGGAGTCTTATTATTGTTGAAAAAACTTAAGAAAACCTTTGTAAAAACTTTATTTAACAATTTTTTTCTAAAAAAAACTAAGCCATGATATATATATATATATATATATATATATATATATATATATATATTTAAACATTTTGATCCAAAAAACAAAAAAAAAGCGTCAAGTAGTTATTTTTAAAAAAGAAAGTTTAAATCTTTTTGTCACATGTAATACATGTTAAAAAAAGTGTAACACACAAATTTTAAACTAGTTGGCGTTTTTTTTTTTTGGTAAAAAATATGTATATTACATTCCCTAACTTTTTTAGGAAAAAAATGTTTTGTACATAAAGTTTTTTTTTTTTTTTTTTTTTTTAACTTAAGTGGGTTTTCCTAATAATCTTCCCTTGTATACATAGCATAGGGTTTGGCTACAAAAGTCAAACCTTACAAACTATAGGAACGGATTTAAGATATTGATCTTAGAGACAGTGGCGAAGCTTGCCGGAGAAAACGGAGGGGGCTAAAACATATATACCCAAAAATTTCTATAGAATCGGGGGGGTAAAAACGTATATATCCAAAAATTTCTATACGAAAACTACATATATAACACTACTGAGCGAAAAATCCCGGGGGTCGGGCGACCCCCCCGCCCCCAAGAAGCTTCGCCCCTGCTTAGAGACGGAGGGTCGCAGACGCACCACATCCCATGGAGGGAATAAAAGTGGCTGGAAGGGTAAGATAGTAATTGCAACAATTATTGACTTTTTAATAATTTCAACCCGTTTTTAAACGTCCATAACTTTCTTACGTGATTATTTTTTAAAGTATAGCATAAAATCAAGTGTTTTTTTTTAATATTTTCAACAAATATACTATTGATATACATTTGAAAAAAAATGAATAGAGTTTTTTATAGCGTTTTTTAACTGGATATTTTGTGGTTTTTTGTATACCGGGTCTTATGATGACGCTTTTAATTTGGGATGTCATTGTGTGTCTTTCTAAACTGAATCTTTATGGTGTTTTTAGTTGGACATTTTTTATTGTGTTTTTCATTTAAAAAACAGGTTTTTTATTTTTATTTTTTTAACTAGCTATTTATGGTGTTTTTCTCTTGGTAACTGAATAGTTGTAATTCATGGAGTTTTTGGCTCTGTAAAGCATAAAAAACGATCCGAGATGGGTATATATCATGAAATGGGCATTTTTCATTTAAAAATAGGTTATTTGTGGTTTTTCAACTTGGTTTTATTGTGTTCTCTCTTTGGTAACTATATAGTTGTAATTCATGGAGTGAATTGCAGTCTAAAAAACACAAAAGTTTCACAATCCAAAAACTTCATAAAACTGCACAGCGCAAAAACGCAACAAAAACACCCACTTTCATAAAAACACAATTCATGTCTTTTTTATTTATTTCAAAAGCATAAAATAATATACTCGTTGTAATGATAGTAAAACATGACTCAGTTTTATGGTGTAATTAAAAAAATAATAATCACGTATAATAAAGTTACAAGCGTTTAAAAAGATGTAAAAGACGCATGTGACTTACATGTGCATTGTCTTTTAACATATGAGTGGCATTGTGCTTTTTAACAATATTGTTCTTAGGCTAAAGGGTGTGGGGTTCATAGTTTGGATATGATTCCCTACGTAGGAATACGAATGGAAGGCTACATTACCCCTCTTGTCTGATACACCATGGTTCGCATGGATTAAACCATAGCAACCATGGTCCTTTTTTTTCATTTTCGAAGATTTCGTTTCCTTTTTCTTTATACAAAATAAAGTAAAATAAATAAGGGGATAGTGGTTTGGGTCATGACCAAGGTGGTGGTTTTGAATTGTGGATTAGAGGTAGGTGACATGCGCTGACGTGGAGGGTTATGGTGGTCATAAGGATCATGACCACACCCTATAGACTTAGTGTAAATTAACAACAGTACCACATGACAACACCAAATTTATTCCTACAGTTGGTAAGGTTTTAGTTATTTTTAGAAAATTCCTCTCCTATAAATGTATAGTTGGGAGAGGCACATTCGGGTAGGGGTGTTCAGGATTCGTTTCGAATTCGAAAAATTCGAAATTCGTTTAAATTCGATTCGATTATCAAGAATTCGTTTCGATTATAAGAATTCGAATTTGAATTCGATTCAATTCGAGTCAAGTAAATCGAATACGAATTTATAATTTCAAATTCGATTCGATTCGAAATTCGAATAAAAATTATACATTTTTATTTATTATTTTTATATATAATACATATATAACTTTTATTAAGGTATACTATAAATTATTTTCAAAATTTTTTCCAAGTATTAAAATTACCCATTACCAAACCCACTACATGACCCATAAGTAAAACCTAAGTAACAAATCTCTATCAATAGATTTCTAACCATAAAAATATCAACTTGTAATGTGGAGTGATTATTCCCGACTTCTCGTTTTGAATTTTAGACTTGTGGTACTTTATTTGAAACTTTTTAATGTGATATCATGCTTTATGGCTGCTTTAAAAATTATGTTTCATTTTGATAGTTTTTTACATGTTTTAAAGAATCTGAATTAAAACGAATTTATTCGAATTCGATTCGAATTCGAAGTTTTAATCGAATACGAATTGGGTTTTTTATTCGAATACGAATTCGAATCGAATTCGATAGGTTTTAATCGAATTCGAATCGAATACGAATTCAAGGAAAAATAAAAATTATTCGAACAATTCGATTCGAATAATTCGAAAATTCGATATTCGATTCGATGAACACCCCTACATTCGGGAACCAAGAGAATTATAGGTTTCACATGTGAAAAACTCATAAGATCTCATTATTTGTGTGAAACTTCATTTTTACATATATTTTATTTTATATGTAAAAGTCGTTTCAATTAAAAAAAATATTTTTGTAAAAAATATTCTTTACCTTTAAATTACTTTTTTTTTATTAAAACAACTTTCACATGTATTTATTTTAAAATACAAGTTTTCTACATGTAAAATTAAGTTTTTTTGCGTTTTTCAAATGTGAAATCTGTAGTTCTCTGATTATCAATTTTTTGTAGTTCCCTAGCAAAATCATTGTTTATTACATTTAGGTGGTGTTTTTGTTTTTTTTAAATCTATGCAGACTCTTCTGTCTGTGTCGCACATACCACACACAGAGCTCTTTTTGGTGCAGAATTGGCCAAACCACTTTTAAGATCTTCTAAGGTCTGCAGAGGGTTAAACACCACCACCCACCATCCACCGTCCACGTCCACCACCCACTACTACTACCCACCGTCCACATCAACCACCCACCACCACCGTCCCTACACTACCACTAGCTTATTTTAGAAGTCTATATACGTTAAAAAATAAACATCATTCTTCTTGCAGACTGCAAAGATTTGGTCTACCTTTTCTTGTACTGATGTGTTTAGATGTTATTCGCAGATTGCTGATATTTTACCTCCACTAGTACAAAACCATTTTTTTTGTAGTGTCAAATTCAATTTTTGGTGGTGTGTTAGAATACGAAGCACCAAATAACATGATTACCACACTAACAGATAAACACACCATCAAAAAAATAGATTACAAAGCACCATTAAGTGCTTAGAATTTATACAGCACTATTAAATTGATTTTTTGAGGGTGAAGTTGTTAATAGCACCAACAAAGTGAACCAATCAAAATATTTTGTTAGGCATCATATGGATCATAATCCTACGGTTTTCAATTACTCTCATCTTATTCAATCAATGGATCAAATCATGCCTCCAAAAACACAACCTTTATACCCCTATATATACATACACAATGTTAAAATCAAAATCTTTTTTAGAGAGAGAAAAATGTTAAGGAGGAGCAAAGCATCACCGGAAAGTTTTCCGAAACGGCTTCCACGGTATCAAGAAACCGGCGATGTGGCGTAAAGCGTATCAATGGCCTTATCTACGAAGAGACACGAGATTTTTGAAGATCTTTCTTGATGATTTTATGTGTGATGCCTTCAAATACACCGAAGATAGTCGCCGAAAAACTATTACAGCGATGGACGTCATTTACGTTTTGAAGTGACAATGATGTACAATTATACACTATGTTGATTTGGTTTGATTGTATGTGTTTAAATTGTTATTTTAGAAAATGACTTTTAGAGAAATCATGTTTGTATCTCATTCTTTGTAGCTTCCCATGAAAATATAATTTTATTTCATTATGCTTGTAGATTTTATACATTTTTTTGTTTGTATAGTTTTTTGTTGATTTGCCTTTTTATTAGATCTAGGATGTTTTATAAATAAAATAAAACTAAAAAAACATTTGTTCAAATAATGTATATTTTTACGGACCGGTTCATAATAGAGAATTATATATGGTTTCTATCATTGATTTTTTGGTGGTGTGTTAAGAGATTTAATGGTGGATTAATTTGGTTTCTATCATTGATTTTTTGGTGGTGTTTAGAGATTTAATGGTGGACTGATTTGGTTTCTATCATTGATTTTTTGGTGGTGTGTTTAGAGATTTAATGGAGCTTTTATTTAGCAGCACCAACAAATCCGGTTATTTGGTAGTATATATTTTTTTTGAACGGCAAATTTGGATCACTGACGGACCACTGGAGTATCATCGTGCCACCAGAGGAACCACCCGATCATATCCATCTCCACTAGGCATAATGCCACACCAATTCAGGAGGAAACCCAATAAACATGGGAAAACCCCCTTGTGGGAATCGAACCCAGGACCTATTTGATAGTATATTTGTTGGTGCTATCTCAAAAAGCTTTCAAAAAAAGGTATAAATCACATCACCAAAAAACTGCTTTTGTACTAGCGCTCTTAAGAAACAAACTGCACGTTAGTGTTTTATTTTATGTTTGTAAGAAAAGTCATATAACAACACGTGACTGTAGATATATCTTTTAAAATATGCAATGGATCCATCCATAATTTTGTAACGGTATATAACATCAACTCAAAGATGGTTGTGAGACGTGAGTAATTATTGTTGAGCATTGAATGGGACGAACAAGTTGGATTAATATATTTGTGGATGAGAGACAAGTTTTTGCTGATTGAAATATATTGATTGTATAACAAGTTTGACTGATTATGTTGAATTGCTGACCACAATATTGTTCTTCAAACTTTTATTTCCTTTACCATTATCTTGGAGTCTTGACCATCTAGAGTTCGAATCTAGTATTTATATATCTATCCATTATCTATCACATGTCATCCCCCACCATAGCCCAATTGGTTAGGCCGGCTTCTTCCCTTTGGGAGGTCGCCGGTTCGACTCCAACTTGTGGCTTATGGTGCGGGACATCCCAATGATGAATCGTTACCTACCGAGACATGGTGCGGTTCTGAGGGCAACCCGGTTTTCATCAAGCTGTTACCCCAGCGATTCTCTCGTGTGGGGGCAGTATGGTTTCCGGGCGAAGGTCAGCTAGCGCGCCGGCCGGGGCCCGATAGAACATCGCGTTCGGCAAGCGGGGTTGATGGGAGCTTGTCATCGACAAGCTCTCAGTGACCTATTACTGGTCAGTACATAGAAAGTCACCCTTCAAAAAAAAAAATAATCTATCTATCACATGTCTAATTGAAATTTGACAAAGAAAACACTAAAATATGCATTTATTAATTTGGACTCAAAAATCATAGGTAAAAAGTTACTTTGTTGTCAATATAAAATCATAACGTAAAAAGACTTAAAATACTGCACAATTTATTCGAAAAAAAAAAAAAAAAAACGTCTAGAGTCGCTTTCATTCTATGCTTGTCTTTTTCTCTTTGCAACACAGCCACAAGATCCATCGCAGCCTCTGAATGGTTGCTTGAGCCGGTAGAACCACCAATAACTTAGTTATTGTTTGAATGCAGGTGATGGTAGCTTAGTGGTCAGGAACAAGTAGTGTAATGCTAATAACTTTTCTATGGTCAATTGACATAGTAAAAACTTTTTGTGTTTAATAAACTATATTGATTAATAAGTTTAAATAGTAAATTGAAAGCTTTTAATTAAGTAAATTAAATAAATGCTTCTTGTCATGTTTAGATTTTTATTGGTCTCTTATAATTATTGGATGAACCACATCCTTGTAATTATATGAATGTTTGATTTATGATTTTCTATTTAAACCATATATATATGTGTGTGTTTGTTTGTATGTTTTGTTAATCCAAAAATATTAAATGACATTATGAATTGTAAATTGTTGACTGGCAACTTCGAGTTTTAAACTTGATATTAACACTTGCATTATTTAATTCCTATTAGTTAATACTACCCAAAAGCTAAATAATAAATATAACTAGAACATGACACGTACATACAAACATATGTGTATGTTCTCCGACTAATCAACAGAAGTATGATGAGATATATGGGGAAATAACAAAAATAGCCATTGACTAGTCCATTTTTCAAAAATAGCTAAATGAAACGGCTCCATGAACCGTTATATACCACTGAAACGGCTTAACAAAATCTTTTCAAATCCCACCAACCACTGATTGCCACGTGTTCGACAAAACCTGAAACGGCTCTGAGCCGTTTCAAAAGCTATCATCGTTTGAAAGTTCTCATCCGAGAACTTTCCACACGACTTGTCCCTTGAACCGGCAAGTGGATAGCTTGTCCTCTAGAGCCGGTTGAAAGATCTCAGCCGAGAACTTTCCACACAGCTCAAGCCATTTGGCTCAAACCCCAAGCCGTTTCCACATGAGCTGAGCCGGTTCCGTACAAAGCTAAGCCGGTTCAACATAATATGTGCCGTTCCCGTACAATGCTAAGCCGTTTCAACATAACTTGTGCCGTTTCCGTACACTTCGAAGCCGTTACACTCAGGTCTAAGCCGTTTCTTGAGAGTTCTCAGGCCGTTATAAATATATGTTAATATAAATACCCATTTGCCCATCTGCTCCATATAATCACGAAAATGTTATGCACAATCAAGTATTTGTTCTTCATTAATATTTTATTTATCTCAAATATATTTTTTCCGAGAAAGAATATCTGCACATACTCTTATTGTTACAAAATGACGTGTTCTTGAGATTCAAATTTCGATGTTCACTTTCTTTCTAGTCAGTTCAGATCAAAGAAAAATTGATGTGTTTGTCAATATTTTTTTAATATCTGTTTTGGGATTGAAGTGTTCTTCCGGTGTGTTACCTCTTAGACAAAATTGTAGAAAACAACCTTTATGTTTGTTCCAAACTGCATTTTATACATTTCACTATGAAATCGGCAAAAACCAACCTTTATGTTCATATTTTGCTACAGGTTCAATCTTTAACACAAACACCGTTAAATTTTTCTGGTTAACTCCGCTCACATGCTTTGCATGTGAGGGTATTTTGGTCTTTTCTCATTGCCTTTTATTTAATATAGGTTTTTTTTAATCAAATTCCAACTCTCTCTCTCTCCGGGAACAGTGGTATCATCGGTGACATATTTATACAAATCGGACTTTATAAAAACTTACTATTTGGTATGAATGTATAAATTAAGCAAATAAATGTAACCTCTTGTATAAAATAGGCTACTTGTTCTTGCCACAAGTCGATAGAATAAACAAGGTTGTCGGCCCAAGGTTCGGTTTCATCTCCGAACCCCCAAAACGGATCATCAACTTGATCACCGTCCTGGTGCTGCTGTCGTGTAGGATCCTCACGCACCAACGACATACCCTGACCAAGAAAATCAATCGCCCACACCCCATTGAAACCGTTAAGCAAACCGTTACCGTTGCTCTGAATTTCATCGTCACCGTCATCGGAACCGGAATCGGCGTCACTGTTATTACCGATGGAGGAAGAAGCGGAGGAATCTTCTTCTTCTTTAACGGCGGGGAGGTTGCAATACGTGAAGGTGATTATGCTTCCATTGTTGGTTTGTTTAATCTTTCAAAGGAAGTTAAAGTTTCCCTCACAAACCACTCCGCAATCAGATTAATTAGTTACTTTTCTTGGTTAAATAAGGTTCAAGATTCGGTGTATGATAATTTAGACCCAGTTGTGAAAAACATTGAGAAACATAGTACTTGATTTGTTGTTGAAATCCGAAAGGTTTGATGATGGTTCATCAGATGAGGGTATAATCTCAAAGGAACAATCTGTTGGTGATTTTAAATCGTGATCGAAATCGGACGAGTTTCGGTGAAATCGATTCGGATTTCAATCGTTTTCGGACTGAATTTGTAGTATTTCAGATTGATTCGATGTGTTTTAGTGATGTTTGATTGAATTTCAGTAAATTTCGGATTGAAACAATTGTTTTCGGTATGTCATTTGATGATTTTGAACTGATTAGGTTGAATCTCCGATCATTTCGGTGAAACTGTGACATATTTTCAGTTGATTTAGATCGAAATTAGACATTATTTTTCAACTTCAGTTTGTTTTGTGAAGGTGTTATATTAGCAGCTGGGTAAATATTTTAGGATTTGTTTCGATTTTAAGTGGCAATCGATTGTGTGTAAGAATGATAAAAGAGATCAGAGTTGCATGTTTTCTGGGTTTGATCAAGTGTTTGATCAGGAATGATAAAGACTAAAATACCCTCACATGTAAAGCATGTGAGGTAAGTTAACTGAGTTTTTAGACAAGGTTAGTGGTAAAGGTTGAACCTGTAGCAAAACATGAACATAAAGGTTGGTTTTTGCCGATTTCAAAGTGAAAGGTACGAAGTGCAGTTTGGGTATAACATAAAGGTTGATTTCTGTAATTTAGTCTACCTCTTATCTGTCATTGACAAAGAAGTAATACTAAGTTTCAAGTTAAAGTTAATTTTGCCTTTATTATGTTATAATATTTAAAATAGGATCCCATATCTATAGTTAATTTTGTTTTTATTATGTAACTGCATGTATCATTAAACGAGGCTATACGGGACGGGATATGGAGAATATAAGGGTTCTCTTTTGGTTCTTTTTTGACAAAGATGGATATGAAGACTATTTAAATATTTTAACTTTTTTATAGATAATAATACAAAATTTATCACAAATTTGTATCACAATTTATCCCTGTTGTGTAGGTTTGTATTTTTTGTATAAATTCGTATTTTTGCATGTCAAAGAACAAATTTGGGTGTTCCATAATAATGTATTTTAAAAAAAGGGTTATTGGATTTTAATAATACTAGGTTTCACCTGTTGGCTGATAATAATCCCAAATTTAAAAATTCTCTCCAACGATCCCAACTTTTAAGAATTTGGCCCTCATTGATTCTTTTCTAACATAGGTGCACTTAAATCAATTAACAAATCTACAGGTGCACTTAAATCTATTGAGGAGGCCAAATTCTTATATGTTAGAACAGGATTAATGTGGGCCAGTCTTTTACAAGTTGTGACCATTGGAGAGAATTTTTAAAGTTGAGATTATTATCGGACAACATGTGAAACTTAGGATTATTAAAATCCAATAACCCTTTAAAAAATACATAATAAAAAAACAAGTTTAAAAGTATAATAAACAGTAAAAAGTAATATAAATGTTTATGTTATGTCAACCTTCTTCCTCTATTTAAACAACTCATTCATCTCATTCAATAACATCTTCTATCATCCTAATTCACAATATTCTTTACCTCATTCTTAACTATCGACACCTTACAAGTCGCTCTCATTAACTATCGACACGAGGTTGGCCGTGAATTCAAACGTGTTTCGGAGTGGCAGTCCATGCCTTCTCAGAACAAACAACTTTGGCACGGACTCGCCTAAGCCAGTCCATGCCTACTATGATATCGAAGCTACCCAATTACATGGGTATGAGGTCAATTGAAAACTTATGATCATTGAGATTGAGAAAACAATTAGGGAGAATAGAGTTGACAGTTACAGATTTACCGTTAGCGACTTCGACCGCAAATGATTTTGGCAACTTGGAGCGTCTACACTTAAGAAATTGTTTAATTCAACGGATACAAAACTTTTATCCGCTCCAGTATCAAAAAGACAAGAAGCATATACATCGTTTACAAGAAACGTACTGTTGATGACGTCGTTGTTGTTCTGGGCCTGTGCTGCTGTGATCACGAAGGCTTGTCCGCGCGGAGTTTGCTGCTGGTTGTTGCATTGCGGATATGCGTTGCTGAGATGATTCGGGTCACCGCACTTGAAGCAAGTGCGACTGTTGTTCGCTTGAGGCTGGTTTTGGGCAGGGGTCTGGGTTTGGTTACCTTGTGGCTTTTGGCCACTCTGACATTGGGTGCTAAAATGCCTGAACCTATTGCACGTGGTGCAAAGGCGGCACGGTGTGTGGGTTGGGTGATGGTAAAAGCAAGTGTTACACTTGGGATGCGTCCCAGTGTAGGCACGTTTCGCTAGCTCAGGTTTTTGGGTGAGAGCGAGTTGTTGTTGGGGAGGGTTTTGCGGAGTAACAACCGTAAAATTTCAGTTTGAAGCCTTTCGCTCCTTACCGTTGGTGTTGGGTTTGGGTGAAGGTTTGGATGGTTCGGCGATTGGTTCGGTGGTGGCTTGGTGAACGGTTTTGGTAGAACCCTTTGTATCGTAGGTTCCATCCAAGATTTGTTTGTGGTTGCACTTGGTGGCTAAACGAAAGGTATCTTCGGGGGTCTTAGGTTGAGCTAACTCGACGAAGTTTGAAACGGTGGGAGGGTGGGCTCATATGTACTTGGCAATGGCCTTGTTAGTAGAATCGACTTGGCCAGGGCAAAGAGCACTAAGCTGTTTAAACCTAGCAGTGAGGCCGATGTTGTCGCTCCCCACTTGCTTAAGATTCCAAAACTCGTTTTCGAGTTGTGGAGCTCGTGAGGAGGACAAAATTCATCCTTCGTGAGCTTTTTAAGCTCGGTCCAAGTTAAGGCGTAGGCGGTGTCATCACCACACGCATTGCGTTCGGTCGTCCACCAATCGAGTGGCCTCGATTGGAAAACGCCGGTGGCGTTGGTGGTGCGTAGGTGTTCAGGACACCCACTTTAGTGGAAAGTGACCTCAATGGCATTGAACCATTGAAGCATTTTTGTCGCTCCCTCTTCGCCCGTGAATGGCATCGGGCTACAAGAGTTGAATTGCTTGAAGGTAAAGGTTGACTTAGGTGGGTCGACTTTGGAGTCAACCGAGTCATGGGGATTCAGGGTTCTTAGGGGTTTGGAAACCTTGCTCACACCTTGGCCATCTGCTTGGCCATAAACTTCATCATATCTTTCTTTGACATCGATTTGGAGTTGGGCTTCACGCTTGACTTGGAGCCTCTTCATGAGTTTGAGCAACGGATTGAAGACATCTAAAGTTCGAAAATAAAGGATAAAGGATGAGACTTGATCATAATAAGTTTAGAAAATCACGTTTGTTGCATGAATAAGCAAGGAAGTATTTCACATAGTACGTAAGTTTCACATAGTTGCATAAATATAACATGTATTCTCATTGTATAATCACGTATAAAGATAAAAGAATGTAAATTTAGGTTATTCTCGAGTATTATTATTGTTTTAGATTTCGGGTAACGTGCGAATTGTGCTTCGGTTTTAAAATCAACGAAGTATCAAGTATAAAAACACACTAATTGGGAAATTAGGTTAAAAGTATTTACCTGGCTTCAGTCTTTGCAATCCGAAGACAAATATAAACACATCCGATCAAACAAAATAACAAGTAAAGTTGCAATTTACTGAACGCCCTTAGTCTGGAATGAATGGAATTATTATCCATTAGAATGTTAATGGGTCCTACTCAAGTCATAGAGTTGGACCTGTTAACTATAATATAAAGAAAACGGTACGATTCGCTAAATTAAGCGGTGACCGGATAGAATGCGGTTTGAACCCTCCTAAGTAGTATGACTTGTATAATATGGATTTTAAAAGAAATTGAAGGATTTGAACCAATTCGGCTAACTTATATAAACTAAGTTATATAAGTCAACCGTACGCGCATAGGCGGTATCGGGTGATCGGATGAGTCAATGTCAAGTTCATTATGCCAAAACATGATAATTAAGTTACCACATCAGTAGGTATTACATTTTATAAATTCATTATGGTTTAAATCATTTTATGCTCAAAGGGCATTTTCAGTATTTTTAAGGCATAATGTATGAACTTGCATAAAAACTCGACGAATGATTATGATCAAATGGTATAACCTCAGAGGTTATCCCATACATAAATATGATCACAATGAAACTTCAAATCAGTAGGTAACTAAGCTAAATCGGGCCAGAACTGAAAGTTAAAGCAGAAATCAAACTACTTGACTTTCGGTTGCAAACCGAACTATAAACTGGAAATGACGAGTTGAACATGCTTAGACATGTTCTAATATGTTATTCCAACTCATATAATGTCAAAAATATGTGTTTAGATATTTACAAGTTCATTTTATACATTTTCCATAAAACTACGTTTTGACTTTTATTTTAACATAACTTTGACCCATCATTTGACCAACTTAACGTGATCTTCAGGAGGTGTCCTCATAGGAGATTATCACCTACCATATTACGACCACGTAGCCATGTTCGATTCGAACATTGGATAGACCATAATGGTCATAACCGAAAGTCAAAGCAAAAGTCAATTTGCCTGACTTTCGGCTAATTACTTAGCCTACAAAATAAATGAACTATGAAAGAACACTTACAAGTGTTCTAAGAGAAGCTTGAACTCGGTAGGAGGATCCATTTTGGTCAGGAACAACTCCATGAGTAGATTTAGAGAGAAAGAAAGTCAAGGTGCAAGGAAAATGGTTCAACATGGTTGTTATTTATACTTGAAGAAGTTATGTAGGATCAAGACAAGTGTTAGTATGTGTTCTTAGATGATCCCAGATGTTTTGTAAGGTGTAAGGAGCTGAACAATGGCGGCAAACTGCGAGATAGGTGTCAAGTATGTAGGCTGCCTTGGGCAGCAAACAAATTCTGCCAGCACGGTCCCTTACGGATCGGATCAGTGCTTACGGTCCGTAAGGACCTTGGCGCCCATGATTTTCAAACGCTTACGGTCCATAGGACCCAAGGTCTTATGGTGCGTAAGGCTTGTTTAATTTGCCTTACAGTCTGTAAGGCACTAGGCCTTGCGGTCCGTAAGGGTCACCCAGAGGCCAATCTTTTGGCATGTTGACATATTTGGTCCCTCCACATTCAATCTTCCACTATTTTACACAATTAGTCCCTCTCGTCCAACATTGTGGCATATTTGAGAGTTGATTGGACACATGTTGCCATATTATTCGATACAAATTTCCGAGGTGTTACACATCGTCATCAGATTCCTGCAACACGTTTCAAAGTATAGTTCAATACAAAAAGTATTGGCGAGTATACAAGTTTATCTACTAGCATATGTATCAAAAGTTTAAGCAAATCCACATGGCATAATAGTCACCGAGAACTAACGTATAACTAGCATGCAACTATAAATGTCAACCCAAAGATTACCGTTAGCGTAATCTAATCATAAAAATGAATAGACCATTCTATTTTAACTTAACATGACCTCAAGAATACGGGCGGTGCGTTACTCCTATAGCGCTATACATGTTAAGGGAGGCTTGTACAAAGTTAATGATAAGTATAAAGCATAAGAATAGTCTAGCATACACGAAATTCAGGCATAACGTATCAAGCATGTATAACAGATTGTTTGTTTGTGATTAAGCATATAGTATGTATGTTTGTGCGAGTTTGATAGCATGAATGTGTTGCACCCAAAAGTGTAAAACGTAAAAAGGGTGTCGAGTATACTCACGGTTTTGCAAGGCTTTCCTTGTTAAATCCGCGAGTTGGTGATGGGGAGAGTTGGAACACCGAGGTTACCCTACATGGGTTAAACGATGGTGTGTGAGTTACCTGGAATTGAACGAAGTATTTATATTAGAATTTAAGTTATAGAAAGTATGTATAAACACGAAAGTATATCTCACCTAGGCACTCGTTTTGACACTAAGTTTCTTTGATTTCATGGGTCCTGCTTTGCCCATTAGAATCAACAACGAGGAACCTAGAACGAAGATAAAAGATAACCGAAGTTCACAACATTGTTCGTGTGAATGGAAGATCCATTCGTGCAAAAGGTGCCTGTTCGTGCGAAAGGGATGCCGGTCTATGCGAATGATGCCAGTTCGTGTGAATGGAAAGTTCCAGTTCATGCGAAAGGGTCTGTTCATGCGGATGGAGTCAGTCTTTTCGTGACACTCAATCATAAACTGGTTAACGTCCTAATTTTGGTTAGGATTTATATGTTATATTATATAATATAGTATTAATAGCCCAATATTGTCACAGAGTTCATGAAAGTCAAGTGTTGGAGGCGAGGCGGGGTTAACTTACTTTGATGCTAGGAAACTACTTGGGTGTTCATTTGCAAGGTACACAAGTGAGATAGTGGGACTAGTTTGGAAGCCAAGCCTCCCACGGTCCACACTTCTACCAAAACATAGGTTCGTCCATATTGAAGATGGGGAATCCTGGATGGTTTCAGCAGTTGGAATTATGCATGAATGGAAAGTAAAACAGAAAGTCAGTTCATGCAGATGGGCTCAGTCGCACGAGGGAAGTCAGTCCGTGCGAAGGGACTACTTCATGCGACAGAGTCCTTGTTTATTACGAAAGCTTCTGTTTTGAGCTCGTTTCTTGGTAAAACTCAACCTCAACACAAACCCACAGCTATAGACTTAGTTGTGAGCTCGGTGGGTTCAAGATTTCACCAAGTTCCAGACTGAAAAGTATTGTCAAGAATTTTCATAAGAATAGAACTTGAATCTTACTTTGGACCTTAATGTGGTGAGGTTTCACCTTAGATTGCCAAGGAAAATTTGTGAAAACCATCGAGAGGTTCTTCCCAATAAGAAGATTCAAGAAAAGTAGAAGAAATTAGAAGAAAGATGTAAGGAAATAAGCAAGGTAGTGAGCTAGAACTCACTTAAGGACTGCTGAAATGTACTGCCTAAAGTGTGTGTTGATGTTCAGAATCTATGTGTAGCTAAAGCTATCTAAAGACCAAAAGAACACAAGATGTTTGAAGAAAAAGTTACACTATGAAGCTACTGTCAAGGGGGAGTCTGTTGGTACATATTCTCTGGCAACAGCTTAATAGTTTGATTATTTAGTCTTTAGATATTTTGTACTAGGCTTAGCAAATTGATTAGGGAGTTAATTATTGTAATGGGCTTGGAAAATGGCCTAGCCCAGTTAGAATGTTCACAGACATATGGAATATAAACATGTTTTGTGATTAGGGTTTGGAACAACAACAAGAGAACTAGAGAGACAAAGAAACGAATTTGTGTGAGAGAGACAAGATCACAGAGATAGGCTGTGAAGTTGTGTGAGTCTTGAGTTATTGTAAAACTGCAAGTTTGGATAATCAATAGAAGATTGTTTAGTTGTGAATTCCGTTTTCTACTATTCTCTATAACAATCTGATCTAGTGGATTCTGTACTCTAGGTTAGATAGACGATTCTGTTAAGATCCTTAGGACTAAAGGGACCAACAGTGTGTGCGTTTAGAGAGTTTGAGAGAGTTTGGAGTGGCTGGAAAGTGTTGAGTGTGGAAGTGGTCACGTATTTATAGGGGTGGGTTAGGTTGGCGTGGATGGGGTTGGCTCGTGTGACTGAGGTCAGTTCGCACAAGTGGATGGTTAGTTCGCACGAGTGGTTCCTTCGTGCAGGGAGTCCAGTCGTCTGAGAGGGTTTGGCGAATTTCGCGTATTTTAGCTGATTTTAAGTATTTTAAGCATACAAAGATAGTGTGTAAGTATATTGCAAGTATAATAGATGTTCCAAGTATCTAAAGTATGATTTTTCGCGTATGAACATGTATTCAAGTTTCGCCATGTAAAACACAAGTATGCATAAAATCATCAAGTTTCATTATGATCAAAGCCTCGGATTACATTGTTTAAAGAAATACGAATATGATACAATTACATGTTTCCAAAATAGAAATACGATTACACTTTCTAAATAAGGAAAGTACAAAATTGCGAAGCGTTACAAGTAACCACCGCCCATCTTATTATTCTTAGAGATATATGGGTATATGGGTTGTGGAGAATGTTTAATGAGAGTCTTTAAATAAGAATGACAAATATTTAGTTTTTAATTTTAAAGCTGAAAAATGATTGGGTAACATATAGAGCAGAGACAACATTTGCACATGGTAAATTGGGCCGAAAAATAATATCTTTATTTAATATTATAAAAAAATATAACTAAACACCATTTTGACATGGTAAACACCGCCAAAATACAGTTTATCAGCAATGAAGCGTTTGTATGACAAACAATTTTGAACTATGTCTCCAGTTATATTAGTTGGTTTGTGTGTAACGAGATGCTCCATAAGCATACACAGATAGACTGCTTCATTGCCTGCGATTGACGTGTTAGATACCACGTAGTCATCATTAAGCTCGAAAGTTACGCATTTTTCTGGTTTGCCAGTTTTTTTCCAATATCGCAAATGCACCAATAAAGCTCCTACATAGACCTTGATATTCGTCAACCGTGGGGGAATAATATTTCTGTATTTATCGCCGACACAAACGTTTTCAAAGGGATAAAAAACCGAATCTTGAGACGCCAACTCTAGTCGAGCTAGCACCCATTCATATTTCTTACGATAGTGAAAAAATGCATAATCAACTTCAAAGAAAGAAGGAAATGGGTTTAATATACCATTAGCATATTTAACCACGTTTTTAGGAACATAGTCTAATAATATCTCATAAAATTGTGGTGGAAGAATTGTCCACTGTAAATTTAACTTTGGATCCCTTTGAAGCTTTCTACTTCTCCAAGCCATTAGTCTTCCAACCCATCCTTCAATATGTTATATAAATTATCATTTAAATTAAATATATTAAGACAGAAATTAAAATAATGATGGAAAAGCTCTAAGAATAATTAACTATTGACGTTAGGCAACCATTACAACGAAAGCCTAATAGTGTGCCCTAAATTTTTTTGTCCAGCTCTAAAACAGTTGAATAACAGAATGGGGCGTCCCCATTACTATAGAATGTGGCAACATCTGTTGACCAATTCTCACTTTCGTCGTCTGGAATTGCCCATCTACCTGCTCTGTGTTGGTGCAAACTTTGTCGGTTATGTACAAAGTGGGTTTCTTCTGAATCCTGTCGTTGTGACACTTCAGTCGATGAACTTTCACCCTGGTGTTTGGGAGCGCTCCATTTTTTAAGAATCCAACTTGATGATTTGTTAACGGGTTGAGAGCAGTATACGTCACTCTTATTTTTGTCAGACATTTTTTGCAGCCCAAAATTACACAATGTATACGAACAAGTATTTCGAGCATTTTATTTAAAGTGAAAAAAGAGGATTTATAATATTTTTTATTTTTTATTACTATTTTTTTATAAAATATAGAAAATGTTTCTGATCTCGTTCACCAGCTTCTGAGCCGTTTCAGCTGGTGTAGAGCTGATACAGTCTGTATCTGAGCCGTTTCAGCTGCACATGTGCCGTTTTAAACGCTTCTAAGCCGTTTCAACTCTGATGTGTGCCGTTTCAACTATGATTTGTGCCGTTTCAGTTTCCCGCCCATGCACAACGTTTGACACGTGTAACCAGAGCTATTTCAGCTGCACATGTGTCGTTTCAAATGCTTTTTAGCCGTTTTAACTAAGACTTGTGCCGTTTCAATTTCCCGCCCATACACAACGTTTGACACGTGTAACCAGAGCCATTTCAGCTGCACGTGTACTGCTTCAAATGCTTCCAAGCCGTTTCAACTCTGACTTGTGCCGTTTCAATTTCCCGCCCATGCTCAATGTGTGTCACATGTAACTAGAGCACTTTCTTCCTAGGTGTGGGTTCTCATGTCCCCATTTGTGCCGGCACACGGACAAGGGACCACATGCTCCTTGAAGATCCGAATTGAAGATCCTACGACCTGAAGATGCGAAAGTTTGACCCGTTGTCTTAGATCCAACAAGTTGAACATCCGAACCGTTGACCGGTAGGGGACCACCGTTGAAGAACCGTTGACTGGTAAGGGGACCATCGTTGAAGAACCATTGACTAGTAGGGGACCACCGTTGAAAAGGCAAGCTCACCATGGACCAAAATTACAACATTTACCCACCCATGATCCGACCCGGAAACATGCAACAAGATCACGTGATGTAAGATGTTCAAGTTGATCCTCCCCGTGTAGCGGTAATATTTTACTTAAAAAAAATTTAACAAAAAATTTCTTAAATTTTATTCTGTTTTACAAGGACAACTCACCATGGACCAAATTTTCTTATGATAATCTTATGTTTACTTTCGCTTGTTAGTTTACAAGGCCACAACGATTAAAGTAAGACAAAATTGGAAAATTATAACGATTTTGAACCAAAGAATGTCACATGGCATTGAATCTCAGATTAGGCAAACCTGCTTTGGTCAATATTTAGATATTAAGTGTGTTATATGTGAAAGCCTCGTTTTACTCGGTGTTGCACAACTACAAGTGCCTACACTATACCCCATTTAGGTATTCCTTATTAACTCGGTGGACAAACGATATGCACAAAATGTAACATATAAATTATATCAAATACTGTATAAAAACAACCCTTTTCAGTACTAATGTTGGAAAAGTGCGTTTCTTTGTTTACTTTTGATTTTCAGGATAAAAAAGCTCAAACAAACAAAAGGAACAAATTAACAACAAAAACCAGCATAAATACGAAGAAAGAAAGTTGACACACTATACTGACCCTCCAAGCTACACCCCAAGAATAAAAGCAACAATCCAGAAGCCTAACACGGGGCCGTGCTTGCCACGCATGGGCCATGCCCCAGCCAAGATTCCTTAGATAATAAAGACAAACAGAAAACGCAAGGGACATGGGGCCATGTCACTTAAGCAAGGGCCGTGGTCAACTCTCAGATTTGCATATCTGGGTTCGTACAACAAGTACAAGGGCCATGAGGCTGTGCCGTTGACACATGGGGCCGTGTGTGCAAAAGAGCTGACAAGAGCATTAAATGAAGACAGAGATGGTGAAGGACACGAAGCCGTGCCCATCAGGCATGGGGCCTTGTTAGTCTCCTGTTTCCAATTATAAATAGAGGTGCTTAGCTCACTTGCAAACCATCCCTTGGCAAACCATTTCCCTCACTTCCACCACCACAATACCATCATCTTCCACCACTTTAGTTAGAGTTAGAGTAGTCTCGGGATCCAAGATCGATAGTAAGAACTTTTGTCAAACTATGGCCATGCTTGGCTAATCTCTTACATTACTTGGTGAAGATGAAATCTTTTGAGTATTACTTTTGATTTCCAACCTTTGGTCACTTTTTAATTGCATATGTATTAATGACTTTAATAACTAGTTTTTTATATTGAAGGTGAATTTTTATTCTATCATTCTTCATATTTCGTTGATCCACTCATTCGTGTGTTTACGGTCTATATAAAGCACGTTAACTGCTTGGAAGGGGGTTAGAAAGGTGGTTTGGGTAAAGTTCTTCCCTCGTTCAGTGTATAGATCCTTCGAGGACCTGATTCAAGCTTATTAGGACTTCCTTTGAGGCAGATAGCATCAAATTGGGGGAAGTAAGAACGGCTTGTAATCCTTTATAAACAAACTACTATTAAAACTTTAAATCCGCCTTGCAGGACTGTATAGCTGCTGGCTCAGACCAATATGGCCGAGGGTAGCCTTGTCTCCAAAAGAGGGACATGCCACAATTTACATTAATAACTTACTTAATTATCTTTCAATAATCCGGCCTTGCGGGACTGTATCCCTGCTGACTCAGACCAATATGGCCGAGGGTAGTGTTGGCTCCAAAAGAGGGACATGCCACTGTAACAAAGATAATTTCTTAAAAAACCCAAAGTGCGGAAATCATCAAAGGATACATAAAAAGATGAGTAGGAGCTAAGTGATTCTCAAAATTTGGGTCGATTAGACATTGACGATAAACCAGTATTAATAGCTCTTGTGTCTTTGGACGATCTCGGTATCTTACCATCACTACTCTACGCCAACGATGGGTGCATTTGCCCTAACGTGTTGTAGAGAGTGATAGTTTATATCGTGTTTTATAAATATAAATCTTGATAAAAAGAGTAAAAAGTACTTAAAAATATATCAAAATTCGTACACGCTCGCATCACGTCAAGTTTTTGGCGCCGTTGCCGGGGACACAAGGATTTTAAGAAAGCTTAAAATCAACGGCCTAATCACTTTTTAAGTTTTTCAGTTCAATTTTCTTTTTGTTTTTACAAAAATCCCAGCTACAGTAGCTTAACACGAGGCCGTGCTGCACTAACACGGGGCCATGTCTTGACTAAAGTAGCTGAAAAACTTTCTGCAGATGGCTCACACGGGACGTGTTTCATTCGACACAGGGCCGTGTCAAAAACGCACAGTACCGAATTAAACACAGCCTGAGGCACGGGGCCGTGTTCATAGGACACGAGGCTGTGTTCATAGGAAACGGGGTCTTGTAAACCTTGTGTATTCACAAAAGTTTTTTATTCTTGAATCCGTAGTCTTCTGAGTACTATCCAAAGAATGGATTATTACCTGAGAGATTACGATTACTATGGTTATGATGATTATGAGGAACCATATTGTACCTTTTGTGGTGAATCGCACTCAGTACAAAATTGTTTCCTCTTTCAACCATCAACCTCATAAACAACATATGAGGAACCAAGGTTTGAACTTCCAAAATCAAATGATGACTGGGACACTCCAGCATTTAAAACGTATGAGACACCACCTACATTAGTTCTCGAAGCCGATAGCCTCATACAAAGTCTCAAGAACTTAGAGTTCTTGATCAAATAATCTCGTTCACGAGAAGAAACCATTTGTTACAAAGGGGTGATCGAAGAAGAGGTAAAACCTCAAAATTCGAACAAAGAGGAACCACTCAAAGAAAAGCCCACACATGAATATATAGAAACTGAACCAAATCATGAGGAAGGTAAGTTCACAAAGGTAAATTTCAAAGAGGACCAACAAAACCTCCAACAAATACACATCTTACAAACTTCTTTTGAAAATCATAGTTTGGTTCCATATAATGCTAAGCTTTTGAAAGAGTTGAACACTAATCCTAACACTAAAGAAATGGCCAGTGTTAATTTGACTAAAGATCAAACTTCACTAATACAAGATGAACATATTGGATTAAACATAAAACTGGTAACATGTTTATTCACAACATCTATATTAGTAACATCTCAATAGATGAAGATCTTTGTGTTAATATAATGCCTAGCTACATATTTACAAGATTAGGTATTGGTGATTCCCTACTGATCAAAATTCCTACCCTCTTGGCTAATCAAGAAACTAAACACACTACAAGAGTGGTTAAGGATGTTCTCATTCAAACGCACCAATCCGTTAGGCCAACCGACTTCATCATCTTGGATGATGCCCCACTCGTGTTGGGACGACCATTCACAAAAACCCATCAAGCTTTGATCAAACAATAATCCAAAATCTTCCCACTAAACTTGGGGCTGACAAACGAAGCTTTAATCCTAATGGATTAATGAAATACCCAATAGGCAATGACGACCCCTTGTTTGAAGATGAGCCAGAGTCACCCGATAAAGGAAAAGAAATTACTCTTGTATATATTTATTTACTTTATTTCAATAATCCATCTTGTAGGTACACTTTGGAAGACGACAACCAAAAAATCTACAAATCAGGTAACTTGAGCACAAGGAACCAAGTGGCCAGAGAAATGACACAAACAAAAAAAACATTCAAAAATATAATAAAAGATACAGGGTCGTGTCTCTTAGACACGGGGCCGTGCCTATCTACAGACGGGTTAAAACCACTCTTTTATTAGTTTCTTTCTCACAACTCACATGACCCGTTTCTCTGCACCTTCTGGTTCCTCGTGGCACCAGACAATTTTTGACGTTCTTCTTCCACGATCTTCTTACAAGGTATGTTACTAACACTTAGATTAGTTAGATTCGTGTTTTGCATGTTTAATAACATCAAGATTTGGGGAAAATTTAGGGTTCTTGAACTAGACCCATGTCGGTTCAAAAAATTTTCCTAGATCTTGTTATTGGTAGTTAGTAGTAGTGTTTTAACAAGTAAATCATCCAACCATCATGGAAAAATTAAAACTTTCAACCAGTTTTAAAAAACCTTGTTCTTGACAGAAATACTCAAAATCGAAAGGGGAAACAGGTTGGTAAGTAAAATTGATACTTGGGGTTTGATTTTCGGGGTATACCAAACATGGAGGACCAAAAATTTTGGACTTTTCGAAACTGGCTTGAAAAAAGTCAGTTTTTGGCCAAAACAGTGACTGAACATGGGGTCGTGCCTCTGCTGGCACGGGGTCGTGCCCCCATAATTTCTGCAGCATGGGGTCGTGTCCCTTGGACACGGGGCCGTACCAACCTTCTGTTTTTCAATTTTTTTTGCACAATGTATTGCACCTAACTGTTTAATACTTGTTCGCTGCAGACAATGGCACCACATAAATGGCTGAGGTTCAACACCGAGCACACCAATTATGCGGAACGCATGAGAATCCTAAAGGCTAGGACCGAGGAACCACCTCGGCAAGTGTGTTACGATACATTGGAAAGTGTAACGCATCGCTTTTCGCAGCTTTCCGTTTTTTAGAAAGATTGTCTTGTATTTCTATTTTCAGAATGTTGTTTCTCTTGTAATCGTATCCTGTTTCGAATCATTGTAAATCCGAGACTTGATTATAATAAAATGACTAAATTACGCAAATCAACCTTTATGTTATACCTAAACTGCACTTCATACCTTTCACTATGGAATCGACCAAACCCAACCTTTATATTTATGTTTTGCTACAAAGTATAACCTTTACAACAAACGACGTTTAAAATCTTGGTTAACACCTCTCACATGTGTTGCATATAAGGGTATTATTGTCATTCCATCTTTGTATTTTATTTTAGAAAAAATAAAAGGATCGTATATAATCTTCAGCTAAGTGTGCCAAACGGAGAGAGAAAGAGAGGTTAAAACGCCGGCGGTTTTCCAGCCATTCAAGGCGGCCAAAACTCCACCAAATCCCGTCATCATCTTTATCTACCCCTATAGATCTCGCTCTCGTCACCTACCGTTGTGTGTTTTCCGGCAAATTGACCAACTATAGCGCGATTCCGGTAGCTCGAACATCCGTGTACAACAACGTTCTTATACTGACCTGTTGAACGACTTCAACATCGGATTCTTTGAGAAAGGTTGTTGGGTATAAATTGGTTAATTGCAATGTTGTTGCTTCTTTTTGTACTATTTTTGAATCCTTAGACATTTGGTTTGTTGATATTTGGGATTGTTTGAGAAAGGTTATTTGTTGGGCTAAATATGGATGATTTCATATTCTACTGTAATTTTGATATGAAGTTTAATAGTTTAGTGACTAAAAAGAAATATGTTATACACTTTGGTTATGTTTGATGATTTCATATTTTGCTGTAATTTTGATATGGATTTTAATAGTATAGTGATTAAAGAACGAACTCAATTTGTTAATGGTGCTGATTTTGGGAGAAGCCAAGTTAATGGAAAAGAAACAGTAACCATCCTTGGACTTTGGGAAAACTCTACTTTGCCCCCTCATTCTGTATTTAAAAAAACTAGTATTAAAAGAATAAGTAAAAAGACCAAAAAACTCTCACATGCTTTGCATGTGAGTTGACTTAACTAAGAAATTTAACAGAGTTTGTGTTAAATGTTATACTCTGTAGCAAAACATGAATATAAAGGTTGTGTTTAGCCGATTCCTTAGTGAAAGGTATGAAGTGCAGTTTAGGTATAACATAAAGGTTGATTTGTGCAATTTTATCTAATAAAATTGATCGTTTATATGAAATACACATTGTTTATACATTGATACATACATTCTTTTTATACATGATTCATGATTCTCATAAACGTAGTTTTAATTTACAAACGACGATCGTGTATTCGTAATTTTAATCGTTGTTTATGTGTAACTACTTCCCGCAATACATAATCCATGATCGAATACTTGTTTTAATACCTAAACATGATTCTTGATCAATTCGTTTCAAACAATTGCAACCATAATATACATGCTTGTAAATCACATTCTTTTGTTCAATTAAAACATGTTTTATATACATTTTTTTGACATTGTTACATGTTAAGACACACATTAAATATTATGTAACACATTAATTACATAATACACTCAACAATTATGCATTTTATTATATTTAAACAACAAAAAAATAAAAAAAAAAGAAAGACATCAGTTTCATTCGCAGCCTGCCAAGGTTGTTTGGTTGTCTTGTTTTAATGCTAACTACCACCTAATCCTCTTTAATGCCCAACCAACTCAAACCCTAATCCCTTCCTTATATAAACAACACTTCCCCATCCTTTTTCCAACTTTACAAACACTCTAAACCTCCCAAAAACACTCCCAAACTCAGCTTCATTTCAGCAGATTACAACAGAAAGTTCCAGCCATTCTAAGTGAGTTTTAACTCACTTCTTCTTCTATTTCTTTCTTGTTCTTTCTTTTAAAAAACCTGGATAACCTATAGGAAGGGCTTCGCAAGTTTGCTTGGGTAAACTATGAGTGCATAATGTCTATCACTTTCGTCAATCACGTATCGTAGCTTAAACAGAAGAAACAAGACTGGTGCTGATCAGAAAAAACATAAAGTGCATTGAAGCAGCTTCGTACGAAGGGCAGCTTCGTACGAAGGGAAGCTTTGTACGAAGGGACTAAACAAGTTACATTTTAGAGTTATTTGTAGCTTCGTACGAAGGCAGGCATGGCTTCGTACGAAGACACCAGGTCTCTATATAGAGGCTTAGGTCTTGTTCATTTGTAACTTTTGGGCATTCTTGAGGTGAAGCTCTGCCGTTTGTTTTCATGGTTTTGTTTCTGTCAAATATCAATAGAAAACAAGTTATACTTACATCTTTGTGTTTCATCCACACACGTGATTGGATTCTGCACAACTTACATGTTCCTACGCATTCAACGGTCAAGGAATCGATCTAAGATTTGAATCTACAACTGGTATCAGAGCGGGTGATTGTTTGCACGGATTGAAGATATGAAGATCCAAGCTTATTCATCAGATTCAGAGCCAAAATCTTCATCTTCTGCTCATATCTTCTTCTACATTTCTTCTACATTTCTTTTGAAACTTAAAACTCAGATCTACGAAGTTATAACGGTTAAAATCGGCTGATTTTTGAATATGTTGTGTGAAAAACGTTTTTGAACAATCCTACAAAGTTTCAGATTAAAATTCGAAAAAAATCGTATTCAACTCAGTTAAAAAACATGAAAAACATGACAATGTTCTTCGCAGCTTAGCTTCGTAAGAAGCCACACGTCCAGCTTCGTACGAACCCATGGTGTCCGTAGTGATTTTTCAAAGTTTGATTTTTACGAAGTTACTTCCATAGCTTCGTACGAATGCGCAACATTGTCTGATTTCTTTATTTTTGCAGCTTCGTACGAATCTGCTAACTTCGTACGAACGCGCAACATTGGCTGAAGAATTCTATAACACATTTTTCAAGGCATACACTTCTGAGTCATCTGAAACAACAACTGTTACACCAAAAAGTATTTCAAAAGCTATAAATGATAATATAAAACATGAAAAATTTTGCGAAACTCATTCTAAACCACCAAAACTTCACAACATTGAAGATTATACTTGGTGGGAAGAGAGGTTTCTTAACTGAGCAAAAGCATATGCTCATGAAAGCTAGTTTTGTATGGAATTCGGGTATAAAAAGCCAAGAAATGAAAAAGGTGAAGAACTTGAATTTGGAGATTTAGAAACTGAAGACAGAAAAGTATTTTCTCATGAATAAATGATGATCGCGTTAATTCAACAATAAATCAGAGATGATATTTTTGCATTACTTAATCATTATGGTTCTTCAAAGTCTGTCTGGGAAGCATTACGAGTAAAAGCTAAAGGAGGAAAGCAAATTAAAAAGAACAAAATTTCATTGCTTAAAAAGGAATTTGATTTGTTTGATAGTATAAAAGGTGAAACAGTAAGGCAAATGATTGAGAGATTTTGTCACTTAAAAATTGAACTCGATAGGTTAGGGATAACAAAAACTCAAGAAGAAATTATTGATAAAGTTATGGAGGCCTTACCATGTGTAGATCATTGGCAAACCTTTGTCTTTATCTTGAAAAATGATGCAATGTTTGATGAGAATACCGTGGATGTATTGATTGAGAAGATTGAAAGTCATGAGCTCGAGTTGCAAAAACAACTAAAAAGGAGCAGTTCTACCTATCAACAAAATGTGGGTCTTTACTACAAGGGAAGCTTACCGTCAACCAATTAGTCACCAAAGATTGGTACTGCTTTCAGTGTCGAAAAATCAAAAGATTCATCGAATGGTAGTTCATCATCAATTTACAATCCAGGTTATCATTCTTCGTCAACAGCATCAAACGCAGCAGAACCTGAAGAAATCCATTGTAACATTGCCTTGAAATTAAAAATTCTCCTACATTGAGCATAAATGCTGCTAAACAATAGATGAGTTTCTTAGCATCAATTTTGGAATCATACGAAAGTCTGGTAGCAGGGAAAATTGGTAATCCCGAATTAACAAAAGAAGATTATGACAAGATAGATCCGGATGAGATAGAACTTATTGATATCAGATGGTGTTTGGCAAGCGGCATGCGAAGAGCACAACACTTTATGGAGATAACAGGCAGAAATGATCTTCGAGGTTTGATAAGCACCAAGCTCGGGTTTGATAAGTCAAAAGTTACATGCTTTCGATGCAAATAAAATGGTCATTTTAAAAGGGCGTGTGTTAATCGAGAAATAGCTGATCATGGTAATCCATTCCATGACGGCTGGTACAAAAAAGCCATTTATCATAAAACCGGTGAGCATACGTCTAGAGAAGGTTTAAGACAAATTGCTGGAGGTTCATCAAAGGATAAAACAGCTTTAGTGGTTAAAGGTAATAGCCCCAGTACATTTCATGGTGATGAAGGTTTTAATTGGAATGAATACTTAAAAGAAGAGAAAAGAGCATTGGTTGTTGAGGTGAAAGAGAGAAAAAAGAAGAAATTCTAAAAGAGAAAATGTACAGAGAAAGTCATTTTGCATATTGCAGAATACAAGAAATGCAAGAAGAGTACAAAGAAGCTAGAAGTTGTAGAATATGGGACAAGAAAAGAGAATGTTATATCAATCGAAAAGGAGATCCGGTTGTTGATAAATACAAGGTGGTGTATAATGATGTACTTGCAGTCATTCCTCTGTCTGGCGAATTTTATTCCAAGAAAGCAACAGATAAAGATTATCTCGAGAAGCTGGACAAGTTAATCAGGGGTGTAATGACAGCAAGTTTGAGACAAAGAGATGAAGAGAAAATGAAGAAGAATGTTGAGAATTTGGTAGTTGAATTGAAGAAGGTTGCAGAAGAAGGCAGTGGTGAAGAGATAAAAAAAGAAGAAGAAGTGGCTGATGAAGAAAGTCAGAAGCTAGCAGAAGTAGTTGATGTTGAAAAACAGCAGAATGATGAGAGTTTGAAGAAGAAAGAAGAAGAAAAGTTGAAGAAAATCAGAAGAAAGTTGATGAGAAGCTGGAGAAGCCGGTTGCTGAAGCTGTTGATGAGGAACAACATGTGAAGGAAACAAATCAGAAGCAGACGGTAGAAAAAGCCGAGGTGCCAATTAATGAGGTAATTACTAAACCTGAGTCTTCTGAAATGTTAAATAAAACTGTTGAACAGTGCAAGAAATGCATGGAAACGTGCAGTGCTTGTACTGAAAAAGATGAAAAATTCAGAAAAAGAGATATGGAATTTACTAAAATTGAAAGAGTTTTCAAAGATAAATGTAAAGAAATGTTTGAAAATGAAAAGGTTTTAAAAGATAATGATGAAAAGCTGACACAAAAATGTAAAATTTTTGAAAAGGAAAATGAGATTTTGAAACAAAAGTGTTCAGCAATGACTGAAGAATGTTTGCAAAAAGAAAATGTTGTTCAAGAAATGAAAAAAAGAGTATGATTCAATAAAACTTGCATATCATATTACAAAAGAGTCATATAAGCTGTGAAAAGTCAAATGAAGCTTGTTTAATCTAGACTTACACAATGTTCTGAAACGTCAGAAACACTTAAACGACAATATTCAATTAACAAAAAGATTATAAATTCTTATATTGAAGAAGTTGCTGAGCTTAAACGTAAAATGGCTGAGTTAGAACAAGATAATAACAAGTTACATAGCTATCACGCATCATCATATGTTCTTGAACATATTTTCAACATAAAACCATTTGATAAAGATTCTGATAAAAACAAGAAAGGAATTGGCTCAGAATATCATCAGGTTCTACCACCGTTTGAGAAAAAGTTCACATTCTATGATGACGAGAAGGTGGAAAAAGCTTTCAACATGGTTGATCAATTGCCAGAAAACATTGACGTAACCTATTCCAAATTTGATGATACTGGTGATTCAGAGGTGGTAGGTATGGTTGTTGAAAGTGTTTTGAAAGAGGAATCTACCAAAACAGATAAGTCTGAGTCAAATGATGAAAATGAGGGAAGTTTTCATGAGAGTTATCTTGAAAATTCAAAATCTGAGAAAAATACGAATGATGATTCGATATGATTGGCTTATACCATAAATGGATCGGACAAATTATTCTTAGATATTGAAGTCCAGATTTAGAATGTAATTTTGGAAAAGATTGATAAAGTTTTCAAACTGGCAGAGATTGAGAAGTCTGAAATTGATAAATTTGCCGGAAAAGCGATATAACAAACCTGGTTACAAAAAGAAAAACATGAAGGCTAGGTTGGGTTATAAAAAGAAACAATATCAAAAGAAAAGTGCTGAAAAGCAAAACTTTCAGAAAAAGATGAACTTTGTTCACGGAACAAGTTTAGAAGAAGAGAAAGAACTCCAATTTAGACGACAATCTAAAGATGAGTTTTACGCTCAAAAGAAACAACAACAACAGGTTAAAGATGTTTCAAAGAAAATATGTTTTAAATGTGATCAAACTGGACATGTTGGTCGTAAATATCTTAATCTGAAACCTGTTGATGTTGTTAAACAGAAGTCAACCAAGTTTGAATCAAAACAAACTTGGAAACCAAAACCAAAGACAACCAGAGTTGAGCCTAAACAAATTTGGAAACAAAAGGTTGATTTTCAAAAGCCAAAACAAACTTGGAAAGCTAAAACATTCAAGTTTGAATCAAAACAAATCTGGAGACCAAAAATTGATTCACGATTTTATCAACGAAAAAATTCAACAGGTCAAATTTGGGTGGTCAAGAAAAAGACTTCTGAAAATGAGAAAACTAAAGAAGATTTTGAGAAAAATGAAAGAAAATATATAGTTTTACCTAGAAAAATACATGTTCAGTTACCTGAGTCAAAGTAGGTTTGGATTGCTTTGTTCAAGTAATTGAGTTGGGTGAATGTGCAGGTGCTCCAGATGATGGTTGATTGTCAAGATGAAAAGCGGAGCAGCCAAGCACGAGAGGACGCTGAACCCTACATCTGAAAATAGGGAGTTGGTTCATTTCCGTACATAAATAAATCATATTAAAAACCCTAAAAATAGAAAATTTAAAAACCAAAAATATGTTTAAATGGTTTGCTTTTAAATTTTGTCAAAATCAAAATTTTACAAAAAATAGGTTGATTGAATATGCCGAAACCCTCATGGCTGAACAAACATGATTATTTCACAAGTGATTAAATGGTTTTAACAATGTTAAAATTAGTGTGTTGTAAATCATGGCGGTATTTTCTGTAAAACAGAGCATGTGAAGCAGAAAATGGATGGCGAGATAAAGCAATTTGCATCGGGTTGTCAAATTCCTTTAAATGTTTTGAATTTTAGGGGGAGTAAGAAATTTCAGAAAATACAAAAACATTGAAAAATTTGAAAAAGCCAAAAACATTAGAAAATGAAAAATGAGTTTTTGTGTAATAAAGAGGAAATGATAGTACATCAGTAAGACAGTCACAGCATGCTCAAGAAATGAAAAGTCAAAAGTGATAAACGGTCCCACTAATGATATATCAGTAGGTTTTTACACATTTAGTAGATTGAGTTCGAGATATAAACCTAATATATCAATAAGTTTCTTATCTTGTGGGGAACATCTCTCGGATATATGGGTAACCCCCGAAATCCGGTTTGAGAGGTTGCCTGATTCTAAGATACTAGGTCTTTATACTGTTTGATATCTGGGGTATTATACCTGGTCTTCTAGTTTTGCGTCAGCAATGGCCTATACGTCGTATAATACTTTGTGTGCTTTAAAAGCTTTCCCTCTGCATAAAAATTGAAAATATCAAAAGATACAGATCAATTGCAGTTGTAAAGAAGATCCCTAAGTGGGACACACCTCAAGTTGAGCCTTCATCTCTTTGACTGAACGGTAGTTCATACCTGACCTCTCAAGGTCTCGCACTAACCCATAGTATAGATATCAATATAGCATATTCACCTGTAAGACTGAATCTTGGGAATCTTGATACGGGAGTATATTATGAGGTGGGACACGCGAATAAGTTAAGTCTTTAAAACACTAAATCTCGTATCTCGAATCAGTTGAACTATGTGTGAAAATTTAAGTGGATCAGTATACTGACAATCTAAATGAATCGTTTAGAACTTAAAGTGTTTATAGCTCAACGGTACTAGTGATTTGTCATAAACTGATATGATCCTCTGACACGAACTCCAACAAAAATATTGTTTATAAATATTTCTTTACTGTCTTATGCTAAAAAATACAAAAAGATTTTCGGATTGTTTTAGCATAAACTTTGAAAAATACAAAAAATATTTTGCTTCTACTTTATTTTCGACAACCGATGTCCGAAATCTGAGTTTCAAAATCTAAGTTTGCTGAACATGTTTCTGAAAATAAACAAGTTCATTAATTTGAAACTTGAGTTTTTTTCTTGAAAAAATTAAAAATAGTTTGTGAAAAGTTCCAAGGTCATTAATTTGGACTTGGATGATAATCGTAAGATTTTTGGATGCTTAAACTGTTAAACAGTGAAGTTATTTGATAGGGGGAGAAGAGTCAGGAAATCTTGGATAATTACATACTGTTACATCTATACAAAGAGCCAGGTTATTGACTTGAATATAGTGTTTAAAAGCCAGGTCATCGATTCTGGAAGACCAAAAATATTTCGCTGTTAGATGTAAAATCCAGATTTCTGTGAACAAACGATGTCCTGTGCAGTCACATATTTGAAATGCTCTAACTTATCCATGTTAAATGTTTAGAGCTAGATTTTAGATCCTGAATTTAAATTGTCAAAATATCTTAAAAATGATTTGAGATTTGAAGATACTAATCCAGATTACAATCCCGGTAGCTAAAACTAAGGGGGAGTCCGAAGACAAGCTCAAAGCAAGGGGAGTGTGAATTTAAAGAGTTAAATAACTATCTTGGAGAAGCTTGTACTAGGTATCGATCCTGAAAAGCACGGAAGCTTAAAGCAAGGGGGAGCCTGAAGATATAGTTAAATGAAAGGGGGAGCAGATGACGTTGATAGCATATCCAAGTAGAATCTGTTAGAATAAAGGGAGAGTCTGTGGTGCTGAGAATGTCAACACTACAAAAAGACTCAGAAAGAATCAGAAAGCTACGAGATTGACTGCAGTAATATCCAAGGGGGAGTCTGGGAGTGCATAATGTCTATCACTTCTGTCAGTCACGTATCGTAGCCTAAAAAGATGAAAGAAGACTGGTGTTGATCAGAAGAAAACATAAAGTGCATTGAAGCAGCTTCGTACGAAGGGCAGCTTCGTACGAAGGGCAGCTTCGTACAAAGGGACTAAACAAGTTACATATTAGAGTTATTTGTAGCTTCGTATGAAGGCAGGCATGGCTTCGTACGAAGGCACTAGGTCTATATATAGAGGCTTAGGTCTTGTTCATTTGTAACTTTTGGGCATTCTTGAGGCGAAGCTTTGCTCGTTTGTTTTCGTGTTTTTATTGCTGTCAAATATCAATAGAAAACAACTTATAATTACATCTTTGTGTTTCATCCACACACGTGATTGGATTCCGCACAACTTACATGTTCGTACGCATTCAACGGTCAAGGAATCGATCCAGGATTTGAATCCACACAAACTAAGGTGAAACCTCACCATTTTTGAGGTCTAAAGTGCACTAAACTTTCTGCTTGTTTTTATCTTTTTGAATCTTCATGTTTTTTTATAGAAACTTGGTGGAATCTTGTTCCCACCAAGCTCATAACTTAGTCAATGGTTGTGGGTTTGTGTTAGGATGATTTCCATCAAAGATTTGGGTTCAAACACCCATTTAAATTTTGTTTATACATGGTATTTGAACGATGAAAGCAAGCATAAGTCATCATCTTCCATATGATAAACTTGTGACTTGTGAAGTGAGAACAAATGGAAGCCTGGGCTTTCCAAACTAAGTTCCACTCCTTCATTTGAACCTTGTGTATGAACACTCTTGTGACCTAGAGAATACTTGGTCATTTGAGCTTATGTTAGATATGGTTATTTCCTTGTTATTCATGACCCTCCGAATCATCATTTTGATGGTTGTGTAAGTGGTGAATCATTATTATTCATGACCCTCTGAATCATCCTTGTGATGATTTGTGTAGTGGTGAATCCTTGATATTCATGACCCTCCGAATCATCCTTGTGATGGTTTGTGTAGTGGTGAATCCTACAAAGAGGTTACTCCTCCAAACTTGACATACATGATAATCTTTGATTGGACTTAGTTTTAGGATGTTATAATTACAATATAAACTATACGTAACTGTATAAAAACATGGTTGAATTTGTGATGATAATCAAATCATGATTATTCATCATAAACCTAGGCTAATATGTCTAAGATTCTAAGTTACTTGTTATGATTCTAATGGACAATTTGGGACTCATAAACCACTTAACATAGTGTCATAAACGAGAATTTAGAGCTAGACATTACTTTCGTATATATATTTTTTAATGCTTTAAATTCCAATTCCGAAACTTCCATTCTTATCCATGAACTTACACACCTTGTTTCCCCATGTAGGTTGACTTAGTGATTCTAACCTCAACAAACAACTCTTCACGGGATTTATCATGTTTGAAGCTTGCAAAACCGTGAGTACGCTTGAACCCTTTTTGCTTTAACGCCCTTTTGGGTTGTAACATGTTAATTTATTAAAATTCACAAACACACACAAACATACTTTATTCGCTCAATCTGCCATACATGCTATTTGTTATGCTTAGGTTACATGCTAGAATACATACATGTTACTTATCATTAACTTAGCTAGCCCATCTTAACATATATAGCGCTATAGGAGTAGCACGCCGCCCGTCGGGGTATTGTTAAGCTTATTATACATACACGGTCTCGTTCACTTTAGTGGCGAGGGATGCGCATAATTCTCGTGGACACTCGGGTTTGACTTTTAGTTATGTATGCTAGTTTAACCTTGTATACAAAATTGCCATGTTGGATTCAAGTAATTCCTTTATACTTATGCTATGTATATAAAAATTGTGTACTCGCCAATGCTTTCGCATTGAACTCTATATTTTAACATGTTACAGGTTGATGATGATGCTCGTGACGAATCTAAGGGACTACTTAGAAACACACTTGAAATACTAGATTTGAATAGTTTACTATGTCAAACTTGTAGTAATTTGTCTTTTCGACGTTGTACTTGGATTTCTTTTGCTGTACTTGACAATTTATTGTTATGAATGAAATCGGTTTTGAATTAAATTATTGTCACATAATGTTATGAAGTCTTTGAGTAATCTCGTTCGTCTCACTCCGATGTTTCCGCCATCGGTTGAGGCGTGACAGATTGATATCAGAGCCATAATGTGACAACTGTCAAAATTTCAGATGTCCGTACGATTATTAAACAACGATTAGTGCTTAATGACTGTGCTAAATTACAATTAATTACTTGAACTGTTTTCTGATTATTACCATATACATACATATGCATCATATATTGCAAGTGACATATCATTATTGCATGCAAACTTTGTTGATTCAAATGATGCACGAAACACAGTTAGCACATTTATCAGACAAACTAGAAAAATGCTGTCGGAGTTCAGTAAATAGACAGACATTGTATTGAGGTACAGAATGAGCCAGAAACCAAGTATTACACTAGTATAGCGTGTAGGGAAAGTAAGGATCACAAAACTGCCTTCATAGTGATAGTTTAAGCACCGGAAAGTGCCTCGAACTTACATAAACTGCAGAATTCTGCGGAAAATCAGCAAACTCAGCTTTTAAACAAACTAATATCATGCAGAAATATAGTTAAATGGTCCTGAATGCTTTCCTAAGTGTCGGGAATCAAAACTATCACAAAAGGTAACATAAAGCACACTAAACTACATAGTTTAGCACCTTAACGAACCGGTAAACAACCGAACAACCGGACACTACCCGAAACATCAAATTTTCACTAGAAACATTGTTTTAGCATTACCAAGATAGTTATGGTCCCCGAATATCATAACACACTATGTAAATATCTAGTAACCAAATTACTAACTAGATACTTGAAACTTAACTAGTTCTCCTAACTATTAGTTACAATTCAACTCTATACCACCCATGATTTTGTTATAATATTTTATTGGATCTTCTCCATTCTTTTGGCAACATATTATACATTAGACATTGTTATGTTGAAAAATTGTTATAAGAACCATGAGACCTTTCATACTTTCATTTCAACACTTCACAACTTCACACCTTTCCCCCTTTTCTCCCTCTAGTTCGGCCGAAATCCACCCCCACTCCATCATCATCATTCCATCATCTTCATTCAATCTACATACATACAAGGGTGTAAGAAGGCATATAAGGAAGCTTGGTGCTCTTGAAAGTTAAAGGACCTCTTTCATTTGCTTTTATCCATCTCTTAACTCCACTTGATCATCCCTAGCCTTGAGCTAGTGGTAAGAACCTTGATTTTGCTATTTTACATCTTATATTAGTGGTTAAAAGATGTTACATAATGATAATCTTGAAGAACACTAAGAATCTCAAGAAAAGAACTTGAACATAAGCTTGAATACATAAGAAATCTTGATGAATATGTGTTGTTATGCTTGATGATTGTTGTTCATACATGTTTATGATGCTAAACATCATATGAGACTTGCTAGATTGTGATTAAACACATGATCTAGTAAGTGAGAGGATGATCTTGTGATTAATCAAGATGATCATCCTATTATGTGAACATGAACTTGAAAACAAAGATGATTTTGTGTAAAATGAAGATGAATACATGTTATTAGTCTTGAACATGGATGATTTTAAAGATAGTTTTCTCAAGAAACCAAGTTTAAATTACAAGATTTACATAACTATGATTTTTAAAGAAACCAACCATGTTTTAGTGTTAAATCAAGTGTAGAAATATGTTGTTAACAAGAAAAATTCAAAAGATTGATTTTTAGAAAAATCATTCTACAAGTTGTGAAAGTCTAAATCCTTGAAGAATATGATTTATAAATAAATAACCACACTTTAAAGGATAACAAGGCTTACTAAGAACACTAGTAAGTTACTACAAATTTTCAAGTTCATGAAGTAGTAGATTATGCTTGTTTTTGGCAAAATTGGTAAGTAAAGGTTGTTTGTTATTGATTTGTGAATTGATTGTGATGATTTTTCAAAAGAAAATGATATACCTTCAAGGTATGGAAACCTCCATTTTTAAGGGAAACTATGGCAAAATTTTTCTAAAAATTAAACACTTAGAAAAAATATTTTTAAACAAATATTTACAAGTGCATTTTGAACCATGGATTTTTACATAAAGTTTGCCATAATTTTTGTTACAAAAATTACAAACATGGAGGTTGGTTTTTATAAATAAAAGTGATTAAATATGTATTTAGGAAAATATATATTTAGAAGTCACCAGGTGTGTGATTATTTGTATATTATGTGTATTAGTTATATTATTTTAGGACGTGAAATAATATAACTTATCAAATACCAAGAAATTACAATCCAAAATATTACCAAGATTCTAAGAATATGAATATACACATTTACACAAAAGTATTGGTGAAACCGAACTAAGGAATATAATTTACAAAATATTTCGGGAATAATATTCACAAGCATATTTTGGACACCAAAAGAACAAAAATATGATTTTTACAATTATTACAAGAATATATCATATTTTTGACAAGTGAAAAATATATTATTTTTTGCAAGTATAAATATATATTTTTTCTTGAAATTTTTAGAAGATATATCATTTTGAAAGAAATATATATTTTCTTAAACGAACATGAAATACAATATTTTTGGGGTGAAAGATTTATTTTCTCAAATAAATGTGAAATATATCATTTTTGGAGAAAAATAAGTTAGACCTGAAAATATATTATTTTTGGAACTTATATAAAAATACAAATATTTTTGCCCAAAGGAAAGATTATATATAATTTTTCTAAATAATATTTCTTAAAATATATATTTTGGAAATATATATTGGTGAACTTTTATTAAAGATAATATCCCGGAAAAGTTAATACGAAATTGAGTATAAGAATACTCAATGAATACAATAAAACTACGTATTCTCGTACGTATAAATACACACCGGAATACGACCCCAAGACATGGCAAAAATATACAATTATAAGAATACGAATACAAATGCACCCATCCTTGGGAAGGAAATACATGTAAAATACCTGAAAACTAACAAGTTAAAATATATTATTTTAACTATTATTCCAAAAATTTAACAAATATAATTTAAGTTAAAATATTTATTATTTTAACAAATAATTATATAACTTGGAATAATATTGAAGACACAAAGAACGTAACTCAAAGACACAAATACTAAATAAGACCAAGGTCAAGGCACGACCTACCCGTCTAATGAACCGTAGTACGCATGTAGGTAGTCGTGCGTTCTAGAGGAAGCTTTGAGTTACATTGGATATGAAGAACGCAAAACTGTGAGTTCATCTTCCCCCTTTCTTTTAACTGTTTTCAGTTTATAACTTTGGGGGTGAAGTACATGTTACTAAATGTTTACAAATAATTACAGATGGTATGGTTAGCTAAGGAAAATACTGTTAGATCATGTGAATGGGTAGGCGCACTCTTAAGACCATTAATCCTCGTGTTAGGACCGAGGGACATGAGTGATAGATCTATTTGGGTGTAGCGAGCCCACACCCATGTGGACCGGGGTTTGGCCCATGAGGTGACTATGTCTTACAGCCGGAGGCCCGGTATAAATCTGCTAGGTTTGAGCCTTCCTGCACCAGTTCACACATGTTAATGTATTAGCTACACATTAATTGATCTGTTCCTTGTTGCTTCATACCAGTTTACAAATACATACATACATACAATGATTACAAAGGTTTATTCGTACACACAAACAAACACATGAACTCGCTCAACTTTTGTTGATGTTTTCAAACTACATGTATTTCAGGTAACTGATTATGGATCTGGCGGGCGTTCAGGATTTCAAGTTGTGTCTTTGAATAAAAGGTGTCATCCAGTGTCGAAGGGTTTGGATTGTGTATCTTATCTTGGATAAGATACATGGTTCAAAGCCTAGCTTTTAGTAGTGTCTTTTGCTAAGTCCAGATTGGAAGTTAAAACTTGGGTTGCTATGTACCGGGAATTGAAGTCTTGGTTTGTGGTTAAACAATGACGATTGTAATGTTTTGAAACTTAAATTATGGATGACATCATGGTTTTATCATATAGATGTTTGTTATGGTTGAATGCAATGATATTAAGCAAGTCACACCAAATCACGCTTCCGCAAAAGTCAGGGTGTGACACATAACTATAGGGAATTAGGTAGAATTGCCATGATTCGACCTAGTCTATAGTAGGTACCATACTTTTGACCATTCTTGCTACTTGTTTAAAAATGCTTATTCTTCCTATTTGTTTCTTCCACTTCTTTTGTCTCAATAATTACAATATGTCTTTCCTAAGACATTTACACAATACACTTTTGAAGACTTGAAGACACTCGTAATACAAACGAGACGAGTTCACCAAAATAGGCGTGAAACCCATAATGTGGTGAACGACTCTCACTCCGCTTATTCTATTTTTGCACAAAATTACGCCATCAAGTTAGGAGTGAAATCCACATCTTGATGGTAAATTTCCAATTGAAATTCTAGTGGACCCTCGTCAAAGTGTCGAAATTAAGTTTCGACCTGACGAGTACCAACCACATTTAGGGTACGAAATCGTCAAGTTAGGGGTAAAACCTACATCTTGTCGACTAGTCCCATTCCTCGATTTTCAATCCCGCCAAAGTTTTTATTGTTTCAATTGATTAGGGACGTCTAGTAATTGGAAGGGTAAGATACCGTTAATCGCTTCTCGACGAGAGTATCTTACCTATAGGCCAAAGCGCGTTTCCCTAATTTGAAAGGGCTCTCGATTCACTTTGGAATAGTCGACATTTCTAAACCCGAAACCACCCAATGTTTTATTGAGCCTCTCTTTTATTATCTCAATTTATATGTGATTTTATAATTGTTACCTCGTTCATTTCAAAACTGATACACGATTCGCACATCTCTCGCAATAAAAAAACAATAATAATCCTCGTGAACAAACTAAAATTTATACTCGTTTATGCAAACATATGTGTTATATTTGTGAATACTTGTTGAATAAATGCAATTTATGTGAATCATATATGCTACATGATACTCACATGCTTATACATGCAAAAACCTTATTTGAATTATGATAAAGTCTCATCCTTTCCTTCTCTTTCGATTCGTTAGATGTCTTCCCACAGTATGTCTAAGAAGACCAAGTCCAAGAAGGGTTCCAACTCCAACTCCGACACGATGTCCAAGAAGGATTGTATGAAGTTTATGGCCAAGCAAATGGCCAAGATCATACCCGACATCGTTAGCAAGATCCAACTCGACCAGACTCACCCCATGCCTCCATCGACTCAAAGGTGGAAACACCTTAAGGGACGTATTTGTTTAAGCAATTTACGGCCTGTAAATCTCTCGAGTTCACTAGCAAAGATGGTGCCACCACCCTGCTGAACTGGTTTGATGCTATCAAACTAACTTTCCTCCAAAGCGGTTGTACTGACAACCTGCGAACCCTGAACGTTACAGGGGTATTCCGTTCGAGGGCTATCGAATGGTGGATCTCCGAGCTTAATAAGCGAGGAAACGACGTAGCCAATGCCTTGCCCTGGGATGAACTGAAGCAATTAATGAAGGACGAGTTTTGTCCTCCCCACGAGCTTCAAACAGTAGAAAACGAATTCTGGACTTTGAAGCAAGTCGGGAACGACAACGCTGGTCTGACAGCACGCTTCAAACAGCCCAGTGCCCTCTGCCCTGGCCAAGTCGACTCTGTGGACTAGGCTATTTCTAAATACATTCACTGCCTTCCACCCACCTTGATGAACCACGTTGTTTCTGCCTCCCTCAAAACCCTCGAAGACATGTTCCGTTTAGCAGCCAAACTCAATAACAATTGTGTTCTTCATGGAACCTCCGACAAGGTTTCATCGAGGAATGCACACCAAGCTACCACCAATACCACCACTGTTGAACCCTCACCCTCCCAATCGTCCAAGAAAAACAAGAACTAGAAGCGAAAGGTTTCTAGTCAAAACTGTGCGGTTGTTACTCCGCAAAACCCGAAACCTTTACAGTAAATTCCCACTACCTCAAACCCTGAGCCACAAAAGAGGAACTACACTGGGTCGTATCCCAAGTGTAACCATTGCTCTTACCACCATCCTAATAATACCCCGTATAGCAAATGCACGAATTGTAACAGGTTTGGGCATTTTGCCGATCAATGCCGTAGTGGCCCAAAGCCCATCCAAGACGAAGCTATCGTTGCAAACCCTGCCCTTAACCAGGTCCAACCTCAAGGCACCACTATACGAGCATGCTTTAAGTGTGGCGACCATAACCATCTCGCCAAGGTTTGCTCCAAGTGCAACCAACCTCAGCAATAACAACAAAAACAACAGTCTCAGCAGCAAGCTCGAGGCAGAGCTTTCGTCCTTACTGCCGCTCAGGCATAGAACGCTAACGACGTCATAACTGGTATGTTTCTCGTCAACCATGTCTATGCTTCCTGTTTATTTGATACTGGCAAAGATAAGAGTTTTGTATCTATTGAATTCTAACCTATGCTTAAGTGTAAACGCTCGAAGTTACCAAGATCATTCGCTGTCGAAGTCGCAAATGGTAAATTTGTCACTGTCGATTCTGTTCATCCTAAATGTTCCCTGAATCTTAGATATCATACGTTTTCGATTGATCTCATACCTATGCAAATGGGTAGTTTCAACGTCATAGTAGGTATGGATTGGCTTAGGCGAGTTCGTGCGGAAGTTATTTGCTCTAACAAGTTCATTCGCCTCCCTCTTCCTAACGGTGAATCCTTGCACGTCTATGGCTAGAAACGTTCTAAAGGTCTCAACTTTAAGTCGTGCACTCAAGTGAAAAAACACTTGCGTAAGGGTTCCTTCGCCTTCTTGCCCACATTGTGGAATAGAAGGATAAGGGCTCAAGGGTGAGTGATGTTCCTGTCGTTTGTGATTTTCCTGATGTGTTTCCCGATGTTCTTCCTGGTCTGCCTCCTACTCGTTCTGTCGACTTTCGTATTGATTTAGTGCCTGGCGCTATGCCTATTTCTAAGTTTCCTTATCGCTTAGCACCATCGTAAATGCAAGAGTTATCGAGCCAACTTCAAGAGCCTATTGATAAAGGATTTATATGTCCTAGTACTTCTCCTTGGGGCACACCCGGTTTATTCATCAAGAAAAAAGATGGATCGTTTCGAATGTGTATTAACTATCGTGAGCTCAACAAGCTTACTGTCAAAAACCGATATCCTCTTCCTCGTATTTACGATCTCTTCGATCAATTACAAGGCACGACTTGTTTCTCCAAGATTTATCTTCATTCTGGTTATCATCAACTTTGAGTCCTCGAAGAAGATATACCCAATACCACTTTTGTACGCGTTATGGTCATTATGAGTTCATGGTCATGCCCTTTGGTTTGACCAATGCACCTGCAGTTTTCATGGATTTGATGAACCGCGTGTGTAAAGCGTACTTAGACTATTTCGTGATCATCTTCATCGACGATATTCTCATCTACTCTAAAAGTTAAGAAGAGCATGAGCGACACTTGCGTCTTATCCTTCAGCTTTCACGCGCTGCTCGTCTATACGCCAAGTTCTCTAAATGTGAATTTTGGTTAAAGGAAGTTCAATTTCTTGGTCATACCGTCAACGAACTTGGTATCCACGTTGACCCTACAAAAATTTAAACTGTGAAGAATTGGATCGCTCCTAAGTCTCCATCTGAAATTCATTCGTTTCTTGGTCTAGCAGGTTATTATCGTTTTTTCATTTCCAACTTTTCAAAAATTGTCGTTCCCCTTACCTCCTTGACTAAAAAAGATATACCTTTTGTTTGGGGTCCCGCAACCCGAAGGCAGTCGCATCAAATGACGAGGTCATACCCGCACCAAAGATATATACGTCTGACACTGAGAGTGATCCTGACATGCTGTCCGAGGACGAGGACGACTTCCAACCGTTCGCGCTACCAAACTTTGATGACGATTTACCCTGCACCCCGTCCAGGGGAAGGTACTTCTGGTCAGCACCCGAGCGACGATCCCTTTGCTTTAGCAGCTTTTCCATAGATCCCTCAGGCTGCACCATTTGCTCCTTTCATTTTTCACCGCTGGACGAGCCATTCTGATGGTTCCTACCATACACTATGTTGATTTCAGACCCCTACCATCCCTCACATTATGGAGGCTACACACATGATGAGTTACACCTGTCACATCAGCTACAGTTTGAGGTTAGTCGCGGAGTTTTGGAGCTTGAGCTGACACCATGTCCTCCACCCTGTCTATGTCAGTATACTTTGATCCTCCACATTCATCACTGTCCCCTTTTTCATTCTCAACTACTGCTATTACACCTTTCCCAGGTTTTGATGCTCGTTTCTTTACTATCGAGCAGCAGATCAGTTAATTACTTCGACGTGTATACAAGCTCGAGGAGGAGCTCGCATATGTTGGCAGTTTTCTTTTCTTCCATTTCTCTCCTCATCCTTCCTCGGTGACTACTCACCGAAATCCCAATCAAACAGTCACCTAATGCTTTTCTTCCCTCCTCTACCTCAGTCACCAGTATAGTTGGTTTCTGGTTTTATGCGGATTGCATTACTGTTGGGTAAAGACACCATTAATGAGCCAAGATTGTGGAGACTTTTGAAGACCACTTTTGACCACGTGATTTTGATACACCGGTAGACTTATTGGACAAGGGTAGTGTGACCCTATGTTCCCTTTGATATGATACACTTCGAAAAACATGTAACAATACTTTGTGGTCAATGATTAATGAAAGCCCAAGTCGTCGTGTTCTCATTAAACATGTGAATCAACAACGTGCTTGCTTGTTATGTTCTCAATAAAACGTTCCCAGTTACATGATTGTACTATGATTACGATGATATACGATTGCTTGATATTATGATTTATTATGTGTACGTACATACGACCTCTAGACAACTATATACATTTCCTGAACAAATAAGACCTGACCCATAACATCTTCTTAAAAGATGTCTCCTCAAGAGATCATTTGGCTGACTGAGGCAGAATTACAAGCGCACATCTCATGGGCCATAGCTCAGCACGAGGTTCTTCACTACGGACACAGCGGAAGTACCTCAGGGAATAACCCACCTAACCGCTGTACCTACAAGCAGTTTATGGACTGCAAGCCTCTAAACTTCGACGGCACTGGAGGTGCCGTAACTTTTGTAAGATGGGTCGAGAACACGGATTATGTTTTGCGAATGAGCAGATGTACTCCAGAGCAACAAGTCACATACGTTTCTGGATTATTTCAAGATGAGGCTCTGTCACGATGGAACCTTCGGGTTCATACAATGGGCGAGGCTGCTGCGTATGCTTTGACATGGGATGAGTTGAAAGAATTGATGCGTAAGGAGTATTGTTCTCAGATGGAAGTCTAGAAGCTGGAAATTGAATTCTGGAACCTGAAGATGGAAGGTCCAAAGGTGGTGGAATATGTGCAAAAACTTCACTATGTGTCGCGAGGTGTTCCATATCTGGTGGAACCAGAGCTTTAAAGGATGGAATGATTCATCTGGGGATTGGCGCCTCAGATCCTGAGCTTGATGACAGCATCAACGCCACCAACAACAATTGATGCGAGCATCTGGAGTTTGGCGGTCGCTAAGGAAGCACTTAAATTGGAAAAACTTTCGACCCCTGACGAGAAGAAGGAAACTCAGGTGGAGTCATCTGGAAAGAACAAAAGGAAGCTCACTGATTTCCAAGAAGGTGATCAGGCGAACAACAACAACAAAGACAAAAAGGGAAAAGAGTACATGGGTAAACTACCTAAGTGCGACAAATGTCGACGTCATCATACTCGGCAATGTAGAAATGGAAAGTGTGATAACTGTGGCAACGTGGGACACTGCAAGGAGACGTGTTGGCACCGGATGGGACATGGAAAGAGAGGTCGAGGGTGTTTTAACTGCGGTGACGTGGGGCAGTTTAGGAAAGATTGCCCAAGGGAGAATAACCAAGACCGTGAAAGAGCGTTCAACATTGGAGCTCGTGAAGCATGCCAGGGTCTGAACGAAGTCACTGGTGCGTTCCCTACTAACCAACACTTTGCATCTGTGCTATTTGATGCTAGTACCGATTATAACTTCGTACATTAAGAATTTAAGAGTATACTTGGTTTAGTAGCAAATAAGTTAGATATCCTATACTCGTTAAAACTAGCTAATGGGAGGCTAGTAGAAGCCAATGAAGTAATTAGAAGCCATGTGATAGAGCTTGGAGAACGTGAGTTACGATAGATCTTCTGCCAGTTGTGTTGGGAAGCTTCAACATAGTGGTTGGAATGGATTGGTTGTCGAGTAACAAAGCTGAGATCGTATGTCATGAGAAGATTATCCGTATCCTAGTGACGAATGGAGAGACGATCATGATTCATAGGGAGAAGCAGGATACGCTTCTACGGGTTAGTAATTGTGTGTAGGCACAGAGACTTTTGCGTGAAGGGTGTATTGCCTTCTTGGCTTATGTCGTGGACAAAGAATCCGAAGAACCTAAGCTCGAAGATATCCCTGTGGTAAGGGAATATCCTGAAGTCTTCCCCGAAGACTTGCCAGGATTACCGCCTCAGCGACAAGTCGAGTTCCACATTGACTAGGTTCTAGGAATTGCGCCTGTAGCTAAGACACCTTATTGACTTGCGCCTTCAGAGATGCAAGAGTAGTCAACGCAGCTTCAAGAACGGTTAGATAAGGGATTTATAAGACCAAGCTTCTCGCTTTGGGAACTCCAGTGTTGCACGTCGAAAAGAAGGGTGGTAACTTTTGGATGAGTATCGGTTATCAAGAGCAGAACAAGTCAACTATCAAGAGACGGTATCCCTTGCCGAGGATTAACGATTTATTTAACTAACTGCAAGGATCCAACTACTATTCTAAGACTGATCATTAATCGAGTATCATTAGCTGTGAATTTAGGAAGAAGGTATACCAAGGTACAGTGAGTCAAAAATTGTCGTTCCCCTTACCTCCTTGACTCAAAAAGTTATACCTTTTGTTTGGGGTCCCGCAACCCGAAGGTAGTCGCATCAAATGACGAGGTCATACCCGCGCCAGAGATATATACGTCTGACACTGAGAGTGATCCTGACATGCTGTCCGAGGACGAGGATGACTTCCAACCGTTCGTGCTACCAGACTTTGATGATGATTTACCCTTGCTGATGGCTTCCCTGACGAGGATCATTTTGTCATTCTTGTTTCAGTCCATGACCACCTCATTACTGGTCATTCCGATGGTGAGCCTATCATTGCTCTGATCCTCGATGTAGTACCTCTCGTGGTCATTCCTCCCGAGGATCTGCCTTTCGACGATTAGTTTGATGATGACGTTGATTTGTTTGTTGATGGTCCTCCTGATGACGCCCATGATGATGGAAAGTTAGACGAGAATGTTGTTGTTATTCCACTTCTTGAGATCCCTATTATCGAGTTATCCTTTGAGTCTAGTTGACACTCTGTTTCAGACCCCTTTGAGTCACCTTTCAGCTTTACAGGCGACCGGATCACAGCTTTTGCTACTAACCCGGACGACGACACTGCTATGACTGCTGCACTATCACCTGCCCGAGATCCCACACCTCCACACGACCCAGAGCCTGCTCCTGAGCTAGCTTCTGTTCCATTTGGGTCAGCCTGGTGTTGCGCCTATTGTTCTTGAGCCGATTCCTGATCCTGACCATGTTCCTTTTTGGTTTACGAGACCATGCACCCCTTATACCTGACCCAGTACCTGCACCTGTTGATCTTCCTTTTGTTGAGACATTTGTTCCTGCACCCACAACCGCCGATGTTGCTCCTCGTTCCCCCTATGGAGACCGACGTCCATTGCACCGACATGCCTATCGTATTCTTTCAGGACATAGCTGCACCCCGTCCAGGGGAAGGTACTTCTGGTCAGCACCCGAGCGACGATCCCTTTGCTTTAGCAGCTTTTCCATAGATCCCTCAGGCTGCACCGTTTGCTCCTTTCATTTTTCACCACTGGACGAGCCATTCCGATGGTTCCTACCATACACTATGTTGATTTCAGACCCCTACCATCCCTCACATTATGGAGGCTACACACAGGATGAGTTACTCCTGTCACATCAGCTACAGTTTGAGGTTTTGAGTCGCGGAGTTTTGGAGCTTGAGCTGACACCATGTCCTCCGCCCTGTCTATGTCATTATACTTTGATCCTCCACATTCATCACTCTCTCCTTTTGCATTCTCACCTGCTGCTATTACACCTTTCCCAGGTTTTGATGCTCGTTTCTTTACTATCGAGCAGCAGATCAGTTAATTACTTCGACGTGTATACAAGCTCGAGGAGGAGCTCGCATATGTTGGCAGTTTGCTTTTCTTCCCTCTCTCTCCTCATCCTTCCTCGGTGACTACTCACCGAAATCCCAATCAAACAATCACTTAATGCTTTTCTTCCCTCCTCCACCTCAGTCACCAGTATAGTTGGTTTCTGGTTTTATGTGGATTGCATTACTGTTGGGTAAAGACACTACTAATGAGCCGAGATTGTGGAGACTTTTGAAGACCACTTTTGACCACGTGATTTTGATACACCGACAGACTTATTGGACAAGGGTAGTGTGACCCTGTGTTCCCTTTGATATGATACACTTCGAAAAACATGTAACAATACTTTGTGGTCAATGATTAATGAAAGCCTAAGTCGTCGTGTTCTCATTAAACATCTGAATCAACAACGTGCTTGCTTGTTATGTTCTCAATAAAACGTTCCCAGTTACATGATTGTACTATGATTGCGATGATATACGATTGCTTGATATGATGATTTATTATGTGTACGTACATACGACCTCTAGACAACTATATACATTTCCTGAACAAATAAGACCTGACCCATAACATCTTCTTAAAAGATGTCTCCTCAAGAGATCATTCGGTTGACCGAGGCAGAATTACAAGCGCACATCTCACGGGCCATAGCTCGGCACGAGGTTCTTCACTACGGACACAGCGGAAGTACCTCAGGGAATAACCCACCTAACGGCTGTACCTACAAGCAGTTTTTGGACTGCAAGCCTCTAAACTTTGACGGCACTAGAGGTGGCGTAAGTTTTGTAAGATGGGTCGAGAACACGGATTATGTTTTGCGAATGAGCAGATGTACTCCAGAGCAACTAGTCACATACGTTTCTAGATTGTTTCAAGATGAGGCTCTGTCACGATGGAACCTTTGGGTTCAGACAATGGGCGAGGCTGCCGCGTATGCGTTGACATGGGATGAGTTGAAATAATTGATGCGTAAGGAGTACTGTTCTCAAATGGAAGTCTAGAAGCTGGAAATTGAATTCTGGAACCTGAAGATGGAAGGTCCAAAGGTGGTGGAATATGTGCATATACTTTACGATTTGTCGCGAGTTGTTCCATATCTGGTGGAACCAGAGCTTAAAAGGATGGAACGATTCATCTGGGGATTGGCGCCTCAGATCCTGAGCTTGATGACAGCGTCAACGCCACCAACAACTATTGATGCGAGCATCTTGATTTTGGCGCTCGCTAAGGAAGCACTTAAATTGGAAAACTTTCGACCCCTGACGAGAAGAAGGAAACTCAGGTGGAGTCATCTGGAAAGAACAAAAGTAAGCTCACTGATTTCCAAGAAGGTGATCGGGCGAACAACAACAACAAAGACAAAAAGGGGAAAGAGTACATGGGTAAACTACCTAAGTGCGACAAATGTCGACGTCATCATACTCGGCAATGTAGAAATGGAAAGTGTGATAACTGTGGCAACGTGGGACACTGCAAGGAGACGTGTTGGCACCAGACGGGATGTGGAAAGAGAGGTCGAGGGTGTTTTAACTGCGGTGACGTGGGGCACTTTAGGAAAGATTGCCCAAGGGAGAATAACCAAGACCGTGAAGGAGCGTTCAACAATGGAGCTCGTGAAGCATGCCAGGGTCTTAACGAAGTCACTGGTGCGTTCCCTACTAACCAACACTTTGCATCTTTGCTATTTGATGCTAGTACCGATTATAACTTCGTACATTTAGAATTTAAGAGTATACTTGGTTTAGTAGCAAATAAGTTAGATATCCTATACTCGATAAAACTAGCTAATGGGAGGCTAGTAGAAGCCAACGAAGTAATTAGAAGCCATGTGATAGAGCTTGGAGAACGTGAGTTGCGATAGATCTTCTGCCAGTATAGTGGTTGGAATGGATTGGTTGTCGAGTAACCAAGCTGAGATCATATGTCATGAGAAGATTATCCGTATCCCAGTGACGAATGGAGAGATGATCGTGATTCATAGGGAGAAGCAGGATACGCTTCTACGGGTTAGTAATTGTGTGTAGGCACAGAGACTTTTGCGTGAAGGGTGTATTGCTTTCTTGGATCATGTCGTGGACAAAGAATCCGAAGAACCTAAGCTCGAAGATATCCCTGTGGTAAGGGAATATCCTGAAGTCTTCCCCGAAGACTTGCCAGGATTACCGCCTCATCGACAAGTCGAGTTCCACATTGACTAGGTTCTAGGCATTGCGCCTGTAGCTAAGACACCTTATCGACTTGCGCCTTCAGAGATGCAAGAGTAGTCAACGCAGCTTCAGGAACTGTAAGGGATTTATATGACCAAGCTTCTCGCTTTATGAACTCCAGTGTTGCACGTCGAAAAGAAGGGTGGTAACTTTTGGATGAGTATTGGTTACCAAGAGCAGAACAAGTCAACTATCAAGAGACGGTATCCCTTGCTGAGGATTAACGATTTATTTAACTAACTGCAAGGATCCAACTACTATTCTAAGACTCATCGTTAATCGAGTATCATTAGCTGTGAATTTAGGAAGAAGGTATACCAAGGTACAGTGAGTCAACAAGTTGTTTTAAACATACACTAATATTGTGTTTTCTACACGATGCAGAAAACAGTTTTACACGGAATACGAAACTTTGAGAACCTAGAAAACATGTACTTAGGACCTTTGGAAACATAGGTCAAAACTCATTAAAGGTTTTCACATAGGAACCACGTCTGTTAACTCAAGCAAACCCCATTATTCTGACGTATGTGCTATTTCAGTTAGCCGAACAAATAAAGTACTCAAATCTCTCTTATTGAAATTTCTGCTTTTGCTTCTAGCAAGTAGAACTTTGCATCTCTACTTCTCTTAATAGTAGTTGCATCGCGCCAATTTTCTTCATTTGAGCAAACACTTATTTGCTTCAGTACTTGATCATTTCATATGATACACATGCAATCGTTTGTCACGCATGTAGCTTCCCTCCTAATGATCGTTTTCATCAAAGTTACAAATATTATTTCACTATATCCAGTTATTGCCTTGTATCTCGGATGTTCTGCATTATCGTAAGTATCAACTCCTTGATATTGAGTCAACAAAACCTTCTAGGAATTTCATTTCTTTTCTGTTACATACCTGGTTTATCATTATAACCATGCCGAAATCCCCTTGTCGATACATACGTTTATTGTCAGATTGCGCTGAAGCCAAGTTCAATTGCTTGAACTTGTCCATTTAGCATATTCAATTCAAGACACTATATGATGTATTGAGAGCATCATATTCAAATTCGTTTTTGCAAGCGTTCCATTTATTCCAAGTCGCGGTAGACTTGTTTGGTCTACGGCTCCATTAAATTGTTTGTTGGTTTCGACACCTTGTAGTGATGTTTTCACTGAATTGAAGCTTGCGCTAATCTCGGTTACGCATTTCATACACGGGTTTAATTGTTTATTCATTGACTAGCTCTAAATCCGTTTTGTTCAAGATTAAAGCGGTCTCAACACAGTTGTGTGTTAAGACAATGGTACATAAATTCATTTTATATTCTAGTGTACCTCCTAACGGTTTTCATTATCGATCGAATGCCTTGCGGTATTTATTGATTTTTCATCTTTAATCGGAAACAGTAGTTCTTTGATATTCTATATTCAAATTGAAAAATCCTACGATGCCGTTTGAATCAAATTCTCAGGATTGCTTCATTACACTTTCATTTGATTTCAAACACGGTAAACTTGTTCGGTCACCGCTATTATTGAATTATGTCATTACGACACCTTGTGGTGTCGGTACAACTTGTAGCTTGTGCTAATCATGGTCAACCGTTTCACCCAAAACCACACATACTTTTGTTTGACCTGTCATTTAAACATTCTTAATGCAACTACGTATTGATACAACAATACACCATTTTCGATTATATTTCCTTCCGGTGTATTCTCGCGATTCAATAACGTCACACAAATTTTATTCATTTATTTGTTCGGAAGTTGACAAATCATTTTCATGTTACTACTATATTCGAGTTGTTGATTTTGAGTTCATCTAGCAGATGTTATTATTTCTATAACTCATTTGCATACTGTGAACGATCGTTTGGACTTCTATCGGTCAAAACTCCTCTTTTGTTGAACCCCTGTTAACTAAGTTACACTAGATTATACATCTATACGTCTCGTGTCTTTTGACATCACATCCTGAAACACATACCATTTTACCGTTGGGTACGTACTGTTGTAAGAAGTCCTTGGGTTCACCTGATTCGAATAAGTTTTGATTCGGTTTCATGGTTATTCACCTTGGTGTTATATATATCCATACACGCATAACGTAACCCTAAGGAACTAATGTAGTTAAATTTCGAGGACGAAATTTTCTTAACAAGGGGAGAATGTGACAACTGTCAAAATTTCAGATGTCCGTACGATTATTAAACAACGATTAGTGCTTAATAACTGTGCTAAATTACAATTAATTACTTAAACTGCTTTCTGATTATTACCATATACATACATATGCATCATATATTGCAAGTGACATATCATTATTGCATGCAAACTTTGTTGATTCAAATGATGCACGAAACACAGTTAGCACAGTTGTTAGACAAACTAGAAAAATGCTGTCGGAGTTCAGTAAATAGACAGACATTGTATTGAGGTACAGAATGAGCCAGAAACCAAGTATTACACTAGTATAGTGTGTAGGGAAACTAAGGATCACAAAACTGCCTTCCTAGTGATAGTTTAAGCACCGGAAAGTGCCTAGAACTTACATAAACTGTAGAATTCTGCAGAAAATCAGCAAAATCAGCTTTTAAAAAACTAATATCATGCAGAAATATGGTTAACTAGTCCTGAATGCTTTCCTAAGTGTCGGGAATCAAAACTGTCACAAAAGGTAACATAAAGCACACTAAACTGCATAGTTTAGCACCTTAACGAACTGGTAAACAACCGAACAACCGGACACTACCCGAAACATCAAATTTTCACTAGAAACATTGTTTTAGCATTACCAAGCTAGTTATGGTGCCCGAACATCATAACACACTATGTAAATATCTAGTAACCAAATTACTAACTAGATACTTGAAACTTAACTAGTTCTCCTAACTATTAGTTACAATTCAACTTTATACCCCCCCCCCAACCTATGGCCCCAACAAGGGTGGCCCACCCATGATTTTGTTATAATATTTTATTGGATCTTGTCCATTCTTTTGGCAACATATTATACATTAGACATTGTTATGTTGAAAAATTGTTATAAGAATCATGAGACCTTTCATACTTTCATTTCAACACTTCACAACTTCGAACCTTTCCCCTTTTTCTCCCTCTAGTTCGGCCGAAACCCACCCGGACTTCACAACTTGAGCCTTCCTGCACCAGTTCACACATGTTAATGTATTAGCTACACATTAATTGATCTGTTACTTATTGCTTCATACCAGTTTACAAATACATACATACATACAATGATTACAAAGGTTTATTCGTACACACAAACAAACACATGAACTCGCTGAACTTTTGTTGATATTTTCAAACTACATGTATTTCAGGTAACTGATTATGGATCTGGCGGGCGTTCAGGATTTCAAGTTGTGTCTATGAATAAAAGATGTCATCCGGTGTCGAAGGGTTTGGATTGTGTATCTTATCTTGGATAAGATACATGATTCAAAGCCTAGCTGTCTTTTGCTAAGTCCAGATTGGAAGTTAAAACTTGGGTTGCTATGTACTGGGAATTGAAGTCTTGGTTTGTGGTTAAACAATGACGATTGTAATGTTTTGAAGCTTAAATTATGGATGACATCATGGTTTTATCATATAGATGTTTGTTATGGTTGAATGCAATGATATTTAGCAAGTCACACCAAATCACGCTTTCGCAAAAGTCAGGGTGTGACACATAACTATAGGGAATTAGGTAGAATTGCCATGATTCGACCTAGTCTATAGTAGGTACCATACTTTTGACCATTCTTGCTACTTGTTTAAAAATGCTTATTCTTCCTATTTGCTTCTTCCACTTCTTTTGTCTCAATAATTACAATATGTCTTTCCTAAGACATTTACACAATACACTTTTGAAGACTTGAAGACACTTGTAATACAAATGAGACGAGTTCACCAAAATAGGCGTGAAACCCATAATGTGGTGAACGACTCTCACTCCGCTTATTCTATTTTTACACAAAATTACGCCATCAAGTTAGGAGTGAAATCCACATCTTGATGGTAAATTTCCAATTGAAATTCTAGTGGACCCCCGTCAAAGTGTTGAAATTAAGTTTCGACCCGACGAGTACCAACCACATTTAGGGTACGAAATCGTCAAGTTAGGGGTAAAACCTACATCTTGTCGACTAGTCCCATTCCTCGATTTTCAATCCCGCCAAAGTTTTTATTGTTTCAATCGATTAGGGACATGTAGTAACTGGAACGGTAAGATACCGTTAATCGCTTCTCGACGAGAGTATCTTACCTATAGGCCAAAGCACGTTTCCCTAATTTGAAAGGGCTCTCGATTCACTTTGGAATAGTCGACATTTCTAAACCCGAAACCACCCAATGTTTTATTGAGCCTCTCTTTTATTATCTCAATTTATATGTGATTTTATAATTGTTACCTCGTTCATTTCAAAACCGATACACGATTCGCACATCTCTCGCAATAAAAAAACAATAATAATCCTCGTGAACAAACTAAAATTTATACTCGTTTATGCAAACATATGTGATATACTTGTGAATACTTGTTGAATAAATGCAATTTATGTGAATCATATATGCTACATGATACTTACATGCTTATACATGCAAAAATCTTATTTGAATTATGATCAAGTCTCATCCTTTCCTTCTCTTTCGATTCTTTAGATGTCTTCCCACAGTATGTCTAAGAAGACCAAGTCCAAGAAGGGTTCCAACTCCAACTCCGACACGATGTCCAAGAAGGATTGTATGAAGTTTATGCCCAAGCAAATGGCCAAGATCATACCCGACATCGTTTGCAAGATCCAACCCGACCTGACTCACCCCATGCCTACATCGACTCAAAGGTGGAAACACCTTGAGCGACGTATCTGTTTAAGCAGTTTATGGCCTGTAAATCTCTCGAGTTCACTAGCAAAGATGGTGCCACCAACCTGCTAAACTGGTTCGATGCTGTCAAACTAACTTTCCTCCAAAGCGGTTGTCCTAACAACCTGCGAACCCTGAACGTTACTGGGGTATTCCGTTCGAGGGCTATCGAATGGTGGATCTCCGAGCGTAATAAGCGAGGAAATGACGTAGCCAACGCCTTGCCCTGGGATGAACTGAAGCAATTAATGAAAGACGAGTTTTGTCCTCCCCACGAGCTTCAAACAGTAGAAAACGAATTTTGGACTTTGAAGCAAGTCGGGAACGACAACGCTGGTCTGACAGCACGCTTCAAACAGCTCAGTGCCCTCTGCCCTGGCCAAGTCGACTCTGTGGACAAGGCTAATTCCAAATACATTCGCTGCCTTCCACCCACCTTGATGAACCACGTTATTTCTGCCTCCCTCAAAATCCTCGAAGACGTGTTCCGTTTAGCAGCCGAACTCAATAACAATTGTGTTCTTCATGGAACCTCCGACAAGGTTTCATCGAGGAATGCACACCAAGCTACCACCAATACCACCACTGTTGAACCCTTACCCTCTCAATCGTCCAAGAAAAACAAGAACTAGAAGCAGAAGGCTTCTAGTCAAAACTGTGTGGTTGTTACTCCGCAAAACCCGAAACCTTTACAGTCAATTCCCGCTACCTCAAACCCTGAGCCATAAAAGAGGAACTACACTGGGTCGTATCCCAAGTGTAACCATTCCTCTTACCACCATCCCAATAATACCCCGTATAGCCAATGCACGAATTGTAACAGGTTTGGGCATTTCGCCGATCAATGCCGCAGTGGCCCAAAGCCCATCCAAGATGAAGCTATCGTTGCAAACCCTGCCCTTAACCAGGTCCAACCTCAAGGCACCACTCTACGAGCATGCTTTAAGTGTGGCGACCTTAACCATCTCGCCAATGTTTGCCCCAAGCGCAACCAACCTCAGCAATAACAACAAAAACAACAGTCTCAGCAGCAAGCTCGAGGCAGAGCTTTCGACCACACTGCCGCTCAGGCACAGAACGCTAACGACGTTATAACTGGTATGTTTCTCGTCAACCATGTGTATGCTTCCTGTTTATTTGATACTGGCGCAGAAAAGAGTTTTGTATCTATTGAATTCGAACTTATGCTTAAGTGTAAACGCTCTAAGTTACCAAGATCATTCGCTGTTGAAGTCACAAATGGTAAATCTGTCACTGTCGATTCTGTTCTTCCTAAATGTTCCCTGAATCTTAGCTATCATACATTTTCGATTGATCTCATACCTATGCAAATGGGTAGTTTCGACGTCAGAGTAGGTATGGATTGGCTTAGGTGAGTTCGTACGGAAGTTATTTGCTCTAACAAGTTCATTCGCCTCCCTCTTCCTAACGGTGAATCCTTGCACGTCTATGGCTAGAAACGTTCTAAAGGTCTCAAGTTTATGTCATGCACTCAAGCGAACAAACACTTGCGTAAGGGTTCCTTCGCCTTCCTGCCCACGTTGTGGAATAGAAGGATAAGGGCTCAAGGGTGAGTGATGTTCCGGTCGTTTTTGATTTTCCGATGTGTTTCCCGATGTTCTTCCTGGTCTGCCTCCTGCTCGTTCTGTCGAGTTTCGTATCGATTTAGTGCCTGGCGTTATGCCTATCGCTAAGTCTCCTTATCGCTTAGCACCCTCGTAAATGCAAGAGTTATCTAGCCAACTTCAAGAGCCTCTTGATAAAGGATTTATACGTCCTAGTACTTCTCCTTGGGGCACACCCGGTTTATTCGTCAAGAAATAGGATGGATCGTTTCGAATGTGTATTAACTATCGTGACCTCAACAAGCTTATTGTCAAAAACCGATATCCTCTTCCTCGTATTGACGATCTCTACGATCAATTACAAGGCACGACTTGTTTCTCCAAGATTGATCTTCATTCTGGTTATCATCAACTTTGAGTCCTCGAAGAAGATATACCCAAAACCACTTTTGTACGCGTTATGGTCATTATGAGTTCATGGTCATGCCCTTTGGTTTGACCAATGCACCTGCAGTTTTCATGGATTTGATGAACCGCGTGTGTAAAGCGTACTTAGACTGTTTCGTGATCATCTTCATTGACGATATTCTCATCTACTCTAAGACTTAAGAAGAGCATGAGCGACACTTGCGTCTTATCCTTCAGCTTTCACGCGCTGCTCGTCTTTACGCCAAGTTCTCTAAATGTGAATTTTGGTTAAAGGAAGTTCAATTTCTTGGTCATACCGTCAACGAACTTGGTATCCACGTTGACCCTGCAAAGATTTAAACTGTGAAGAATTGGATCGCTCCTAAGTTTCCATCTGGAATTCATTCATTTCTTGGTCTAGCTGGTTATTATCGCTTTTTCATTTCCAGCTTTTCAAAAATTGTCGTTCCCCTTACCTCCTTGACTCAAAAAGATATACCTTTTGTTTGGGGTCCTGAACAAGAGGAGACTTTCCAAACGCTCAAGGACATGCTTTATAATGCTCCTATCCTTGCTCTTCCCGATGGTAACGACGACTTTGTCATGTATTGCGATGCTTCAAACCTTGGCCTTGGTTGTGTCCTTATGCAACGAGACAAGGTTATCGCTTATGCGTCGAGGCAACTCAAAATACATAAGAAGAACTACACTACGCACGACCTTGAACTTGGTGCAGTTGTTTTTGCCTTTAAGATATGGTGACACTACCTTTATGGTACTAAGTGTGCGGTCTTCACCGACCATAAGAGCCTTCAGTACATCTTCAACCAAAACGAGCTGAACATGCGTCAACGTCGTTGGGAAGAGTTGTTGAACGACTACGACAGTGAAATTCGCTACCATCCAGGAAAGGCGAATGTAGTGGCCGACACACTTAGTTGTAAGACTTATGTCAAGGGTATTCGTTGTCTCCGACTCGTCAGTGATCTTTAAAACCGAATTCGTGAAGCTCAATACACGTCCATTAACGAGGGTAACCTATACAACGAGATGCAATGTGGTGCTGAAGAGAGTCTTGTGTCTAAATCCGATGGCATTTTATATCATCTCAATCGCATCTAGATTCCAAACCGTGATAACCTTCGAGATTTTTCTGATGAAGGAGGCACACAAATCGAGATATTCTATTCATCCTGGGGCTGATAAGATGTACCGCGATATGTGTACATCCACTTGGTGCCCTGGAATGAAGTAAGATATCGCCACCTTCATTTCGAAATGTCTCACTTGTTTAAAGATTAAAGCGGAATATCAACGTCCCTCTGGCTTGCTCGAACAACCAGAAATTCCTGTCTGGAAATGGGAGAGCATTGCGATGGACTTTATCACTAAGCTTCCTCGTACCTCTTAAGGTCATGACAGTATTTGGGTGATCATTGACCGATTGACCAAATCCGCTCACTTTCTCCCCATTCGTGAAGATTACAAAGTCGAGAAACTGGCTCGTATCTACACGGATGAAGTCATTTGTACTCATGGTATCCCCGTTGACATCATCTATGATCATGATGGTCGCTTTACGTCTAGTCTTTGGCAAACCTTTCAAACTCTAGAGGATATGGGTACTCTTCTCAACCTTAGCACCGCTTTTCATCCTCAGTCTGACGAAAAAACATAGCGTATTATCCAAACTCTAGAGGATATGCTTCGTTCATGCGTAATCGATTTTGGTGGCAACTGGGATATGCACTTGCCTTTGATAGAATTCTTGTACAACAACAGTTACCACGCGAGTATTCAAATGGCACCTTTAGAGGCATTGTAAGGTAGTAAGTGCCATTCGCCTATTTGTTGGCACGAGATCGGAGTAGCTCAAATCACCGGTCCCGAGCTTATACAAGAGACGATGGACAAGATTTTATAGGTTCGAGACAACTTGCTGAAAGCCAGAAGCCGACAAAAGAGTTACGCTGACAAGCGTCACAAACCTTTGGAATTCGAAGTAGGTGACTTTGTACTTCTCAAGGTATCCCCTTGGAAGGGCGTACTTCGTTTTGGTAAGAAAGGAAAACTTGCACCTCGCTATGTAGGTCCTTTCAAGATTCTCGAAAGGATTGGCAAGGTAGCGTATCGACTGGACCTACCTCAAGAACTCAACAATGTACATACTACATTTCAAGTCTCAAAGTTGAAGAAATGTATAGCTGAAGAAGGACTTCAAGTTCCACTCGAAGATCTTCAAATCAATGAGACTTTGCACCTCGTGGAGAAACCTATCAAGATCATGGACCGAGGAGTCAAGCACTTAAGGCACAGTCGAATTCCTATCATTAAGGTTCGATGGGAAGGAAAACATGGTGCTGAGTTTACTTGAGAACTCGAAATTGATATGAAGACTAAGTATCCACAACTGTTCGCTGCATCTTCCTAAATTTCGGGACGAAATTTCCTAAAAGAGGGGAGACTGTAACGCCTCGCTTTTCGAATCGCTTTTAGAAAGATTGTCTTGTATTTCTATTTTCGGAATGTTGTTTCTCTTATAATTGTATCCTATTTCGAATCATTGTAAATCCGAGACTTGATTATAATACAAATTAATCGTTTATATGAAATACACATTGTTTATACATGTTTATACATTGCTACATACATTCGTTTGATACATGAATCATGATTCTCATAAAGGTAGTTTTAATTCGCAAACGATGATCGTGTATTCGTAATTTTAATCGTTGTTTATGTGCAATTACTTCCCGTAAAACATAATCCAGGATCGTATACTTGTTTTAATACCTAAACACGATTCTTGATCAATTCGTTTCAAACAATTGCAACCATAATATACATGCTTGTAAATCACATTCTTTTGTTCAATTAAAACATGTTTTACATACATTTTTAGACCTTGTTACATGTTATGACACACAATAAACATTATGTAACACATTAATTACAAAAAACACTCAACAATTACGCATTTTCTTATGTTTAAACAAAAAAAAAGGCAGCAGTTTCGATCGCAGCCTGCAAGGTTGTTTGGTTGTCTTGTTTTAATGCTAACTACCACCTAATCTTCTTTAATACCCAACCAACTCAAACCCTAATCCCTTCCCTATATAGAGAACGCTTCCCCATCTTTTTTCCCACTTTACAAGCATTCTAAACCTCCCAAAAACACTCCCAAACTCAGCTTCATTTTAGCAGATTGCAACAGAAAGTTCCAGCCATTCCAAGTGCGTTTTAACTCACTTCTTCTTCTATTTCTTTCTTGTTCTTTCTTTTAAAACACTTGGATAACCTCTAGGAAGGTTTTCACAAGTTTGCTTGGCCAAAATATGGTGAAACCTCACCATTTTTGAGGTCCAAAGTGCACTAAACTTCTGCTTGTTTTTATCTTTTTGAATCTTCATGTTTTTTTTATAGAAACTTGGTGGAATCTTGTTCCCACCAAGCTCACAACTTAGTCAAGGATTGTAGGTTTGTGTTAGGATGATTTCCATCAAAGTTTTGGGTTCAAACACCCATTTAAATTTTGTTTATACATGGTATTTGAATGATGAAAGCAAGCACAAGTCATCATCTTCCATATGATAAACTTGTGACTTGTGAAGTGTGAACAAATGGAAGCATGGGCTTTCCAAAATAAGTTCCACTCCTTCATTTGAACCTTGTGTATGAACACTCTTGTGACCTAGAGAATACCTGGTCATTTGAGCTTATGTTAGATAGGGTTATTTCCTTGTTATTCATGACCCTCCGAATTATCATTTTGATGGTTTGTGTGAGTGGTGAATCATTATTATTCATGACCCTCCGAATCATCCTTGTGATGATTTGTGTAGTGGTGAATCCTTGATATTAATGACCCTTCGAATCATCCTTGTGATGGTTTGTGTAGTGGTGAATCCTACAAAGCGGTTACTCCTCCATACTTGACATACATGATAATCTTTGATTGGACTTAGTTTTAGGATGTTATAATTACTATATAAACTATACGTAACTATATAAAAACATGGCTGAATTTGTGATGATAATCAAGTCATGATTATTCTTCATAAACCTAGGCTAATATGTCTAAGATTCTAAGTTACTTGTTATGATTCTAATAGGCAATTTGGGACCCATGAAACCACTTAACATAGTGTCATAAACGAGAACTTAGAGCTAGACATTACTTTCGTATACATACTTTTTGATACTTTAAATTCCAATTCTGAAACTTCCATTCTAAATCCATGAACTGACACACCTTGTTTTCCCATGTAGGGTGACTTGGTGATTCCAACCTCAACAAACAACTCTTCACGGGATTTATCAAGTTTGAAGCTTGCAAAACCATGAGTACGCTTGAGCCCTTTTCGCTTTAACGCACTTTTGGGTTGTAACATGTTAATTTATTAAAATTCACAAACACACACAAACATAATTTATTCACTCAATCCCTATACATGCTATTTGTTATGCTTAGGTTACATGCTAGAATACATACATACTACTTGTCATTAAGTTAGATAGCCCATCTTAACATATATAGCGCTATGACGCCGCCCGTTGGGGTATTGTTAAGCTTATTATACATAAACGGTCTCATTCACTTTAGTGGCGAGGGATACACATAATTCTCGTGGACACTCGGGTTTGACTTTTAGTTATGCATGCTAGTTTAACCTTGTATACAAAATTGCCATGTTGGATTCGAGTAATTCCTTTATACTTATGCTATGTATATAAAACTTGTGTACTCGCCAATGCTTTCGCATTGAACACTATATTTTTAACATGTTACAGGTTGATGATGATGCTCATGACGAATCTAGTAGGGACGACTTAGAAACACACTTGAAATACTAGAGTTGAATAGTTTACTATGTTAAACTTGTTGTAATTTGTCTTTTCGATGTTGTACTTGGATTTCTTTTGTTTTACTTGACAATTTATTGTTATGAATGTAATCGGTTTTGAATCAAATTATTGTCACATAATGTTATGAAGTCTTTGAGCAATCTCGTTCATCTCACTCCAATGTTTCCGTCGTAGGTTAGGGTGTGATAGAAAGTGTGGCGCAAAAGGAAAGGTACGACTGTTTGGTGACGGTACCACCATTGTAGTCTACTTACGAATTCAACCTCGAATTCTTGAGTACTTTTAACCTCAAAAAGTACATCGATGTCACACCCCGATTTTCATACCGCAATCCCGATGGGCTTGGGTGGGAAATATCTTGACGTAAGATTGCTATCGTCATATTCAAACAATCACAGATATCACAGTGGAAATCTTGGAGTATAAAATATTATTACAAACCAAATGTTCAAATAATATACATATGGCTCATAATAATAAAAATCCATAGGCGGATCATAAAATGTAGAAAAAGGAGTTCAACAGACTAATAGGCTTTATGTAAAGGGTTTCAAATTCCTCTTCTAGCATTACCGAGCAACTTCCAGCCTATTTCGTATTTGCACCTGTAACTTAGTCTTTTGAAAATAAGTTAGTTTACACTGGTAAATACAATCAATCGACACATTTTGAAAACATTTTCAAAATTGATTTAAAAGCACAAGGCACATGTTTTTATAAATAACTTGGGACAATTCAAAACGATCTTGTATACAATTTTACATGGCTGCTAATACATATGGGACCCAGTACTAAACACTAAGACATGATTAACCGACACACCACTTAAACTCACAGAGGGGTATCCCCACGTAGTGGGTAAGAAAACGTTTTTATATTAGCATTAAGCCTCTGTCGGGTGTATGCCTACACCCCGAGCTTGGTCGTGGCCATTAGTAACTTAATTGAGCCGACGATATCCAGGAAACGGTCGCGTTAACCCTCAGTTTTTAGGTTATCAAACGAAACAGATTAAAATGGGTTATGAAGATTTTGTAGCCACAATCCGACATATGATCCCATACCCGACCAAGAAGTAATAATTTACTGTATCCCAAGCCCGTATAGGGAAAATAGGTTAAGAGTATTTACCTGAGCTAATACTTGTCTTAATATGCAAGGTTTATAAATAACTCAGCCGTCAATTAGTTGACAAAGAGTAGGTAGCAATTTACGGAAAAGCTCTAGTCTGGAATGATGGTATAAATAACCAATTAGAATGTTAACGGGTCCTATTCAAGTCATAGACTTGGACCGGTTAACTTTAAATATCGATAACGGTACGATACACTTGATTAAGCGATGACCTGAATAGAATGTAGTTTAAACCCAACAAGTACTAGGACTTGTATAATATGGGTAAACAAATAACATTCTGGAATTTGATAAAAAAAATGATAAGGTTCGACCGGTTTTGGTAAACTTATGCAAATTAGTCACACAAGCCTAACCGTACGCGTATAAGCGATATCGGGTAATCGGATGAGTCATGAACAAGTTCTATTTGCCAATATACTTTAATCAAGTTGTAATATCAGTAGGATATCAACTTACATGCCCGTTTAGGTTTTAAAATCAAACTATGCCTCATAAGGGCGTTTTAGTCATTTAGTGACGTATTAAAGGAACTTGCGTACAAACTGATGCAATAAACATGATCATTCTGTAAAAATATTATATTTATGATATAATACTAGTACGATATCAAACATATGTAAGTTTTATTATTTAAGACCAAACTATGCATCGAAGGGGCATTTTGGTCATTATGAACATAGTTTGAAAACTTATTTGTAAATCTGAGTTAAGATCATGTACCTAATGTGAAAACATTATGAATATTTTATAACATCAGTAGGTATCAATTTTAGTTGACAGTTATGGCTTAAAACCATACTATGAGCCGAAAGGGCGTTTTGGTCATTAAATACCGACATTTGTGATCTTTAGTAAAAAATCAGGTTAGGAACTGATTTGATATCCCAAAATATTTTAAATATGATATTATATCAGTTGGCAATGAGTTTGTTATGAGAAATTATGTTTAAAACTACTCTATGTGACGAAAGGGTACTTTGGTCATTTTAAAACATAATTTACGATCTTTTATGTAAACTCAGTTTATGATCAGTTTAATAACATCAAAATATGTTAATTACATTAACATATCAGTACTTAAGCCATTTGCAAGTTCGTCATAGACTAAAACCTTATTTCTTGCAAAAAGAGCATTTTAGTCAAAGTATGGCATATTAACGAAACTTGAACAAAAACTCAGAATACTATTATGATCATGTAATATAACCTCAAAGGGTTATGCTACATTAAATTATGATCATCATGCAACCTTAGATCAGTAGTAAACTAATCTAAATCAGGTCAGAATCGAAAGTCAACGCAGAAGTCAAACTTTGCGACTTTCAGTTGTGAACTGACCTTAAAAATGGAATTGACGAACCGAACATGTTTACACAAGTTTTAATAATTATTACCAATGTGTTTAAGTGTCAAAACATATTTTATAACATTTATAAACTCTGATTATAACATTTATAAAATCTGACCGTTTGACTTTTTAAACATAATAACTTTGACCCGTCAATTGACCAAGTAACGTGATTTTCAGGAGGTGCCCTTTTGAGGGATTAACACCTACCTAATTACGATCACGTAGCCATGTTCAATTCGAACAATGGCTGGACCATTAAGGTCTAAACCGAAAGTCAAAGCATTTATCAAAAATGTTGATTTTGGCTTTAAAAGCCTAATAAACGAAAATGCACTTGAAAGGATCACTTACCAGTGAACCTCAGATGAAAATGCACTAATATGGAAGCTCCCTTCAGTTGGGAATATCCAAAATAGATGAGAGGAATGAAATGAAGAAGATGCAAGCTCAAATGAATGAAGAATGCACCTATTTATAGTTGGAGCTCAAGATTTGGATCAATATAGGTGTTAAGGAGGGCTAGGAGATGATCACAGGTGTCCATGTACGTATCCTAAACAACCATGCAGCCCCTGGTATCGAAAATGGAGCTTTTTGGCATTTTGTTTAGTCACCAAGGCAAAAACTGCCGTTGGGCAGTCTTTGCAGACCGTAGAGCTTCGGCTTTGCGGTTCGTAAAGGGTTGCGAACCTCAGAACAATTTTTGAGCTTTGACACTTTTAACCCCTTAACTTCCAAACTCCATATGTTATCATAGTTAGCATAAATAGCCCTTCATGGTCAATGTTTGGCACACCCGAGAGTATGGCCGAATATTATTAAGCTCCTGGTTCGTTAAAGGGTCACTCAGAGGTATAAATTAACATGTTGATGCCTTTAGTCCTCCAAATATCAAACTTTCATATAATTTCACAAATGGTCTCTCTCGTCCAACTAGTGGCTCATTTGAGAGTACGGACACCGTTAAGGGTCACTTAGAGGCAAAGTTTCAGCATGTTGACACCTTTAGTCCCTCAACATTCATACTTTTCACAATTGGCAAAAATAGTCCCTCCTAGCCAACATTAGGCATAATTAGGAATAGGGACACGTGTCAATACGTTACTGGACATGATTTTTACGAGGTGTTACATCCTCACCCCCTTAAAAGAAATCTCGTCCTCGAGATTTTATTCAAAAAGATGGGGGGGTACTTTTGTCGCATAGTGGAGTCAACCTCCCATGTATACTCGGGGCCTCTACGACCATCCCACTTAACCTTTACAATAGGTATGTACTTCTTTCAGAGCTTCTTAACTTGTCGATCCTCAATCGAAACCAGTTTCTCAACAAACCGCAGGTTTTCATCAATTTGCACATCTTGATGTGACATTGCTAACGACTCATCGGCTAGACATTTCTTTAAATTGCAGATGTGGAACACATTGTGAATTCCACTGAGCTCCTCTGGTAAGTTTAGCTTATAAGCTACAGAACCGGCACATTCGATTATCTCGAATGGTCCTATATACCTCGGGATCAATTTGTCCATCTTACTGCAGCGCATCACACCTTTCCATGGTGATACCTTCAGTAATAACTAGTCCCCAACTTGGAACTTAAGAGGTTTGCACCTGTTGTTAGCGTAGCTCTTCTGCCTATCCCTAGTAGCTTTGAGACGATCACGGATTTGTATTACTTTATCCGTGATATACAGGACAATCTCCGGTCCTGATAGTTGGGCTTCCCCAACTTCGGCCCAACAAACGGGCGTTCGACATTTTCTCCCATACAAGGCCTTGAAAGGAGCAGCCTTGATGCTCGTATGATAACTGTTGTTATAGGAGAATTCAATTTGGGGGAGATGGTCATACCAGCTACCACCCAAGTCAATCATGCATCCCCTAAGCATGTCTTCCAACGTCTGGATTGTACGCTCACTTTGTCCATCTGTCTAAGGATGGTAAGCCGTACTAAAATCAATCTGGTGCCTAAAGATTGCTGGAAACTTTTTCAGAAGTGAGAAGTGTATCTAGTATCTCAATCGGATACAATAGATACCGGCACACCATGTAAGGACACAATCTCGTCCACGTACAACTTAGCCAACTTATCGGAGCTATACATCTCCTTTATGGGCAAGAAATGTGCCTACTTAGTCAGCCTATCATCGATAACCCATATCGTTTCGTTTCCATGCTTGGTCTTAGGTAACTTGGTAATCAAATCCATAGTTACCATCTTCCACTTCCATGTGAGAATTTCAAGTTGTTGTAGTAGTCCTGACGGCTTTTGATGTTTGGCTTTAACCTGCGAACACGTCATACACTTAGTTACATAGGTGGCTATGGATTTCTTCAAACCCATCCACCAATAGTTTCGCTTCAGATCTTAATACATCTTGTCACCTCCAGGGTTAACGGAATATTTGGAACTATGCGCTTCCCGGAGGATTAGATTTCTAAGCCCTCCAAAGATTGGAACCCTGATATGACCATTGAATCTAAGAATTCCATCTTTACCAGGTGATAACTGATCAACAGTTCCACCCAATCCTTCACTAGGAAGGTTAGCCTCCAACAGGGCTTGTTTCTACGCATCTAATAGCTTCTCATTCAAGCTATTCCTGATCTCAATGCTCTTGGCATTAATCCGGATTGGTTTAACCCTTTCCTTACGACTCAGCGCATCAGCAACTACATTTGCTTTGTCGGGATGATAGCGAATCTCGCATTTATAATCATTCAATGTTTCCATCCAACGGCGTTGTCTCTTGTTCAGATCCTTCTGATTGAACAGATGTTGGAGAGTCTTGTGGTCAGTGTATATAATACACTTCGTATCGTATAAATAATGTCTCCATAGCTTAAGTGCAAATACAACGACACCCAACTCCAAATCCTGGATGGTGTAATTCCTTTCATGCACCTTTAGTTGTCGCGATGCATAGACAATCACATTGCCTCTCTGCATAAGCACACAGCCCATGCAAAGTGTGCGAAACATCGCAATAGACAACGAAATCCTTAATGCCCTCAGGCAGAGTTAGCACTAGAGCATTGCTCAACTTGTGCTTCAGAACCTCGAAAGATTCTTGTTACTTCGGACCCCAGTTGAACTTAACATTTTTACGGGTCAATGTAGTTAAAGGAGTGGCTTTCCTTGAAAAGTTCTCAATGAACCTCCTATAATAACCGGCCAATCCTAAGAAACTACGGATCTCAGCAGACGTCTTAGGTGCTTCCCAGTTCATAATGGCCTGAATCTTGGCGGGATCCACCTGGATACTACGCTCACTAACCTGGCCTGAATCTTGGCGGGATCCACCTGGATACCACGCTCACTAACCACGTGTCCAAGAAATTGGACTTCTCAAAGCCAGAACTCGCATTTGGAGAACTTAGCATAAAGCTTCTCCCACTGTAAAAGCTCAAGGATGCACCGAAGAAGTTTCTCGTGATCAGCTTGATTATGAGAACATATAAGTATGTCGTCTATGAAGACAATGATGAACCTATCCAGATACGACTTGCAGACTCAATTCATGAGATCCATGAATGCTGAAGGTGCATTAATGAGCCCAAAAGGCATCACTAGATATTCATAGTGGTCGTATCTCGTTTGGAAGGTAGTCTTAGGAACAACTTTACTTCTAACCTTCAGCTGATGATACCCCGACCTCAAGTTGATCTTTGAAAAGTAGCCGTCGATCTTGGGCAGCGGATAATGATTCTTGATCGTTACTTTGTTCAGCTAGCGATAATCAATGCACAGACACATTGAACCGTCTTTCTTCTTAACAAACAAAAATGGAGCTCCCTAAAGCGATGAAGTAGGCTGTATAAAGCCTTTCTCCAAAAGTTCATCGAGTAGAGTCCTCAGTTCTTTCATCACTGTCGGTGCTAACCGATAAGGAGCTCTTGCAACAGGTGCAGCTCCAGGTAGGATGTCGATCCTAAACTCCACTTGCCTCTCAGGAGGCAGACCAGGTAGTTCTTCAGGGAAGACATTGGGTAATCGGAGATGACAGAGATATCTTCAATCTTGGGATTTAGTTCATCTACCATCACCTGTGCCATGTAAATGACACATCCGCTCTTCAGGAACTTGGATCTTTGAGTAACGACACTTGTTCAGGCAATCGATAGTGTATATCTCCCTGGATGGTGATCATTTCACCAAAAGGGGTTTTAACCTTGATGAGTTTCTTATCGCAGGCAATACGGGCTTGGTTATGCGATAACCAATCCATGCCTAAAACTACATCGAACCCTGCCAATTTCATTGGTAGAAGAGAGATAGGAATAGAATGACTCTTAATGGATATGAAACATCCATCAAGAATAGAAGATGGGGTTTCTATGGTTCCGTCAGTAAGTTCTACCTCATACGTAATATCTAGAGTTCCTATCGGTAAGTTTAATAATTTGCTAAACTTAAGGTCTACAAACAACTTATCAGCACCCGAATCAAATAGAACTTTAGCAAAGATATCATTGATTAGAAACGTTCCCGTTATGAAGTTATTGTCATTCACAGCCTCCCTAGCGTTCATCTGAAAGGCCTGGACATTTCCATTTTTAGCCTCTCCCGGCTTAGAAGTGTTTCCCTTGGCATTCTTTGGTCAGTTGGTCTTAATGTACTGCTTTTCATTACAACCGTAGTAAACGGCATCCTTAAGATCCTTGCATTCTAGGGTCTTATGCCCTTTCTTCTTGCAAATGCCACAGGGTTTTACCTGTGGGTTAGAATGACACTGTCCCCAGTGTCTTCGGTTACAGGTCTTGCTAGTCGGTCTCTCATCAGACCTACCTTGGTTCTTGTTGAACCTGATTTATCATTCTTCTTGTTGTTGGACTTCTGGGAGGTGTCTTCCTCCCTCTTCCTTTTACTATCAGCCTCAGTCCTAACTGATTTTTGTCTCACCACATCCAGGGTGAGAGATAGAGCAAGGTCCACAGCGGACCGGTAAGAGGTAGGCTTTGAAGCCCTCACCATACCCTTAACTTCAGGTTCCAAACCACTTATGAAACGCGTAATGCGTTTGGGCTCAGGTGTGATTAGATAAGGTACTAACCTTGAAAGAGAGTTAAAGTCGGTGACGTACTTTCGACAGTCCATATTCTTCATGATGAGAGTCAGAAAATCTGACTCTACTTTCTCCACTTCGTGTTGTGGACAGTAGGTCTCTTTAATCAGGTCCACAAACTTGGACCATTCAAGGTTATATAGGGGAATCTTCCTCGTGGACTGTATCATGGCCTTCCACCATATAAGGGTGTCACCCTTGAATGACTGTGACACAAACTTCATAGTATCCTTCTTAGCACAGCCGCTGATGTCAACTACCGTCTCCATCTCATCTAGCTAACGCAAGGCATCTATTGCCCCTTTCTCTCCGTTGAAGTCTTTAGGCTTGCAGGAGACGAAGTACTAATAAGTACAACCATTTGTAGAAGAAAAGGGTTTATCTTGAAGCACTAGCTTCTTGGGTTCACTCTTTGCAGTCGAAGAGTGAACTGAGCTCTCCCTGCGAGCTGATGAATGTGGTTTAGATACGGATTGGAGCGAGTAGCACTCGACTCTCTATAATTTTCCATAAAAGTATTCATGGCCTTGCCGACTGCATCGTCGATCCTAGCCTGGAGATCTACTCCATCGACGTTGTCGTTTACATTTGCAGCATCATTTGTGTTGCGACCACTGTTTTCTTCACCTGAGTTTGCCATATTCAGAAGTTTGGTCCTAAACACCAAAATAATCAATTGCTCCGTGGCAATATAATAATTGGTCATCTAATTTGACGACTTAATAAGCCATGGTATCATTAAACCATATAGGCTATTAGGTTTTAACATTACTAATGAATGTTGTTTAAAAATAAATCAACTATGTTTAGCCTAAGTCACAAAAGGACCATCAATGGAATTTAAGGTTCGGACAAAGTCCATTACCTATTGGACAGTGGATCACAATGTCACAACTGTCATTGTCGCATTGACAATAATAATTAGCTCAAAGGCCTTGTCACAAAGGACATTTAATATATATATATATATATATATATATGTGTGTGTGTGTGTGTGTGTGTGTGTGTGTGTGTGTGTGTGTGTGTCGTGATCTCATTAATCAAGGGCTTTAAGGTTTGAACATAGTTCACCATCTTTGGACAGGGAGTCGTAGACCACAACTGTCGTTGTCATAATTGACGATATAATATGGCCCGTAGGCAATTCTATTGACATCACAAAAGATGTTAAAATAATCATCGCACTGATGATATTAGTCATGATCGCATTGATCATATAGACTATGAGGCTTGGGCGTGGCCCACCACTTTCGACAGTGAACCATAAGGGTCTCAACCGTCATCGTCTCATTTGAAAACAAGTATTGCCCGTAGGAAAATCATCACTAAGGATGTTAAAATATAGCACGTAGGCACTTCATCACTAAGGATGTTAAAATATGATCATCGCATTGATGATACTAGCCATGATCTAACTCGATCATATAGGCTATAAGGCTTGGACTTAGTCCATTACCTCGACGGCTAGTATGGTTCCTCAAGTCACACTACCAGGAGTATTAACATTACTTAAATGTTAACATAGAATAATTGTCTTAATGGTTAAATAGTAAAGCCATGGTCGTATTGACCATAAAGGCATGGAGGCCTGAACATAGTCCACCACCTCTGGATAGAAGTGATATTCTTCCTTAACTATCATGATAGAAATACTATTCATCTTTAACTACCATATAAAATTGTCAAATAATGTAGACTTGCCACTTGGCTGGTGTAAACCATTAAGAAGATCTTTTGGAATTATTTAGCGGATCGATAAAGTTCGAATTAAAATCAAGACGACCGCTTCAAACAAATGTAATGAATACATATATAATAATAATAAATTCCAAAATTTTCCATTAAACAATAGGAAATTACAATACGTGCCTTAAATAGGACTTTGAAATAAGCTTAAACTAACTTATCCACGTAGGGACTAAAAAGGAAATACAAGTCTATGTAGGGACTAAAAGGAAAGACAAGTCCACGCAGGGACTAAACAAGAAGGATATGTCCACATAGGGACTATAAGAAACAAATGTCCTCACAGGGACTTTTGGAAAATGAAATACAAATGAAAGAAGAATTCTTAAATGCCTCCTTTACTTCATTCCTGTTGTTCCTCTTCTTGGTTCACCACGTACGACACTGACACTGAAGGTTTCAGAGGATAATGTAAGTCCTCCAAATAAGGATCCTTAGTAGAAGTAGAATCCAAAGATTCGATGGTTAAAGAATAGAATGGATCACAGATTGGAGTTTGACAAGCATAGTCCAAGTTTGGAATTCCAAGACTTGGAGGTAAGAAATAGGGATCATTAGCATCCACTAACATTGACTTCTGATATGGAGCCTCAGGGACCACCGGTATGGACTCCGAAGTATGGTTTATGGTTTCTAAAGGTTTGGTTTTGGGATAAGGTCCATAGAGATCTTTCCTCCAAACCGGTCGCACCGATATCCTAGCCGTAGTGTGAAGCTTCGTCTTCCTAGGCTTCGGATGAAGAGAACTTCCATTAACGGCTCCCTTGTTCGGCGACATTTTCCTGAAATTCATAAAATCAAAAACAATGTGTACTTCATAAGGTTAAGAGCATTCCTATATCAAAGTCTAGACTCATAAAGTCTAAGGAATATGCTAATGTGTCATTTAAGTTAAAACACAAAAAAGGCTAATGTTTAATTCACTCAAACGTTGGCTCTGATACCAACCTGTCACACCCCGATTTTCATACCGCAATCCCGGTGGGCCTGGGTGGGGAATATCGTGACGTAAGATTGGTATCGTCATAGTCAAACAATCACAGATAGCACAACAGAAGTCTTGGTGTATAAAATATTATTACAAACCAAATGTCCAAATGTTCAAATAATATACAGACGGCTAGTAATAATAAAAATCCACATGCGGATCATAAAATGAACAAAAAGGAGTTCAACAGACTAATAGGCTTTATGTAAAGGAGTTACAAATTCCTCTTCTAGCATTACTGAGCAACTTCCAGCCTATTTCGTATTTGTGCCTATTACTTAGTCTTTTGAAAATACGTCAGTTTACACTGGTAAATACAATCAACCGACACATTTTAAAAACATTTTCAAAATTGATTTAAATGTACAAGGCACATGTTTTTATAAATAACTTGCGATAATTCAAAATGATCTTGTATACAGTTTTACATGCTTGTTAATACATATGGGACCCAGTACTAAACACCAAGACATGATTAACCGACACACCACTTAAACGCACAGAGGGGTATCCCCACGTAGTGGGTAAGAAAACGTTTTTATATTAGCACTAAGCCTCTATCGGGTATATGCCTACACCCCGAGCTTGATCGTGGCCATTAGTAACTTAAATGAGCCAAGGATATCCAGGACACGGTCGCATTAACCCCAATGTTTAAGTTATCAGACAAAACAGATTAAAATGGGTTATGAAGATTTTGTAGCTACAATCCGGCATATGATCCCATACCCGACCAAGCGATAATAATTTACCGTATCCCAAGCCCGTATAGGGAAAATAGGTTAAGAGTATTTACCTGAGCTAATACTTGTCTTAATATGCAAGGTTTGTAAATAACTCAGCCGTTAATCAATTGAAAAAGAGTAGGTAGCAATTTAATGAAAAGCTCTAGTCTAGAATGATGGTATAAATAACCAATTAGAATGCTAACTGGTCCTATTCAAGTCATAGACTTGGACCGATTAACTCTAAATATCGAAAATGGTACGATACGCTTGATTAATTTATGACCGAAGTAGAATGTAGTTTAAACCCAACAAGTACTGGGACTTGTATAATATGGGTAAACAAATAACATTCTAGAATTTGAGATAAAAATGATAAGTTTCGACCCGTTTCGGTAAACTTATGCAAATTAGTCACACAAGCCTAATCGTATGCGTATAAGCGATATCGGGTAACCGGATGAGTCATGAACAAGTTCTATATGCCAATATAATTTAATTAAGTTTTAATATCAGTAGGATATCAACTTATATGCCCGTTTAGGTTTTAAAATCAAATTATGCCTCATATGGGCTTTTTAGTCATTTAGTGATGTATTAAAAGAACTTGCATATAAACTAATGTTATAAACATGATCATTCTGTAAAAATATTATATTTACGATATAATACTAGTACGATATCAAACATATGTAAGTTTTATGATTTAAGACTAAACTATACACCGAAGGGGCATTTTGGTCATCATGAACATAGTTAGAAAACTTATTTGTAAATCTGAGTTAAGATCATGTACCTACTGTGAAAACATTATAAATATGTTATAACATCAGTAGGTGTCACACCCCAACCTGATGACAGAAACATCGGGGCACGGCACTGAGCAAAACAAATTGTCCAAGAGAAATCCATAACAACTAAACTACCAGATAATTAACATTATGTCTCATACCATAACAAATCAAGTAAAATAATTATTACAGACGTAGATATCACTAGGAAAATCATTGTTCCGACAACTCAAAATATAAACTTTTTGTTTGTTTCTAGACTCTCCTACTTGATTCCACAAAAGCAAGAGCACAACATCCTAAGCATTCAAACACCTGCCACATACATTAAAATAGAGGTCAATACACATAGTGTAAAGGTGAGCATACAAGTTTGATAGTATAATATAATTCGAAAGCGTTTAAATATAACCAGCATGTAACATGTAGCAAAGTGAAGCTAGTAGGTTATCGACAATGAAATATGCACAGACGTGACTGCGAGTTGTAGAATGCGCAACACATATCCCCACTAGGACAAGTGAAGTAAAGCCCTTAACAACCCCTGTCCACGACAGGTGCTGAGTCCAAACTATAGTACGATCGTTGCTAAGGTGTCAGGAAACAATCACTGTGTAAACATAACATACAAGCATTCATCGAGTAACACGTAAACATGCTAGCAGTCAGCGTATAAAAGTGTTTGCGTTGTGTGATAGTTGTGATTTGATATACGTAACGTATGTAACACCCAAGAGTGCTTAAAGTAAAAAGGGATCAAGTATACTCACAGATCGTGTTTAGTAAATAAACACTCTCTTGGATTGAAGGGAGCGCTGAGAGATTAGCCTGAACAGTTAACAATAGCATAAGCGAATGATCGGCGCATTAAACGGTGTAGAGTGAGCCAGGTGACGAATGGTCATCCGATCAAATGACAATCCGAATGGATGGTCATTCGATCGAATGTCAATCCGTTCAGATGGCCATTCGGTCGGATTGACATTCATTTGGGATGGATGTGTTTATGTATCAGAGAAGTATATCTACCTTTCAGGTCGTTCGATCGAACGGACATTCGATTGGAGAGCGATCCGTCCAGTGAGACACCTCAGAGAACAAGTTCACAGCAGGATTGTCATTCTATCGGATGGTCTACCGATCGGATAAGAATCCGTTAGAACTAGTGATCTTTGAAAATTTATAAAAATGTTTAAGTGTTGGAACCATAAGTCAATCTGATCGGATTGTTGTTCGATCGGATGGCAATCCGATCGGACGGCAATCTGTTTGGGTGGCTGGTTTATTTTGAAATTCGTTAAGTTTGAAAAGTTTGCGGTTTGATCGAGATGGTATAACGACGTGTCAAACAACAAGAACCCCACCATGATCGAAGTGATCCGATCGAACGGGAATCACCCCAATCTGATCGGTTAGCTGTTCATGACGGTTGTTCATGTTCAACCCACCAAGTCGGTCATCTCGTTGATAGGAATCAGATCTCAGACCGACACTTCACTAGAGAAGAGCGGAAGGCCTGAATGAGTTCCGATTCTATCTGTTTTGAGTGCATTGAGTGTAAAAGAGTTGAAAGAAAGTTATGAAACCACCTTTCAATCCTTTTAATCATTAAAATGTTTATATCTATGTGAAAATAGTGTTAAATCATGTGGAAATCATGTAGATCTGAGTTGTTCTTGGTGGAATGAGGCCAAACCTTGAAGTTCACAAGAACCCCATGATGACATCATCCTAGAACACCTCAAAACCGTTGATTTCATGGTTAAAAGTGAAGATTCAAAGGTGAAAATGATGAAGAAGTGTGTTTAGATCATAGAAGTACAAGATTTGACGTAGAAACTTACAAGAATTGCGAGAAATCGAAGGAAAAGTGGGCTTGAGCGTGCTGGTCGGAAGAGAGAGCTGTCACATCACTGTTTGTGATGTGACAGGGGTATTTATAGATTGCCAAAAGAGGAAAGGGGAGCACATGTGTCGGATCGGATGGCACATCGATCGGATGGCCATCCGTTCGGATGACCATTCGACCGAATGGTCATTCGATCGAAGTGGTCCAGCGAGTTGGTTTTCGTGTTTTTGTTTTGCGTGTTGGGCATTGTGATGCGGTTAAGCGAGTGTCGTTTAAGCAATGCGATAGATTTAAATAATAACCACACAAATACTATATCTAACATACAATCATCATAAATAACTTACGTTTAGCGTTTGCGATTAGATTGCGTTGCGATAGATTTGCGATTGCGCCTTCGATTAATCACCACAAACATATTATCTACACACACAAGTAACACATAGTAGCATACACACGTAAAACAATATCCAGAACACATAATTCGAGTTGCGAATGCGTTAGCGATGCGATTAAACCTCGATTTGTTATAGATACTCCACATAATACAACTAATGCAAACAAATACTAGAATCGATTACAAGTCAAGAAGTACAATCAATAATTGAGCAAGGAGTGACAGATCGCAATTAGCAATCTTTTCTTCCTTTGACTTTGACTTTGACTTGTACTTTGACTTTCAAAACAAGGGGTGTTACAGCCTCCCCCTCTTAAGGGAATTTCGTCCCGAAATTAAGGCGCAGGCATAACAAAGAGCTGTAGAAATTTCGCCTTCATGTCACTTTCGAGTTCCCAGGTGAACTCCACGCCGCGTTTGCCTTCCTAGCGAACCTTCACAATGGGAATGTGTGAGCGCCTGAGCTTCTTGGTTTCTCGGTCCATGATCTCGACAGGCTTCTCCACGAAATGTAATGTTTCGTCCACTTGTAAATCCTCAAGTGGCACTTGTAAATCCTGCTCGGCCAGACACTTTCTGAGGTTTGAAACGTGGAAAGTCGGGTGGATGTTACTAAGTTCCTCTGGTAGTTCGAGTCTGTAGGCCATTTTGCCGATCCTTTCCAGAATTTTAAAGGGTCCAACATATCGAGGCACGAGCTTTCCTTTCTTGCCGAATCTGATCACACCCTTCCAAGGTGAAACCTTTAGGAGTACGTGATCGCCAACGTCAAATTCAAGGGGCTTGCGGTGTCTATCGGCGTAACTTTTCTGACGGCTCCGAGCTTTCAGAAGATTGTCTCGAATTTGGAGGATTTTGTCAGTCGTTTCTTGCAACAGCTCAGGATCAGTAATTTGCGCATCTCCGATCTCGTGCCATACAATAGGCGATCGACATTTTCTTCCGTATAATGCCTCAAACGGTGTCATTTGAATGCTAGAATGATAACTGTTATTGTACGAAAATTTGACCAAAGGTAAGTGCGTGTCCCAATTACCACCGAAATCTATGACACACGAGCGAAGCATGTCTTCAAGGGTACGAATCGTTCTTTCAGTCTGACTGTCGGTTTGGGGATGGAAAGCGGTACTTAGATTAAGAGTAGTACCGAGAGCAGATTGAAATGTTTCCCAAAGACGCGAGGTAAACCAACCATCGCGGTCAGAGATGATGTCACGAGGCATCCCATGTCGACTGATGATTTCGTCGGTGTAGATTCGGGCTAATTTTTCTACCTAAAAGTCTTCTCGTATTGGCAGAAAATAAGCAGATTTAGTAAGACGATCAACGACAACCTAAATGCTGTCGTGACGTCAAGGCGTGCGCGGGAGTTTCATTATGAAGTCCATAGCTATACTCTCCCATTTCCACATAGGGATCTCGGGTTGGACGAGTAAGTAAGCCAGTGGGTCTTTGCTGTTTGGCCTTGACTTTCAAGCAAGTCAGGCACTTCGAAACATAGACAGCGATATCTTTCTTCATACCCGGCCACCAGTACTTGTAACGAAGGTCCTGCTACATCTTATCGGCACCAGGATGAATAGAATATCGAGATTTGTGGGCTTTATCTCGCAGAATTTGTCGTAAGTTGGTACGCTTGGGAATCCAAATTCGGTCTAGATAATGGAATATCCCATTCGATTAATTCTCGAGTTGATCGCCATCGTTCAGAATTCTTTCCTTTTTCAAAGTGCGTTCGGTAAAACAAACATGTTGGGCGTCGCGGATAAGAGCTTCAAGATGGTGCTGGGCTTGAGTATTACGAACGCTATGCAAATAGCTTCGTCGACTGAGAGCATCGGCAACGCCGTTTGCTTTTTCTGGATGGTAGCGAATCTCATAGTCATAATTGTTGAGGAGTTCTACTCACCGACGTTGGCGCATATTCAGTTCTTTCTGGCTAAAGATGTGTTATAAGCTCTTATGGTCAGTGAAGACCGTACACTTTGTACCGTATAGGTAGTGTCACCAAATCTTTAACACAAAAACAACTGCGCCAAGCTCGAGGTCGTGTGTGGTATAGTTCTTCTCGTGGATCTTAAGCTTTCGAGAGGCGTACGCGATAACCTTGTCCCGTTGCATAAGAACACAACCAAGACCCAGGTTAGAGGCATCGCAGTAGACTACGAAATCGTCGTTTCCATCAGGCAGTGAGAGCACGGGAGCATTGCAAAGCATAGCTTTGAGAGTTTGAAAGGCCTCCTCTTGTGCATTTCCCCAAATCAAAGGTTTCTCCTTATGCGTAAGCGAGGTAAGCGGTACAGCGATTTTTTAGAAGTCGGCGATGAATCGGCGATAGCAACCCTCCAATCGGAGAAAAGAACAAACCTCGGACGGGTTCCTTGGTGTAACCCAACTCTTAACAGCTTCGATCTTTGTAGGATCGACATGAATTCCTTGACTATTGATGATGTAACCGAGGAATTGAACCTCCTCAAGCCAGAATTCACACTTGGAGAACTTGGCATAGAGACGATTTCCATGGAGTAGTTCGAGAACCAAACGTAGATGCTGTGAGTGTTCGGTCTTTTACTTGGAATAGATCAGGATATCATCGATAAACACGATGACGAAGCGGTCGAGGAAGGGTTTACACACGCGATTCATTAAATCCATAAAGACTGCGGGAGCGTTAGTCAAACCAAAAGGCATAACAACAAACTCGTAGTGACCGTATCGGGTTCGGAAAGCGGTTTTGGGTATATCTTCCTCCTGGATTCTTAACTGGTGATAGCCTGAGCATAGATCGATCTTCGAGAAACACGTAGCACCTTGTAATTGATCAAAAAAATCATCGATTCGAGGCAAGGGGTAGCGATCTTGATGGTAAGCTTATTCAATTCCCTGTAGTCGATGCACATCCAGAATGATCCGTCCTTCTTTTTGACGAAAAGTACAGGCGTGCCCCAAGTAGAGGTGCTAGGGCGAATAAAGCCTTTATCAAGCAGTTCCTGGAGCTGACTGGAGAGTTCGCGCATTTTGAAAGGAGCGACACGATAAGGCGCTCTAGCAACAGGATTTGCTCCAGGAATAAGGTCGATTCGGAATCGATATCACGAGTAGGAGGTAAACCAGGTAGATCATCAGGGAATACGTTAGGAAACTCATGAACTACAGGCACCTTGTCTATTGCCTTAACTTCCTTTTCCTCCGCTACTACGATGTGTGCCAAGAAAGCTTGGTATTCCTTGCGGAGATACTTGCCAGCTTGGACACACGACTTGAGTTGTAACTTCTTCGAAGCGACTTCGCCATAAACACACAATTGATCACCATTCGCGAGAGAGAAACGAATCATTTTATCGAAACAAATAATTTCAGCATGATTCTCCCAAAGGAAATCCATGCCTACTATGACGTCAAAGCTACCGAGTTGCATCGGAATAAGATTAATCCAGAAAATATGACCGTTGAGATCAAGAGTACAGTCACGCAGAACAGAACTGACGGTGACGGTTCTTCCAGTGGCAACTTCTACGTCGAATGTTGATGGGAGGTTAACGCGCTTACGATTTAGGAGCCTTTCGAATTCGAACGATACAAAACAGTTATCGGCACCAGTATCAAACAAACATGAAGCATATATACCATTTACAAGAAACGTACCATTAACCACGTTGTTGTCCACCTGAGCCTGACGGGCGTTGAGGTTGAAGACTCACTCGCGGGCTGCTTGTTGAGCTGGCTGGTGCTGCTGGTGCTGCTGCTGCGGTGCTGGCTGTTGCGGCTCTTGCTTAACCACTCTGTTGGGGCAGACGTTTGCGAAGTGGTTGGGGATCACCACACGCAAAGCAAGCTCTTGCGTGAGCAGTGGGTGCATGAGCTGCTTGCTGTCCTTGCGGAGCTGGAAGAGCAGGAGCTTGAGCTTGAGCTTGAACTGGTGCTTGGCGAGGACCGGTACGGCAGTTAGTGGTGAAGTGACCATACAGGTTTCAGTGAACACAAAATCTGCAAGCAATCCCAGTAGGATGATGATAAGTACAGGTAGGGCAGAGCGGGTGAGGACCAGTATATGCACGCTTGGCCGGCGTTGCAGTGGTCACTAGTGCCGCTACTTGGCGGTTCTGGGGTTACGGTTGAGCAGGTACTGTTTGGAGTGGTACGACGGTTACTGTACAATTCTTGTTGCTAGAGCTGCTGTTCTTTCTCTTGCGATGTGAGAGCTTTGAAGATTGCGGTGCGACGGCAGTTTCAGCGGTGAGAGTAGCGGTGACTTGATGAAGACTCTTGGCAGCTTTATCGAAATAACCAGTCCTGACTCGCTTATCGTTGATCACAGCAGCGAGCAGGTAGGTTTCCTCAATAGTTGTCGTCTTCACAGCTTGCACAAAGTCTGAAACACAATCCGGCAGAGCACGGATGTATTTCTTGATCGTAATCTTGGGGATAGTAACTTGACCTGGGTAGATGATACTCAGCTGCTTGAAGTGAGCATTTAAACCAGCATTGTCTCCGCCATCCAGCTTGATATGCCAGAACTCGTCCTCCAGCTTTTGGAGTTCGTGGGGAGTTCGTGGGGAGGGCAGGGCAACACAATTCAAATGACGACATTGTCTGCAAACAGGCATCGTCACAGGACTCAGACACATTTTCAATTAACCCTAGTATAGTCTAGCGATTCCCCAAAAACTACTTTATAAAGCACATGAACACATCAAAGCACAAAATCACATAGACACATAAGCACATAAAGCACCGAAATCATGAGGACACACTATATTTTGCACGTATTGGCTTTCATATATTGCACGTATTCACCTATCCTTTACAGCGGTGTAAAGCGATTGAGTATTGCGAGTGCGATTAGCGTGTAGTGATGGCGAGTAACACAAGCGATTGGTTAACATTCCGAGATAGATGTGAAGTGTGAGTTGCGCGGGCTGATCAAAGCAAACAGTGAAAATCGAGTAAATCACCAAAAATCGAAACACATAACAAATAAAACCACATAAAATTCACATAAAATCGATAAATCACAGAATTGGCGGCGGCAGGATCCAGAATCAAAACACACAAAATCAGAAAGAGATTGTCTTGAGTGCGTAGACGTTGACTACCCAAAGTGATTCGACTATTCACAAGAACTCTGAGTACACACTTAGCCTTCTGGACTGTGCTCTCGCCTCAATCTGGGTGATCGGCACGCATCCTTCCAGTTACAGCGTGACTCAAGACGTTGGAGTCCGTCGAGACTTTGGTGAGAGTTTTGTAAAACCAAAATAAGGAGCGGAACAAGTCATCGAGGTTCGGGTTTCACCCCTAACTTAACGACTTCATTCCTGTTTTGAAGTGATGGAGAGGAAAATTTGCGTCGAAGTATGGATTTCACTCCTGATTTAACGCAAATTCTCGTGTTCTATAGTATAAATGCGCGTCGAACAAGCAATCCAATCGAGAGTTTGCGGTTTTCAAACCTAGTCTCGATCTAATCACTTGTTCATTTTCGAAAAATAGTGTGCGATATGTAGTGTTCGTGCGAGAATGAGTTCGAGAAAGCGTAACATAAATAGGCTCGTGCAGAACCCCTACCAGGTTTGCACAAGTCGGTCTGTTGGTACTTAGACTATAGACTAGGTCGTTTCTAAGACATAGACCCGGACTAGGTCGAGTCTCGCCTAATTCCCTATAGTTATGGCTCTGATACCAATCTGTCACACCCCAACCGATGACGGAAAATCGGGGCGCGACACTGACCGAAACAGATTGTCCAAGAGAAATCCATAACAACTAAATTATCGAATAATTAACATTATGTCCCATACCATAACTCATCAAGTAAACTAATTATTACAGACGTAGATATCTCTAGGCAAATCATTGTTCCCACAACTCAAAATATAAATTGTTTGTTTGTTTCTAGACTCTCCTACTTGATTCCACAAAAGCAAGAGCACAGCATCCTAAGCATTCAAACACCTGCCACATACATTAAAATAGAGGTCAATACACATAGTCTAAAGGTGAGCATACAAGTTTGATAGTATAATAGAATTCGAAAGCGTTTACGTATAACCAGCATGTAACATGTAGAAAAGTGAAGCTAGTACGTTTATCGACAATGAAATATGCACAGACGTGACTGCGAGTTGTAGAATGCGCAACACATATCCCCACTGGGACACGTGAAGTAAAGCCCTTAACAACCCCTGTCCACGACAGGTGCTGAGTCCAAACTATAGTACTATCGTTGCTAAGGTGTCAAGCAATAATCACTGTGTAAACATAACATACAAGCATTCATCGAGTAACACGTAAACATGCAAGCAGTCAGCGTATAAAAGTGTTTGCGTTATGTGATAGTTTTGATTTGATATAAGTAACGTATGTAACACCCAAAAGTGCTTAAAGCAAAAGGGGATCGAGTATACTCACAGATCGGGTTTAGGTAATAAACACTCTCTTGGATTGAAGGGAGCGCTGATAGATTAGCCTGAACAGTTAACGATAACATAAGCGAATGATCGGTGCGTTAAACGGTGCATAGTGAGCCAGGTGACGAATGGTCATCCGATCGGATGACAATCTGAACGGATGGTCATTCGATTGAATGTCAATCCGTTCGGATGGCCATTCGGTCGGATTGACATTCGTTTGGGATGGATGTGTTTGTGTATGATGGCTTTGAAATTTTTGTTGTAGCATTTTAAAATCAGAGAAGTATCTCTACCTTTCAGTTCGTTCAATTAGAGAGCGATCCGTCCAGTGAGACACTTCAGAGAACAAGATCACAACAGGACTGTCATTCGATCGGATGGTCTACTGATCGGATGGCAATCCGTTAGAACTAATAATCTTTGAAAATTTATAAAAATGTTTAAGTGTTAGAACCATAAGTCAATCTGATCAGATTGTCGTTCAATCGGACGACAATCCGTTTGGGTGGCTGGTTCGTTTTGAAATTCATTAAGTTTGAAAGGTTTGCGGTTTAATCGAGACGGTATGACGACGTGTCAAACAACGAGAACCCCACCATGATCCAAGTGATCCGATCGAACGGGAATCACCCCAATCGGATCGGTTAGCTGTTCATGATGGTTGTTCATGTTCAACCCGCCAAGTCGGTCATCTCTTTGATAGGAATCAGATCTCAGACTGACACTTCACTAGAGAAGAGCGGAAGGCCTTAATGAGTTCCGATTCTATCAGTTTTGAGTGCATTGAGTGTAAAAGAGTTGAAAGAAAGTTATGAAACCATCTTTCAATGCTTTTAGTCATGAAAATGTTTAGATCTATGCGAAAACAGTGTTAAATCATGTGGAAATCATGTAGATCTGAGTTGTTCTTGGTGGAATGAGGCCAAACCTTGAAGTTCACAAGTACCCCATGATGACATCATCCTAGAACACCTCAAACCCGTTGATTTCATGGTTAAAAGTGAAGATTCAAAGGTGAAAATGATGAAGAAGTGTGTTTAGATCATAGAAGTACAAGATTTGAGGTAGAAACTTACAAGAATCGCGAGAAATCGAAGGAAAAGTTGTGACATCTGTGCTTGTAATCATTGTGTAAACTTTAGTCAGTTTAGTTATCACTAAAACAATGTTATTTGACCCCAATATTTGTTTGTTTATGTTTGACATTTTGCATGTTTTGGTTTTTGTTCAATTTCAAACTCTATATCGCTTTCTAGAGAGTTATACGCAAACTGATGCGTAAACGTAATCAGTTTAACACGAAAAACACTCCATAACATCAATTTATGCTTAACATACCTTAAATAACCTTTACATAACTTAGAAATAAGTTTTGAAGGCTTTGATATGGCAAAATCAAGTTTATTCGCTTACAGGGACTAATTTCGACAAACTATGAAAGTATGCCTATTCGTACTGTAACGGATAATCCAGAACTTGATCATAAGTTAAACATACCCTAAATATCCTTTACATAGCTTAGAAATAGGCTTTGAGGTGTTCGGTGTGCTAAAATAAAATTTTAGATCATTCAGGGACTAAAAGCGTCAAAAAGTGCATAAGTTTGCATTTTCGCACATATCTTACGTTCTGAATACATCCGGACATCCAAAAATTTATGTAATCATTATAATATTTTATTTTAGTGATTGGCATGATAAAATTCCATTCGTCGCGTAATTTGGATCATTTTTCGCGTCCAGTTCGTGTTTCGTCGTAATTAACTGAATATCGTGGCCGTACGACCAAACGAACCGACATCCGACATATTTTAGAGCATTTTTCATGTCCCCTATACTTAGGCATCATTAGCCTTGAAAATGGCTTAACGGGCCTTAAACGCATTGAAAATGGCCTTAAGAGCATGCAGGGACCAAAACTGCAACATTTGAAACTTGTTTGCTGAACAGACCTCTCAGGCGGGCCGTGTAAGCCCTCCCTGACTCTTACGTGGGGCGTGTAAGCAGCCCAGATCATCAGAATGTTGTTTACAGCTTGTTCCAGCTGTTTCCATGACTTGCAAACGGTTTTTAAACATTCTATGGGCTATTTTGGGGCACCCATGGTATTCTAAATCCATGGGCACACATGTAAGGCTCAGATCGAAGCTCGGTTTTTGATGAACGATCCTAACGGTGGCCCAAAAACTATAAATACCCCCCAAGTTTTTCACTTCAAACTCACACCTTGATCTGATTTAAGTTGAAGGTTGAAAACCTTCATACCTGAGAATATCTAAATCAAATCTCCATTGCTTGGACCTCTTGTAAGCTTCGTTCGTTCTTTTATGCGTTTTTAAGCGTGAAAGTCAAACAGTGTTTGACTTTCTTCTTTGACCAGTCAATGGTCAACACGAAGTTCGTTTGAACTTCGCAACGTGAGCGTAATCACGATGGTCATAGTCCTTGGAGACTATACCTACTGATTACCACGTTGTTTAGGCATAGTGACGCGTTATAGTTTCGGTCAAAATGTGCGTTTATGCATATTTTGCAACCAAAATATTCTTGGGTATCAAAACCCTTTGTTTTGATATCAAACTTGTTTTTCTAAATTCGTTAAACATGTTTAGTTCGTCACTTTAGGTTTAGTGCTTATATAGGGTCGTAAGATAAGCGGTCTAAACAACCGCTTAGACTTTCGAAGCCGACCCGTTTGGTCGATCATTAGGATCCGACCAAACACATTAGGTGACCATAGTTGTATAGGGAATAACCTTCCGAGGTTATACCTTATGGTCACTGCATTTAGTTAGTTGTATGATAGGTAGTTTATATGCCTTAGGAAAAAGACCAAAATACCCTTTTTGAGCATAAATTCATTTTAAGAATATGTAACCTAAATTTTGACATCTAAACTGATTAGGCAACATTATTAGACATGTTAAGGCATATACTACTTGTCAAAGGACTAGTTAAGCGGTCCGAACGCGTTTTACGCGAACGACGCGTTAAAGTAGCGTAAGCTACCTAAACGGGTCGTAATGGGTCGTAAGCACTTAGGTTAGGTTTCAATTTAGAATGTAGGCTTTGTTAAACCATATTCTATGAGTTCCTATACTCATTTGGTTTACGAAACCACATTTTACCCGATCCTCTGATTTAGGTCCGTTTATTAACATAGTTACCTATATTAGGTGCCGATTGATTCCGTGATCTTTCTAGCATTGCTTGGTTGTTATCCAAAGACTATTGAGCAATCTCAAGTGAGTACATAGACCCCTCTTTTACTGTTTTTCAAACATTTTGGGGGTGAAACACGTGTGCCTACTTGTTACTTTCATGCTTTTCATGCTTTCATAACATATACTTGCTATGTTCATTAGTACACGTATAGTACATGATTTTATCCATGTTTTTGCTATGTATGTTCATTTATTGCATACTTAGTACATTGTTTTACATCACATGCTATGTATGTTCATTTATTGCATACTTAGTACATTGTTTTACATCACATGCTATGTATGTTCATTCATTGCATACTTAGTACATTGTTTTACATCACATGCTATGTATGTTCATTCATTGCATACTTAGTACATTGTTTTACATCACATGCTATGTATGTTCATTTATTGTATACTTAGTACATGGTTTTCACATAACATGCTTACAATTGGGTATGACATTTGGTTTGTTTCAATGGGACAAAAATACATTCATTAACATTAGCTAAGCCGCTTGGTAGTAAGTAGTGGTACCATAGGAATTGACAACTCCCGTTCCTGAAATCCTAGGTTTGTTTGGATGGAAAGAATGACTGAATCCAATATACATAATTTAGATAAACCTTTAATTTGTTTAAGGGTTTGTCGCCACAGTCGCAAGGCTTGAATGTATGCATTTTAACAATACCGCATAGATGTTTGTATCAGTATAGCATGCAGTTATTTTACAAAACATAACTTTGATTTAAACTATGCTTTATTTCAATACCTTGTTTTGTGCATTTACCTATGGTTTAGTTAATATATTTCACTTGCCATACATGACATTGATTTACATATTACATGTTTTACATTGGACAATAGACATTGTTTATACATAAACATCTTGACATTTGGTTAGACATTACATGATTTACATTTGACAATAGACATTGTTTACACATAGACATATTTGACATTGGTTTAAACAGTACATTTGGGTGGTTTGTTTGGGTAAGTGATTTAAATAATGAGGCGTGTGTAATATGATAAAAGCATGGTGGATACGCCGCTGGTACTTCCTATATATAAGTGCTTTTATAATATTACATATCGTGGCGTTATTTAAACCATTTCAGTTTAGACATATTACATTTTACACAAATAACATATTCTCTCAAAGACATTGTTTTACAAACGGTTTATTTTATACAACCCATTTTACTTGGTTATTTAATTAACCATACACCTTTCTTTTATATAATCTGATTTTTATCAAATTTTTGTACGATTTATAAAAGAAAACACTTAACAAGATTCATGACTAACTTTTATCAAACATTTCTTTAAACTTAACTCATGAATCCTATTTTAACAAAACCTATGTATCTCACAGGCATTTTTATGCTGACGAACCTATTTTCACATGTGTTTTCAGGAGCTGATGCATAGGTTTGATCAAGATACACTAGGGTGGACTCGAGCCGAACATGTTTACACATTTTTTAATAATTATTACCAACTTTTTTAAGTGTCAATACATAGTTTATAACATTTATAAACTCAGATTATAACATTTATAAAATCTGACTGTTTGTCTTTTTAAACATAATAACTTTGACCCGTCAATTGACCAAGTAAACATGATTTTCAGGAGGGTTGCGGTCCGTAAAGGGTTGCGGACCTCAAAACAAATTTTGAGCTTTGACACTTTTAACCCCTTAACTTCTAAACTCCATACGTTATCATAGTTAGCATAAATAGCCCTTCATGGCCAATGTTTGGCACACCCGAGAGTATGAGCGAACTTCATTAAGCTTCCGGTTCGTTAAAGGGTCACTCAGAGGTATAAATTAACATGTTGATGCCTTTATTCCTCCAAATATCAAACTTTCATATAATTTCACAAACGGTCCCTCTTGTCCAACTAGTGGCTCTTCTGAGAGTACAGACACCATAAATGGTCACCCAGAGGCATAGTTTCAGCATGTTGACACCTTTAGTCCCTCCACGTTCATACTTTTCACAATTGGCAAAAATATTCCTACCTAGCCAACATTAGGCATAACTAGGAATAGGTACACGTGTCAATGCGTTACTGGACACGATTTTTACGAGGTGTTATAATCGATGATATGTTCAACAACGAAGCGGTGACTTTTCGTTGTGTGGGAACCTGGTTTGGAATCTCTATAGCTTAGCTTGGTGTGGATGTGGGAATCTACACCAAGGAGAAAATTGGAGAATCAATTTTCACCGACAGCATCATAGACATGCCCGATAACACACGGAATACATTTTGGGTACAGATAGGGGAAGGAATTTACAACCCAAGTTCCACCAAGAGCACCAAAATCAGAGAACCACTCATCCGCTACATATATCGAGTCCTGAGCAGTACCTTAGTGGGGGTGTCATGAACCTTCGGGAGCTAACTTTTTTATACTGTATCCTGAACCAACAACTCCTAAATGTCGCCTACATGCTCTTCAAGAATATGGCTACCAACTCAAAGGCTACATATCCCACACCCATATTCTTTGGAGGTTGGATTGCCCGGGTCTACAAGGCCTACGCCCCATGCACCCCACGCCACTTTACAAAGGCCGATGTTAGCCTCTGTCGAAAGCCTCAACCTCATTGCCGACTGCAACAATGGTCTGATACGCTTCAAGGATAACAAGGGTAGAATTTGGAGCCCAAATGACCCAGACCAAGTCCTCACCATTGAGGATGACCTGAACCGTCCTCCACATTCCTCTTATGGGTTTGCCCCTGGATCCACCTCTCAAGGAGGAAACGATTTCCCTAACATGCACAATTTTACATAATATAATGCAGGAAACACTTCAGGTGAGCCAGAATGCCTTTAACCTCGGTCATATCTCTAGCACCCGCATCGGAGGCATGGAAAGAAGCATCAACACCATGCGAGGCGACATCTCATACATACGGGAGCATATGATGTATCGGGATGACGAGGAAGAGGAGGGCAAGGATATGGAGTCGGATTAGAGGGCTTTGGAAATGGAGGTGGCGTGGTGGCGACATAAAGGTTAAATCTTTTCTCTATCTTTCTCTGATGGTGGTGATGGTTATGTGCGAGCTGCGACCCGTTGAACAATTTGCTTGTTAAAAAATTTACTTTTCGTACTTTTTATTTTCTTTTATGTGGTTGTGATGGTGGATGATAATGTTTAAACTCTCGTAATGTAGGATTTTATGTTTTCTTGTTATGGTGTGTTGTTATGGTATGAATGAGTGTACAGGTACCTTGGGATGCTTGAATCCGCCAAGCATACAGCTCCACAGACCCGAAATAGGATGACCGACACCTTAACAACTGTTTTCAAAAAGAAGCAGGAGCTTCACATAGGGCCGTGTCCCTTTGACACGCCCCCGTGCCTCCTTGTCGCTGTATCTTTTTCTTTCTAGACTTCCCAAAGAGGTCGTGTCCCTTTTGACACTCCCTCATGCCCTGCTTCTATAAGTTTTCTGATACTGGCACTTTTACATGGGGCCATGCCTTAGAGACACGCCCCCGTGCCCCATGTATGTTTTATGAAAAATTTGTTGTTTATATTACACATTTAATCAAGTTAACATATTTTGTACACATTGAGGACAATGTGTAATTTAAGTGGGGGGGGGGGGCTTAATAACTTGAAAAATTGTTTGTCCTAAAAACTAGGGGTGTGCATGGGTCGGTTTGGGTCGGTTTTTACTATTAATTATAACCATAACCGCTAGAGCGGTTATGGAGTTTTGATAACCATAACCATAACCAAACTTCGGTTATGGTTAATCGGTTATGAAGTCGGTTATGGTTCGGTTTTGGTTAATTTTGGTTAAGTAACCAAGCAAGGTTTGAAATAAATAGGGTTGTGCACGATTTGAACAAAGCTTGAGCCTATTTTATAAGATAACGAAGACTAAACTTTTTGGTTAAACTACCATTTAGAGTTCTTGTTAATAAGGTAATTCTCAAACTAAAACAATTATGGCCATAACACATTAGTTCTTTATCAAAATATATGACATCTACATCAAGATCATTTTGTTACTAACATACTTTTATCTTAGTAAAAACCCTCTATATGGTTTTGTAAAACACAAATCTATTATATAAAGTTAACATCATAACTTCGGTTCGGTTTCGGTTATATTCGGTTAACCAAATCTTCATAACCATAACCATAACCGATTGAGTGGTTATACAAAGTTTCATAACCATAACCATTGGTTATATTGGTTATCGGTTATTAGTGGTTCGGTTATGTCGGTTATGGTTCGGTTATCGGTTATGGTGGTTAATTTGCTCACCCCTACTAAAAACAAACCTTACACAAAACTCTACTTGGAACTGCTAAAACACCCCAAATCTTTTTCAAAACTTTCTTTTTCTATTTTGTTTTGTCTTTTGTTATAGTTTAAGTTTAAGAAATCAAGTTCGAAAAAGTTCAAGTTTTTATAAATATTTACAACAGATAGCGTCATGATAAAAAAAAGTTACCATACAAGAAAATTTTATAAAAAGGGCATGAAAATTTTTAAAATTTTATTGTATATATACTTTCACATTTTTCCCTTTTTCCACAAACTTGTGAGTTTTGAGCCTTTAACGAGCATCCACAACCATATCTATACTAAATGCCATTCTTCATTTCTTGTGTGAATAGCCTGTACGATTCCTACAAATCTAGAACCTGACAAGACAATACATTCCTGGAACTTACCGACTAATCCAAGTAAGTATATGATTGAGGCATTAGGATTTTAAACCCTTTCCATTTCAACTATATTTTTATTTTCATCTCCCCACAAAAATACAAAACAAAAAGTTCCCCTAGTTAACCCCTTTGAGCGTAAACCTTTTCATTTCAAAACCCACAACACACCATCACCCAAAAACCATATTTTTATCTTTACACCTTTCATTTTAGTAAAAATCGGTTCATTTGAAAAAAAAACGCAAAAATGTGTGACTAAGTCTTATTAAAAAAACTACTACTATTGTTTAAATTGCTTGAAATAAATAAGCAAATCTATTGCTTAAAAACACTTAGTTCGTAAAGTCACAAATAAAATTATTAAAAGTAAACCGACTTCATACTCTATTAGACACTTATAATAAAACTATTCTACCCTCAACCAAAAGCCTACCCTTTCAAAGTCCTCTTGATATTTACAAAGATTAAGTCAAAAAGGAGGAGGTATGATTGATAGTCAAGCGTATGGTAGGAGTAAGTTCTGTACCGGGACCGAGCATTTCACTTATACATTTTGGCCGAGTGTTGCGTGACCACTTGTGAGGTATGTGAATATATAAATAGCTTAATGATATTTTAAAAGTTCCAAATAAATCATGACGAACAGGATTGTAAGTAAAAATAAAAACAATAATAAATAATGAACTTGGATTCCCGACGCTCTATACACAAGACCCAAAACTACTCTTCTACCCATTCTATTTGGGAGTGTAAGAAATTATATATAAGAGTTTTGCTTGTGGACAAGCAAAGATTCAAGTATGGGGGTATTTGATATGCACAAAATGTAACATATAAATTATATCAAATACGATATAAAAACAACCCTTTTCAGTACCAATGTTGGAAAAAGTGCGTTTCTTTGTTTACTTTTGATTTTCAGGATAAAATAAGCTCAAACGAACAAAAGGAACAAATTAACAACAAAAACCAACATAAATACGAAGAAAGGAAGTTCACACACTATACCGAACCTCCAAGCTACACCCCAAGAATAAAAGCAACAATCCAGAATCCCAACACGGGGCCATGCCTGCCAGGCATGGGCTGTGCCCCAGTCAAGATTCCTTAGAGAATAAAGACAAACAGAAAACGACAAGGGACACGGGGGCCGTGTCACCTAAGCACGGGTCGTGGTCAACTCTCAAATTTGTATATCTGGGTTCGTGCAACAAGTACAAGGGCCACGGGTCCGTGTCGTTGACACACGGTGCCGTGTGTGAAGAAGAGCTAAAAAGAGCATTAAATGAAGACAGAGAAGGTGAAGGACATGGGGTCGTGCCCACCAGGCACGGGGCCGTGTGAGTCTCCTGTTTCCAACTATAAATTGAGGTGTTTGGCTCACTTGCAAACCATCTCTTGGCAAAACATTTCTCTCACTTCCACCACCACAGTACCATCATCTTCCACCACTTTAGTTAGAGTTAGAGTAGTCTCGGGATCCAAGATCGATAGTAAGAGCTTTTGTCTAACTATAGCCATGCTTGGTTAATCTCTTACAACACTTGGTGAAGACGAAAACTTTTGTGTATTACTTTTGATTTTAAACCTTTGGAAACTTTTTAATTGGGTATGTATTAATGACTTTAATAACTACTTTTTATATATTGAAGGTGAATTTTAATCTATCATTCTTCATGTTACGTTGATTCACTCATTTGTGTCTTGGCGATCTATATAAAGCACGTTAACTGCCTGGAAGGGGTTAGAAGGGTGGTTCTTGCCTCGTTCAGTGTATAGATCCTGTGAGGACCTGATTCAAGCTTATTAGGCCTTCCTTTGAGGTAGATAGCATCAAATCGGGGGAAGTAAGAACGGCTTGTAATCCCTTATAAACAAACTACTATTAAAAGTTTAAACCGGCCTTGCGGGACTGTATCCCTACTGACACGGACAAATATGGCCAAGAGTAGCGTTGCCTCCAAAAGAGGGACATGCCACATTTTGCATTAATAACTTAATTATCTTTCAATAATCCGGCCTTGTTGGACTGTATTCCTGCTAACTCAGACCAATATGGCTGAGGGTAGTGTTGCCTCCAAAAGAGAGACATGCCACTATAACTAAGATAATCTTTTAAAAAACCCAAAGTGCGGAAATTATCAAAGGATACATAAAAAGATGAGTCGGAGCCAAGTGATTCTTTCATATTATTTGTTTCTTTCATTTATTTTATTTTCTTTCTTCATTTTACATGTTTAAAAACCTTTTACTCAAAATTGGTTCGATTAGATATTGACGATAAACTGGTATTAAAAGCTCTTGCGTCCTTAGATGACTTCGGTATCTTACTATCACTACATTACGCCAACGATGGGTGCACTTGCCCTAATGTGTTGTAGAGAGTGATAGTTTATATCATGTTTTATAAATATAAATCTTGATAAAAAAAAAGAGTAAAAAGTACTTAAAAATATATCAAAAATCTGTACACGCTCGCATCACGTTAACAAACTTTAATGTTTACTCCTAAACAATTTTGTCTAATAACCGGGGTTAAGGTTTGGCCACTCTAATTGGTCACCGAGGGGCCCCCAAATTCATTCAAAAATAGATTTTTTTCCTCGCCGATCAAGGATTAGTTTCCGAAAAATAGCTGATTTATTCAACAACCTAATGGATTATAACGAGGAAGATTGCACAAGAATATGTCTTCTGATGCTTTTAGGGAAAGGGTTTTTGGTATGGCAAAATTCAAATGTTGTTGATAACAAACTATTACACCTAGTGGATGATCTTGAAGCATTTAGACAGTATCCATGGGGAAATTATTTTTGGGAGAGTACATATACAAATGTGTATGATATGCACAATCGACAAAAGGAAGACACGGACGGGTTTTCTTTAAAAGGATTTGTCTGGCCATTCAAGGTACTCACGAAGCTCAATTATTACAGTTATGTGGAATTTAAATAATAGTTTAATACATTTGCAGATGTGGATTATGGAGGTGTTTCCTGAATTCAAAAATAAAAAAGACTTTTTCCAATGTGCGACGATTCCTAGATTTTTGGGATGGGGAAAATGACACAAATTCATGAAGGTTATAGTCGATCGCTTGCCTGCTAATGCAATAAAGGTAACATAGTTAATGTTAAATTTATTTAAACTTTTAAATATTTTATTTTGTAGTGTTATTTTTTTTAATAAATTGTTTGATTTTCAACTTATTGACACCTGGTTATAAACTGCTTATGTTCATACTACCTAACGAGAATGAGGCCAAATGAAACTGGTACATTTCTAGTTTAGATTATTTGGATCTTGAACGTCAAATTTATGAACCTGCAATGCCGACCAAAATACCGGCTCAAATGCCACCTCCCATGCAGTCTACTCCCAATTATGGGACACAAAAAATACAGGCCCTGATAGACGACTTGTTCGGTGTGGATTGCCCTGATCAACAGGAAATACCGGCTCAGATGCCTGAGCTTCAATAGGAAATGCAGGCACAGGAAGCTTGTCCCGGTCCGTTTTTGTCTGGAGTTGATTTTGAAAATGACCTTATTTCAAAATTTAAGTCACTGTTGGACGAAAACAACCGGAAGTTGACTCACATGTTCAAGTCGTAGGTATTGGAAATTTCCGTACAGCTCGGCTTAGTACTCTAATTACCATGCGAACACCAAAAGAAGAATCGCACAAAGAAAGTGATAATGTAACCTAACTCGCAAATCCCATTTATTTATAAATATAATATATAATAATACATAAATGTTTCTAACATGGTGTACTTTCTAGGCTCTTGCTGATTCTTTTGTTAACTACGATAATGTTTATCATGTGTCCATGAACCTCTTAATGCAGGATGAAGCTGTAAGTTTTTACCTCGTATTGTTTTTTGAAATGATGAATATACACACTGTTTACTGTTATATATTAACGTTGTTGTAGAACGAGGATCCAGAGATGGTCAAATTGGGACGATCTGAAAGGCTTGTAAAGCCCGCCTCGTATGTGCTATCACCATTTGTAGTTTTCAAAAAGATGAGGCAGAAGCAAAAAAAAAAAGCAGACAAATGATGAGGATCAACAAATCACTTATATCAAGAATTGGGCTCTAACTAGTGGCATTAGATATCTTAGCCTAACGGCAGGTGGAAGTGTTGATCCTGATTTTTGGGCGGCATTGCTCGGCACCGACGGTAGAGGTTCGTTAAGCGATGATGTAAGCAATTTATATATATATATAGGACAAAGATCCGTTAGGAACCACCTCTTATTGCGAGAACCGCGAGAACCAATGTGAACACAAGCAAAAATGCCTAAAAATAGCTAAAAATCACACAAATTTTTTTTTTTTAATATTTTTTATAAAAAAATCGCTACTTTTCGAAGCCAAAAAAAAAATTTAATTTTTTTTTATTTTTATTTTTGGCTACTAAAAGTAGCGATTTTAACATAAAAAATATTAAAAAAAAAATTAGATTTTCTTTAGATTTTTTAGGTTTTTTGGTTGTTTAGTTTTTAGCATTTTAGCTTCGGGGGGGGGGGGGGGGTTGGGTTTTTTTTAGGTTTTTTTGGGGGTTTTAGTTTTTAGCATTTAGCTTTGGGGGGGGGGGGGGGGGTAGGTTTTGGGGGAGGGGGGGTTAGGTTTTTTTTTTTTTTTGGGGGGGGGGGGGGTGGGGGTTAGGCTTTTTTAGCTATTTTAGGTTGTGTTCACATTGGTTCTCGTGGTTCTCGCAATAAGGGTGGTTCCCGCATGAACCTTACCCTATATATATATATATATATATATATATATAGGGTGGGGTTCTAGATTGAACACTAGTGTATTTGCGAACTGAGTGAACAAATCCTGGCCATTGATCTGCACACGTGTATGGCCAGGATCTCATCATCAAATCATAAAATACACTAGTGTATTTCAACATCAAATCCTGGCCATTGATCTACACACGTGTATGGCCAGGATTAGTTCACTCAGTTCGCAAGCTACACTAGTGTTCACTCTTGAACCTAATCCTATATATAGGGTCGGGATTTAGAGAAAACGGTAGAAAGTGTGAGAACAGTGAGAACGCTTATGGATCGGCCGATCAAAACAATCTATGGACTAGATTGGCGCGGTGGCGTTTTCATAAATAACATTAATTTTATTACATGGACGCGCCTCATTAAGGGTAACAAGGTCTTTACACTTCTATACCAAAACGCCATACTGATGAATAAAACGCCATTACGGACCAAAACACATCCCTATATAAACAAAAACATCCCAGACATAAAAACATACCACCAGAAACCTAAAACGCCATATTTTCTACTATATTCCATTCAAATTACAAACGCCAAAATCCCCAAAACATCAAACACAACTACTCAAAAAACGCCATATTTTCTACTATATACCATTCATCTTAGAAAACGCCAAAACACTCAAAACATCAAAAGATTCCAAAAAATCGACGGTTCTTTCAGATACACTATTTCCTCAGTAAAACGCCAAAAATGCCAAATATCGTTTTTTGTATATTCAAATATTGTTCTACGCCAAAGTTTCGGATAATGCATTCTTCTCTGAGGTGTTGTGACTCAAATAACATTTTGCTGCATGAGATGGACAAATCATAAACAAAAAGATGTTGGTGTCAGACTTATGTCATTTTTTGTGTTTTGTTATTGATGAATATTATAATGGCATGAAAAGACGAATGACACTAATGAGTTGTTTGAAGATACATATTCAAACAAAAAACTCATGTCATTTTGTCTTTCCAAACAGCCACAAAAACACAAGCATGGCTAAGCCAAACCACTAGCGAACATGATTCAAAGAAGAAAGAGACCGATGACAGTGAAGATTTGGAAGATGATTTGTTTCTATTTTTATTTTTTTTAATTTTCTTTTTCTGTTGTTTGTTATGTATTTTTCAACTTAGAATAAAAAAATACATTATATTAATAAAACGTCAACCAGTCATAATGCATGTGAAACGCCATAATGCAGTAAAAACGCCAAAAACTCCCAAACTATAATGAAAGTAGTTTGCAGAAGTATTAATAAAAGCTAAAAATGGAAAAAAAACGCCAAAAACTACTTAAAGCCATTCAAAAACACCAAACTTGGGAGATGGAAAGTCTATGACCCTAAAAACTCATAAAAAGCTGAACAAAAATACAGTAAAAATACAGAGTAACTAAAAAGACGGCTACTTTATTAATATCATTTATTATAAAACAATATCCCAGCTAAACTACGCGTCAAAAACATCCTATAAGAGAGACGTCTTTGCACAATCAACTGACCACAAAACCAAAAACAAACGCCATATTTCCTAGAAACCATTCACTTTAACGCAAAAAAAAATAGTTAAGAAAGCCACAGATGCAGAACCTCGATTCTTCTATATTAAGTATTGATCTGAATGAAGTTTCACTGAATGGATTCTTCTCTGAGTTGGGTATCTCTATAATCTTTTGCTGAATGAGATAGACAAATATTCAAGAAAAAGAGACTGATGACACTGATATGACATCATGTCATTTTGTTCTTGATGGATATATTGATGGCATGAATGGATCAATACATTAGAGCAGGCGTTGGTCTTCAACATGTCATCAAGCAAGTATATATCCACCCACCATAAAGGATGCCACAAAAAATAAGCATCTTCTAAAGACGGGCGTTATGTAGGAAAATAAGGATCTACATAAGGTATTCAAAAACAGGTTCAAAATGCCAAAAAAGTTAAAATAGAAGAGGCTGATGACAGTGAAGATTTGGATGAGAAATTAGATTATGATTTTTAATTTTTTTTTCATTTTCTATTGTTTGTTATCTAATTCTCTGTTCTTTATTATCTAATTCTCTACTAATTTAAAAAAAACTGAGTATAAAACGCCAAAAACTACAAACACCAAAACGCCTGATAGTGTGAAAAACTGTGAGAACGAATGCTAGCAAAGCACGATGTTGCCATATAAAACGCCAAAAAACGCAAACAAAGTATTACTGGAAAAATCAACAATAATTGACAGATGAAAATTGAAAGAAACAGTAATTGCTAAAACAGTAAAATGAAGAGACGGTATCATTATTGTCAAACATTTATTTATATTAAAAGCCACTGCATGGAAAATTGAAATTTATTTATCTTTTCAAAACGCCATAATTGCCTGTTACATTATAGGCCTGTATCCTACATGGCAAAACACTTGATGTAATAAAATCAAGAAAAAATAAAGGCATGCATCCTGATCTAAAAAACAATAAAAACGCCAAAACAATACTTAAAACGCCAAAATATTTAGTATGATCCAACGCCGGGTATTTACTAAACGCCAAAAAAATGGATAGATGAAGGGGCACGCGTTTAACAAAAGAAATATGAAAGGACAAAAAAGCCCCTCCGCCCTTCTCTAAGCAGCGTGACACGTGTTGGGCCAGGATGCGTTCTCACCATTCTCACACTTTTAAGCGTTTTCTCTCGAACCCGTTTCTCTCCATATATATATATATATATATATACACTAACTTAAAAATGTTTAACAGCATATTTTTTGGTGGATGATCCACATGTATTATTCGAGAGTTGCAACAGACCGTTGGCCCATTTTACCCCCATATTTCCAGATGAATTTTCAACTAGAAATGGACCACACGTACAAGGGTTATTTTACCGGGGAAGTGGAACCTTTTCCACCAATAACTTGTGTTGACGAGGTACTAGGGATAATTCTCTTTGATTATTAGTTACATATTTTAGTATTAAATTGGTTAAATAAGTTACGAACTACTTTTTATATAGGTGTACGTACCGTTATATCTACCATCACTACAATGGTTTTTCGGCATTTTCAACCAGGTTAACCAGACACTCACTATTTGCGACAGGTATTAGACCTATTTTATCTATTGTTTCTCGAAAATATATGTTTGTAAATTTTAAACTATTTTCTTTTGTAGCCTTTTATACATTCAACAGATGGATAAAGGAAGAACGAAAGTGGTTTGTCATATAAGTTTTGTTTTTGGCCACTAGCTACCTATTCATGGTTACTATTCCAACAGGCCGTTAACGTTAAATTTTCCGTTCCACACAATTTATGCAAATGATGTGTCTCAGCAGTCGGGACCGTTAGGCGACTGTGGGGTTTGGGGTTGCATATTTCTGGACAGGTTGATCAACAAAAAAACCACTTAATGATGGCGAAGACACTATGATAACGGCTTCACGAATGAGACGTCATCTTGTGATACTTTTCTATTACTCCCTTATACCCAAAGCTACAATTGACGAGATGTAAGATGGTGAAGTTGAATTTTTAAGATGATTTTGCGTATTTTATGAATGAAGAATTCACTATATTTTAATATTATTACTAGATTATTTGCTTGCGCGTTGCGGCAGTACATTATCATGGGCATTCGATTGGTATTAATATGGTTCATGACAGTACTGGTACGACACATGCACTCGTTAAAAACGTGTTTTATATCGACCAAAAACTATAAAAAATGAACACCGGTACTAGCACCAATATTGTTTGAATGGCATCTCTTGGTTCAAATCATCACATATTGTTACCGATATTAATTTATCATCGCAAACAGAGTTGTATAAATGAAAAATTATCAAAACCGGAAAGCATAAAAATGAATATAGGTATTGGTGTTTAGTAGGGTATGATAGTGATACGGTGCTAGCTTATCGAAAGCAAAAACAATAAAAATAAATACCGATGTTGTTTGGTTAGTTTCGATCTGGTTCACTATGGCAAGGGCAAGAATCCGTTACCAAATAGGACACAATAAAAATGAATACATGTACATGTGCAGTACAAATATTTCTTTTTTTAAAATGTTTTTTTGTATATAAAAACTAGCAAAAATTAATAAAAAAAATGTAAAAAAAAACTAGTAGGTTTCTTTGGCTTTTTTAGTTAGTTTTTTGGGTTTCTCATTTAAGCTAGTTTTCTCATGATCCATCCCCTATATATATATGGATGTGTGTGTGTGTAGTCTTAGAATCCTGTAAAAATGACATTTTTCGTGAGGAGTGTGAGAAGTCATAAAAATTCATACGTAGACATCATGTTTTGGACTTGGACATAATGTTTTGGGTTGTTTTGACAAAAAAAAAACACTAAACATAACAATTTAAGACACAATGCAATGAATTCGGTTTGATGTGACTGGATCAGGTTGTTTCTTTTCGTGCAAAATTCGGTTTTGTTGGATGGTCTTCTCGATTTATAGATCAATTGCTAATGATGATGACTTTCCTGAGTGTATTATATGATGCATGCAACTTCAACATTACCTACACAAACCAAACAAGAAATACCCGCGTGAAAACAAATAAACAGCTAAACTAAAAATATCATTTTGGGGTTTTGAGTTTTTTAGAAAAAAAACAAGGGAGAAAACTAAACTAATCCCACCGATTCCCCAACAACGGCGTCATTTTGATGTAGTTGCCGTCGGCTAAATAAAAACAAGTAATTATGAAGTATATGGAAGTCGAGTTGTCTCCACAGGGAATTGGTGGTTAATCACATTTTCTATTAATTATCTAATTAGTGAATTGATTTTTTGGTTTGGAAGAAAGCAATTAATTATGGGAGAAAATTTTATCAGAATTTGAAAAGCAACTCCCACCCGGGATTCGAATTATATATCTCACTTTAAACCTAGTTTAATTACATAATCACCACATAGACATGGCATTAGCATTATTGAATTAGAATAACAATTAAAGACAGTTTATAATAATAATAATCGTACGATTTAATTGCCCGTTCCCAATACTAACTACCCACCGAATTACCAACTCCCTAACGATTCAAGAAACTACCAATACATTTTATAAGAGACAGATAATTCAAATATCAGCAAACGTTTAACCAATCCAAACACTTGTAGTCAAGATATACTAGTTTATAATGTAATCAAACAAACTCTAAAGTGTAAACTGAACAATCTTTCACCCACGGGAAGTCACAAAGTGTTTAGCCGCGCATGTTCGTCATCACAGCTTCAGTATTGATGTAACTTTGATCTTGCGTGAAGAATAAAAAGAATTGATCTTGGAACTAGGGGTGAGCAAACCTTAACCGTTAACCGAAATTAACCAATAACCAAACCGCCACCGAACTGAATTAACCAATAACCGATATTAACCAACGATTATGGATAATGCTATTTAATTAACCGATAAGTCGGTTATGGATATGGTTAAAGGTGTCTCATATCTGAACGTTAACCGAACTAAACATAAATGAATTAAGAGATTCTTTTAAAATATATCTATATTTATGGTATACATGTTCAAGGAATCAATAACAGGGTTTGCGAATGAACGTTAACTGAACTGAACAGAAATGAACGTTAACCGATAAGTCGGTTTGCGAATGTCTCTTTGTTATTTTGAAGCATGTCCTCCTCTGTGAGACTCTTGATCACAAGGTCATCGACATATGCTTCCATGTTTCTTCCAATTTGTTTGGAGAAGGCCTTGTCTACAAGTCGATGGTATGTCGCCCCTGCATTCTTCAATCCGAAAGGCATCTTTTTATAAAAGAAGATACATTTGTCGGTGTGGAATGTCGTCTTTTCTTCGTATTCTTTCTTCATTTTGATTTGGTCATACCCCTTGTAGCCATCGAGGAAGCACTTGTATTCAAAGCCTGTAAGTGAGTCTATTTTCCAATTGATTTCGGGTACGGGGTAGCAGTCCTTAGGAGATGCATTGTTAAGATCTTTAAAGTCGATGCACGTTTTCTAGTAAGCATCAGGCTTCTATACCATAATAGGGGTTGATAGCCAAGAGTGGTACTGTACCTCCCTCAATATGCCAGCTGCTACTAGCTTCGCCACATCCTAAAATGCAGCCAGACTTCGTTCAGGGGCTAAGCTTCGTTTCTTCTGTGTAAAAAGCTTATATGTAGGGGCTATATTTAGTACATGATCAGTTATGTCTCTTGGTACTCCTACCATGTCTCCAGAGCACCAAGCAAACATGTATGTGCTCCCTCGGAGGAGGTCTTCTAGCCTGTTCTTGGTTGCTTCTAGAAGGTGGCTGTGGATCTTTATCTTTTGTTAAGGGTAGGAGTCATTGATGCTTATTTCTTCCATTGGATTCTGTCGCAACCCCCGATCCCTAATCCCCGGGAACGAGCGGCCGCGAGCCAGTTTCGGTGGTATCGCGTGTTTATTCAATTTTGGTAGCGGAATTTACATCAGGACCATAGTTAGGAAATATTTTATCAGAGTAAAAAACCACATTCTATATAAATAAACATATTGGGGTAAAACCTGTGACAACTCGTATTTCAAACCTTTCGTTGTGCATTGATGTAACTTGTTTGAACAATATGTGATTACGTGATATGTGATTTTAATGGAATGTTTGTTATGTGACTATGTGTGTAATGTAATGCATGTATATAATATAGTCGCACAACACGAATCCGATCGCACAAGCCTTTAGGCTTTTGCTTCACACCCTTCTCGGCCTACACTTCTTGTACTCGAAACCAAAAGGGCAGCCCATGATGGGTTCGGCCCACTCCCTTTACACGTATAACCCATGAGGAGGGTGTATACTCCTCATTATTTGCAAATCACACAACACACACAAACCCTAGTTCTCTCATCCCTCTCTCTCGAAGCTGACGGCATCACACCGCTCTTCCTCGAAGCTTTCTTGATTCGGATCATCCTTGTTCTACCTTCTAACCGGTTAGTGTTTCATGATTATTGTTTTGTTAGATGAGATGGTGATTTACATGTTTCCACACAATGATATGGGGATGATATATGATTGATTATAATATAAACTGTTAAGATTGTTCATGTAGATCGATTCACTTGTGTGGTAGGTTTAGATTAATATAGAGTTGATAATCATGTGATGTTGATGATGATCTGGAACCGGATGTATGATAATCGGCTGTGATATGTTCATTTTCGGATGATTTATGGGGATTGTTATGTTAGGATACATGCTAGTGATCAAGAACATGAGTCGTGTTATATGTTTAAGTGTTATGATTGCTGTTTATGTTTTGTACATGATTAGGATTCATAAGAATGTGATGTTGAAACTCTAATTTGATCGATTTTGGTATGATTGGAAACTGTTAATTTGATCAAGCGAATTAATTAGAATTAGTAACTGACTTGCATGATTTAAGGAGATGTATTATGAGTCGCACAAGTTTGTCGGTCGCACAAGATCTGATCTGATCGTACAAGCCCCGGTCGCACAAGTGCAGTCGCACAAGCTAGGTACAACCAATAGAGCACAGAGTACTGTTTAGTTATGCATGATCGCACAAGGCGAGGTGGATCGCACAAGATGGTGCTGATCTCATAAGCCTTGGGCCACACACAATTGTTCAGACCTTGTTATGATATTGGGCCACACGGCCCAAATCAGTCGCACAAGACTAGATGGACCACACAAGTTGGTTTCTGGTTATTTGTTTGGGCCGTGTACATGTTGGGTTGCTTATGTTATTTGGGCCGGGTATGTTTGAATCGCACAACCTACACTTGAACGTAGACCTGACTTGTATGGTAACCATGTTAGGACGTGGTTGACCACTAGCGGCTCAATTGACCTTTTGTGTATCTGCCGAGCAAACCGAGGTGAGTTCACACTTTCCACATGGCATGGGATTCCCAAGGGTTGGGAATGGGTAAAGGATTTGAACTGAAATTGTGTGATCTCCTGGTTTGGAACACGTACACACCCTCTGTATTGAAGGGTGACAACATGTTATAAGGATCTAATCGGAACCTGCGTGATCTCCTGGATTGGGGACACGTACACACCCTCTTAACTGAAGGGTGAAAACACTGATACTAGACCAAAAAAAACTCTATCATGAAGTACCTCATTTTATATCGACTTAATCGCCGGGCCAATGGCGAGCGGGTCATTAGTTAGATAGCGCTATTTAGGTTTGACAAGCCTCACACCGTGCCGCAGAGGACGGGCGTGAACTAATGGATCTGGGCACTAGTCAATGATGATAGACATTGACGTCAGGGCACCAACTTACTTTAGTCAGTGGTCGATATGGTAACGGGTCTAGTGGTTCACATGGGGAAGCCCCCACTGGTTATGGATATGTTTGGGAAACAAGGAAACTGGTTAACTTATGGTTTACAAATGAACTTATGGTTTTTGAAACAACACATAAATGAACACCAACTGTGAACTCGCTCAACTTTGTTGTTGACTCGTTGTTACATGCCTTGTAGGTCGTTAGGTACTTATGGAGCTTGCACAAGGAGGAATGAGTCATTGTGGGACATGGACTGTTGAGTTCCATGTTAAACATATAAACTTTATGAACTTATTACTTACGTTTTGGTTTTACGTTTTATGCTTCCGCTGAATTACTTGAACTTATTTGGTCTCTTTTGGACACCAATTATATTGTGGTTGGTTTTACCTTTACTTTAAATACATTATTCAATATGATTGGTGGCTTGATCCTGATCATGTCACGCCTCCTGCGGTGATACTCCGCTTGTGGATTTTTTTTTGGGGTGTGACAAAACCCAAGTTTTTATTACAAACTGATTTATAGGGATAAATCCCATTTTATTTGAATTAAAACGCCTTCTTTATTTAGGTAACTTTTATAGCCACTTTTCCAAGCCTTCAGTGCTATCCAGCTGGCAGCTAATTGCCTTTCACATTGTGTTACCTGAAACGCATTTTAAAAACATTTGTCAGTGGGAAATACTGGTGAGTGAATCCCGGTTTAATCAAGAAACATTAATTTAATTTAAACAGTATTGAGAGCGATTACAACGTTTATATCTACCCAATTACTCATTCAGTACTGTCAATCCTGACTGGTGGGTCATATTACACATTGGCTAACTCTTCGTCCAATGGTAACGTGTCTCACATTTTGTGTACAAAACCCCAACATACCGGCAGTAATAATAGAATTACAAAGACTCAATCACAGCTAAATTGCATTGTAAAATAGTTAAGGTTTTGTAAAAACTGTTAACAAAAAGGAGATTCCTCACATTGCTGTCTTAGATTATCCTTTAGGGTTTCCTGAGAATTATCTATAATTTACATAAATGCACACGTGTTAGTATAATAACCCATTTTAACATTGATGCTTATTTCTTCCATTGGATTATGTCGCAACCCCCGATCCCTAATCCCCGGGAACGAGCGGCCGCGAGCCAGTTTCGGTGGTATCGCGTGTTTATTCAATTTTGGTAGCGGAATTTACATCAGGACCATAGTTAGGAAATATTTTATCAGAGTAAAACACCACATTCTATATAAATAAACATATTGGGGTAAAACCTATGACAACTCGTATTTCAAACCTTTCGTTGTGCATTGATGTAACTTGTTTGAACAATATGTGATTACATGATATGTGATTTTAATGGAATGTTTGTTATGTGACTATGTGTGTAATGTAATGCATGTATATAATATAGTCGCACAACACGAATCCGATCGCACAAGCCTTTAGGCTTTTGCTTCACACCCTTCTCGGCCTACACTTCGTGTACTCGAAACCAAAAGGGCAGCCCATTATGGGTTCGGCCCACTCCCTTTACACGTATAACCCATGAGGAGGGTGTATACTACTCATTATTTGCAAATCACACAACACACACAAACCCTAGTTCTCTCATCCCTCTCTCTAGAAGCCGACGGCATCACACCCCTCTTCCTCGAAGCTTTCTTGATTCGGATCATCCTTGTTCTACCTTCTAACCGGTTAGTGTTTCATGATTATTGTTTTGTTAGATGAGATGGTGATTTACATGTTTCCACACAATGATATGGGGATGATATATGATTGATTATAATATAAACTGTTAAGATTGTTCATGTAGATCGATTCACTTGTGTGGTAGGTTTAGATTAATATAGAGTTGATAATCATGTGATGTTGATGATGATCTGGAACCGGATGTATGATAATCGGCTGTGATATGTTCATTTTCGGATGATTTATGGGGATTGTTATGTTAGGATACATGCTAGTGATCAAGAACATGAGCCGTGTTATATGTTTAAGTGTTATGATTGTTGTTTATGTTTTGTACATGATTAGGATTCATAAGAATGTGACGTTGAAACTCTAATTTGATCGATTTTGGTATGATTGGAAACTGTTAATTTGATCAAGCGAATTAATTGGAATTAGTAACTGACTTGCATGATTTAAGGAGATGTATTATGAGTCGCACAAGTTTGTCGGTCGCACAAGATCTGATCTGATCGTACAAGCCCCGGTCGCACAAGTGCAGTCGCACAAGCTAGGTACAACCAATAGAGCACAGAGTACTGTTTAGTTATGCATGATCGCACAAGGCGAGGTGGATCGCACAAGATGGTGCTGATCGCATAAGCCTTGGGCCACACACAACTGTTCAGACCTTGTTATGATATTGGGCCACACGGCCCAATTCAGTCGCACAAGACTAGATGGACCGCACAAGTTGGTTTCTGGTTATTTGTTTGGGTCGTGTACATGTTGGGTTGCTTAAGTTATTTGGGCCGGGTATGTTTGAATCGCACAACCTATTGTGAGTCGCACAAGTTGTGCTGGACGCACAATAGGTTGGGCCGGAAACTTTTGGGCTTCATTAGTAAATCGCACAAATGGTTCGGCCCAAACCATTTGGGTCGCACAAGTTAAACTTTGGGTTTATTTAACTGACCTGTTTAACATGTCCTATGTGTATGCCATGTATGCCATAACCATTACGTGTTCTTGATTTGCTAAATCTGTGTAAACATACGTGCACTACTTGAACGTAGACCTGACTTGTATGGTAACCATGTTAGGACGTGGATGACCACTAGCAGCTCAATTGACCTTTTGTGTATCTGCCGAGCAAACCGAGGTGAGTTCACCCTTTCCACAAGGCATGGGATTCCCAAGGGTTGGGAATGGGTAAAGGATTTGAACTGAAACTGTGTGATCTCCTGGTTTGGAACACGTACCCACCCTCTGTATTGAAGGGTGACAACATGTTATAAGGATCTAATCGGAACCTTCGTGATCTCCTGGATTGGGGACACGTACACACCCTCTTAACTGAAGGGTGACAACATTGATACTAGACCAAAAAAAAACTCTACCATGAAGTCCCTCATTTTATATCGACTTAATCGCCGGGCCAATGGCGAGCGGGTCATTAGTTAGATAGCGCTATTTAGGTTTGACAAGCCTCACACCGTGCCGCAGAGGACGAGCGTGAACTAATGGATCTGGGCACTAGTCAATGATGATAGACATTGATGTCAGGGCACCAACTTACTTTAGTCAGTGGTCGATATGGTAACGGGTCTAGTGGTTCACATGGGGAAGCCCCCACTGGTTATGGATATGTTTGGGAAACAAGGAAACAGGTTAACTTATGGTTTACAAATGAACTTATGGTTTTTGAAACAACAAATAAATGAACACCAACTGTGAACTCGCTCAACTTTGTTGTTGACTCGTTGTTACATGCCTTGCAGGTCGTTAGGTACTTATGGAGCTTGCACAAGGAGGAATGAGTCGTTGTGGGACATGGACTGTTGAGTTCCATGTTAAACATATAAACTTTATGAACTTATTACTTACGTTTTGGTTTTATGTTTTATGCTTCCGCTGAATTACTTGAACTTATTTGGTCTCTTTTAGACACCAATTATATTGTGGTTGGTTTTACCTTTACTTTAAATACATTGTTCAATATGATTGGTGGCTTGATCCTGGTCATGTCACGCCTCCTGCGGTGATACTCCGCTTGTGGATTTTTTTTGGGGGTGTGACAAAACCCAAGTTTTTATTACAAACTGATTTATAGGGATAAATCCCATTTTATTTGAATTAAAACGCCTTCTTTATTTAGGTAACTTTTATAGCCACTTTTCCAAGCCTTCAGTGCTATCCAGCTGGCTGCTAATTGCCTTTCACATTGTGTTACCTGAAACGCATTTTAAAAACATTTGTCAGTGGGAAATACTGGTGAGTGAATCCCGGTTTAATCAAGAAACATTAATTTAATTTAAACAGTATTGAGAGCGATTACAATGTTTATATCTACCCAATTACTCATTCAGTACTGTCAATCCTGACTGGTGGGTCATATTACACATTGGCTAACTCATCGTCCAATGGTAACGTGTCTCACATTTTGTGTACAAAACCCCAACATACCGGCAGTAATAATAGAATTACAAAGACTCAATCACTGCTAAATTGCATTGTAAAATAGTTAAGGTTTTGTAAAAACTGTTAACAAAAAGGAGATTACTCACATTGCTGTCTTAGATTATCCTTTAGGGTTTCCTGAGAATTATCTATAATTTACACAAATGCACACGTGTTAGTATAATAACCCATTTTAACATTAGTAATACCCTCCCCGAGACGGCATTCCAACGACTACGTCGGGCAGAACCACGACAGCTGTTACGGAACCCTAGATCAATCGGGCAGAGTATCTAATACGTATCCAGGGGTTATGATACTTACAACGGAGCAAAACTTCGTTATTTAGGGGGGTATTATACCTGTGTATAATGCCTACACTTTAAGAAATTCCATATTTGTGAACGAAATGAACGAACAGACTGAAGATCCGATGGCCTCTACTTATAGGGCCTGTTTTTTACTTTTACGCGGCCCGCGTCAACTCTGGTCAACAGCATAGCTGATCCGGGTCAGCTAGTAGGTTCGACGGGTGTTGGGCCACGTGGTGGCCCAGGGTTTCGCCATATTTTGACCTCTCGCGGCCCGCGTAAGGGTTGAGGTGTGGCTTACGCGGCCCGCCTCAAACCTAAAAATTTGATTTTTAATTATTTTTAATTATTTTTAATAATATTCAAGGTATCCGGGGTCCGTTTTCGCGTATGGGGTGTATTTTAGGACGTATTGGGATATTTTAAAATATATTAGGGTGTCGGAAATAATTCAAGAGAGTGTCGGTTTAATTTAGGGTTGTTATATCCTCCCCACCTTGTTTTAGAGCTCGTCCTCGAGATCTACTGGAACAGGTGTGGATATTTTCTTTGCATTTCTGATTCCAACTCCCATGTGTACTCAGGTCCTCTTTTGGAGTCCCACTTCACTTTGACTAGAACTAATCTCTTATGCTTGAGGTTCTTGACTTTTCTGTCTTCAATTTGTAGAGGCCTTTCTACAAACTTGAGTTGTTCATTAACCTCTATATCCTTAAGAGGCACTACTAGTGATTCATCTGCTAAACATTTCTTGAGATTAGATACATGAAATACATCATGTATTCCTGCCATTTCCTCTGGCAATTGTAGCTGATAGGCTACAGGTCCTATTTTTCTATTAATCTCAAAAGGTCCAACATACCGGGGACTTAGCTTTCCTCGCTTAATGAATCTTACCACTCCTTTCCAAGGAGAGACTTTTAACAATACTTTGTCTCTTACTTGAAATTCCATTGGTTTTCGTCTGTTGTCAGCATAGCTCTTTTGTCGATCACGTGCTGTTTTCAGTCGTTCCTTGACTTGAATAATCTTGTCGGTTGTCACTTGCACTATCTCAGGTCCAGATAGTTGTTTTTCCCCAATTTCTGCCCAACAGACTGGGGTTCGGCACTTTCGTCCATAAAGTGCTTCGAATGGTGCAGCGTTGATACTTGTGTGATAACTATAATTATAAGAAAATTCTATTAAAGGTAAGTGATCGTCCCAATTACCTCCGAAATGAATTACACAAGCTCTAAGCATGTCTTCCATGGTTTGAATTGTCCTTTCGCTTTGTCCGTCTGTTTGAGGATGATAAGCTGTGCTTAGATTTAACTTGTTTCCCATTGCTTTTTGGAAACTCGTCCAAAAATGAGAGGTAAAACGGCTATCCCTATCAGAAACAATTGATAAAGGGATTCCATGTAATGAAACTATTTCATTTACATATACTTTAGCTAGCTGTTCCATACCGAAAGTTTCTTTCATTGGTAGGAAATGAGCTGATTTGGTTAGCCTATCTACAATCACCCAGATTGTATCATTACCTTTCCTTGTTTTGGGTAATTTGGTAACAAAATCCATTGCTATCAATTCCCATTTCCACACTGGCATTTCTAGTTGTTGTAACAAACCTGAGGGTTTCTGATGTTCAGCTTTGACTTGTGAACAGGTTAAACATTTAACAACATAGGTTGCTATGTCCTTTGTCATTCCTATCCACCAGAAATTCTTTCTTAAATCTTGGTACATTTTATCATTTCCTGGGTGCATCGTATATTTGGACTTATGTGCTTCTTCTAATATACGATGACGTAGGTTTCCTAATTTAGTTATCCACATTCTCTTCTTATGGAATCTCCAAATTCCATATGTTCCTTGTTCTAATTCCTTAATCATACCTTTTAATTTTTCAGTATCATCCTTGATTACTGATTCTTGTGCTTTTCTAATTTGATCATTTAAATCTACTTGTAGATTTAATTTAAGAGAACATACTCTTTTTGGCTTTTCATGATACTTTTGACTTAAAGCATCTGCTACTACGTTTGCTTTTCCTTCATGATACTGGATATCACAATCATAAACACTAAGCAATTCCATCCAACGTCTTTGTCTCATATTTAACTCTTTTTGCCCGAAAACATACCTTAAACTCTTATGATCAGAGAATATGGTAAACTTACTACCATAAAGGTAATGTCTCCAAATCTTAAGGGCAAAAAATATAGCTCCTAGTTCTAGATCATGGGTTGAATAATTATCTTCATGATTCTTAAGTTGTCTAGAGGTGTAAGCTATAACCTTTTGACGTTGCATTAACACACATCCATAACCTAATTTAGAAGCGTCACAATAAATTACAAAATCTTCGGTTCCTTCTGGTAATGCTAATATGGGTGCATGGGTTAATCTTTGCTTAAGAATCCTAAATGCTTCTTCTTGTTTTGGTCCCCATTCAAACTTAACGGATCTACAGGTTAACTTAGTTAAAGAAATGGCTATTCTAGAAAAATCTTGAATAAATCTTCTATAATAACCGGCCAATCCTAAGAAACTTCTAACCTCGGTTGGTGACTCAGGTGTTTTCCATTTGGTTATTGCCTCGATTTTTGTGGGATCCACATGAATTCCTTCATGGTTGACTAAATGTCCAAGAAACTGTACTTGTTCTAACCAAAACTCACATTTTGAAAATTTAGCATAAAGCTTTTCCTTTCTTAATAAACTTAAAAGTGCGTGCAAATGCTTTGCATGATCTTCCTTATTTTTAGAATAAATGAGAATATCATCTATAAAGACAATTATGAATTTATCCAAATATGGTTTACATATCCGGTTCATCATGTCCATAAATACGGCTGGGGCATTGGTTAAACCAAATGACATGACGGTAAATTCATAAAGGTCATACCTCGTTCAGAACGCGGTCTTAGGAATATCCTCTTCCTGTACCTTTAATTGATGATATCCTGATCTTAAATCGATTTTAGAGAAAAATCGAGCTCCTTGCAATTGATCGAACAGATCATCGATTCTTGGTAATGGGTACCGATTCTTAATCGTGACCTTGTTCAATTCACGGTAGTCAATGCACATACGCATTGTTCCGTCCTTCTTTTTAACGAATAATATTGGCGCTCCCCATGGGGATGAACTTGGCTGTATGAATCCTCTTTCCAGCAATTCATCTAATTGTTTCTTCAGTTCCTGCATTTCTGCGGGTGCCAAACGGTAAGGTGCTTTGGCAATCGGTGTCGTTCCTGGTAGCAGGTGAATTCTGAATTCAACTTCTCTGTCTGGTGGTAGTCCTGGTAATTCTTCTGGAAATACATCTGAAAACTGAGACACTACTGAAATGTCTTTTAATTCTTTTCCTTTAGTGCTAGTGATTATGGAATTCAAATACACTATAGACCCTTTTCTTACATAACTTGCAGTTTTCATCACAGATATGAATTTAGTGGACCTAGAGGGCTTATCTCCTTTAATTGTGATCTTTTCACCTTTTGGTGAATTTACTTGGATTGACTTTTGATTACATAAAATACTGGCTTTATTGGCTATTAACCAAACCATTCCTAAAACGATATCAAATCCTGCCAGATTCATTGGGTAAAGGTTTGCCATAAATTTCTGGTTTAAAAATTCTATTCTTGCTCCCTGCAAGATTTCAGAAATCCTAACTGTTTCTCCATTTGCTGTCTCTACTAGACATTCTTGTGGTAGTTTAGTTAATGACTGGTTTAGAAGTTTGCAAAACAAAGTATTAATAAAACTTTGGTTTGCACCAGAGTCAAATAATACTTTAGCAAAAACATCATTAACTAAAAACGTACCAGCTATCACGTCTAGAATCATCTTGGCTTCATCTGCAGTCAGAACGAATGCTCTAGTATTTTTAGTGTTCTTGTTATTTGTAGCTGGAGCTAATTTTGGACAGGTTGGCTTGATGTGACCTTGTTCTCCGCAGTTGTAGCATATCCTGTTGTTGGCTTTTCTCCTGCAGTCTTCTTCCTTGTGACCTGATATTTTGCAGAAATTGCAATATATGGAGCATCTTCCAGAATGCTTCCTTTTGCAATACTTGCAATAAGGTGCAGATGTGGAACCTACATTTTTCCCATGGTTGGAATTCCCAGAACGGAATTCATGGGTAAGTCTTTGAGCTAGGTTTCTCCTCTGGTCTTCTTCTCTAGTACGGATTAATTCATCTGTCAAGGTATTTGCTAGTTCTACAGCTTCTTCTATGGTTTGGGGTCTAGCTGCCTTGACTACATGTCTAATCTCTCCAATTAACCCCCAGATGTAACGGGAGATTAATACTGGTTCAGGTGATGCAAGGGTTGGTACTATTCTAGCATATTCAAAGAATGTGGTAGTATAACCCTTACTATCTACCCCGGTCATCCTAAGGTTCAGAAACTTATTCGCTATCTGTTCTTTTTCATTGGGAGGACAAAATTTCCTTTCTACCATATTCTTAAATTCCTCCCATTCCATGTTATAAACCTTATCACTTCCTCTAAACTGGAGGACAGTGTTCCACCATTCTAAGGCTGAGTTCTTAAACAAATTAGAAGCAAACATTATTTTGTCTTCTTCAGCACACTGGCTTATTTTTAAAACAGCCTCAGTCATTTCTATCCAACATAGAGATGCAATGGGTCCTTCATTGCCCGAGAATTCTATTGGTTTGCAGGACCAGAATTCATTGTAAGAACAACCATAAGGCATGGTTCTTCTTCTTTTGGGAATGGGCGCTTGAAATACAGGTCCATTGTTTACGCTGTGTTCTGGTTCAATTGGTTGCTTACTGTTATGTTTACTTTTATTATTCGCTTCTTGAACCGTTTGAATAATAAATGGCATTGCATCTATGATTCCTTGTACCACGATATGTTGGACGGCACTATTGTCCACTTAGTTTCCATTGTTATTGATGCTTGGATTCTCATTAACCAAGTTAATGTTACTCTGGTTATCGTTATTCAGATTTTCTTGATTTCCTTCGTCGGCCATCTGAATTTTAAACAGTTACCCCGTATTAATATCACAAAATAATATTTAACATAGTCAATCACATGACGCACACTTTGGTCAAAAGCGTCGATCATTGCGACTTTACTCTATTCATATAATATGCATCTATTACACACCAGTACTGAAATTACAATACCAACTGAAATAAAATTACACTAATAATAGTAGGCATCCGTACACACATATTTTATTTTATTTTATTATTATTATTACTATTACTATTACCGTTTCCACCATCACATTCATGGATATGGATTCATCCAGAAATCCATATTGCGCTCGTCATACTTCCAGATAAGTCGCTCTCCTACCTGTCTCATTCGTTCACTACTCTCTAAAATTTCCTCTCCAAATGTCCTAAGTTCTTGTACATTGTCTGCACTCATTGGGGTGCAGGTTCTAGGACTGGGTTCGGAATCTGGGGTGCGGGTTCTTGGTATGGGGGTGTAGGTGCCTGGAATTGGTAAGGATTTTCTAAAATCTCCCTAATGTATTCATCGTGGTAATAGGGATCTAAAGGATCCAAACCTGGGTAGGCTCCTATG